>JAZKJV010001238.1:0-532829 GCA_037367405.1 Ottelia alismoides
TAGGGGAACGGAGCGGGGGAGGTCCTGGAGAAGGGGAAGATGGTCGGCGAGGTTGCTGGTGGCGTGGCGGATGAGGTCGAGTGTGTGATGGAGGGGGTAGGTGACTGACGGAGGCGTAGTAAATCAGAGAAGTTGAAGAAAAACAAAGACAAAGATCTCCTCGCCGGAGCGAGGAGTTGGCGGAGGGAACTTGATCTGGGCTGAGCTCCGAGGAGCTCGGGGTCTTCGCCTCGACCTGGTCGATCATTCCAAGGGGCTCGGAGGTGGCGGAGCCACCAGAACACGGCAGAATAGGCCGTGGGTCAACACCAGACCACCACCGTTGTCGCCTCGCCAATTCCGCCCCTCCACTGTCACCGGAGGGGCGGAGGAAGCTAGGTGGAGGCCCCACAATGGTGGACGACGGCGAACGAAGGCGGAGGGGGGTGTTTATAGGTGGAGAGGCTCGACGGTTACGTGGGTAGGAGGGGGGTTTCAAGTGGAGGTTTAATGGCGATGGAGGTTATGGCCGTGCATGGTAGGTGATGCGCGAGAATGGCGGTAGATCGGAGAAGATGCTGGCGACGTTATGACGAGGAAGGGAGGTCAGAGGCTCCTTCCAAAAATGGAAGGGGGGAAAGGACTCGCGAGGTGAAACCGCCGGGGGAGGGGGGTTACGGAGGAGGATGATTATGGTGAGCCGTTGGATCTTTCGATCCAACGGCTAGGATATGGGCGCGGACGGAAGGTGGAGATTAGATCATACGATCTAATCCAACGTAGGGGGGAAGGGCGCTAGGGGACGGCCTTGATGAAGAGGTAGGGAGATCCAATGGCCTGGGAAAAAGGGTGACGTGGCGGGTGGAGAAGCGTTAGATGGAAGATGATCGAAGGGTCTGGAGGAGAGCGGAAGTGAGTGGAGGCGATCTGATCTGGGATGAGATCATACGGCTGGAAATGAAGCGGGAGTGAACGGCGGAGATGGAGGCGATGCGGAGCTGATCCAATGGCCCAGGAAGCGCGCCAGGTGGCAGCAAGGGAAGCGGGCCACGTGGGCGGGCTGAGGGGGCGCCACGTGGCCCAATCAGAATAATTCAAACAAAAATACGAAGAAAAATATAAAAGAAATAGTTAGAGGCCGAATTTGGAAAAACTCAAAAACATGAAAGTTGCTCGTCTCGATAAGATCTACAACTTTCATGTTGGTCAAAAAGCCAAAAGAGGTCATGTGTACAAAAGCTATTTTTGGGGGGTATTTTTAAGGGGATAAAAACACCAAGTTGTGGTTTTGAGATTTTTTTGTATTTTTTATCTTTTTAAGGGTTAGTGACAAGTTATCTACGTAATTTTTAGGGGTTTTTGAGTGATAAAATAGATAACAAAAAATAAGGGAAATTAAATACAAATAATTATAGGTTAATTATACACAATATAGTACAAGATAAAATCAAAGAATTAAAGGTGATTTTATTGGATTAATTAAGACAGGGGTTTTAATAGAGAGTTTTTAGCATGATGAATACGAGATTCATCACATCAGAGGTCCTTTTATACTTTATTTCTATTTGTTTTTGCATTTCTTGCATGGTCAGCAGGTCCACATCCATGCGTCGCTTCCCGTTGGTCCACCTCACTTCCCAGGTCATCCCATTCCCTTATGTGGTCAACCATTTTCGTTGTGTAGCATCTTCCACCAAGGGCCATTGGATCATGAATGATCTAATGGCCACTAATATACACACCTAACCCTATTCTCTCCCACATGCACTGCATGTGCAACCTTTGCATCGTTGGATCTGGAATGATCCAATGAATACTATGTCTCTTCATTCTGCCCGATCTTTCTCTTGTCTGAGCACCCATCTCCTCTTATCTATGGCTGAATCCACCCTCCTGCAACCACCATCCCCTCTCCTCCAGCCAAAAACCACCAGACCATTGATCCATATACATCCATCTCAGATTACCTATCTTATTGCCATATCCCTGGAACCCAACAATCACCTTAATACTGTCAGCGAACGACCAACCTCCACAACCATTGTAACCTCCCGATTTTCAACCAATTCTATCCTATCACATTTGCCCATCCTCCATCTCAACCCATAGGGTCCAAACTACTATATCCTCTTCTCTAGTGGATCAAACCACCACACCCAACACATTGTCCCATCTTAGGCTGCAACCCCCTACGAGTCCTTCCACATATTTAGACCCAATACGACCATCTTCCCTTGGGAGATCCACTATCATAGAGAGAGAGTCGAGATGTGGCCGGTGACAACGGCCACCACCTTAGGTGAAGATGTTGTATGACGTGATCCACAACACCCATAGATATGCTCTGCTGCTCCACAGTAGGTAGCTAAGCCTCTCAACCACCATCGCCGGTGCTGATCGAGGCGATCATCGGAGAAGTCGAGACCATCATCTCCTTCATCCAGGTGAAAACCCAAACCTCACCCATCACCTTCTTCATTTTCATCATCTTCTTCTTTCGTTCCTCTTCTCTTCTTCGTCCACCCCCACATCTTCTTCATCAAACCCCTCTAGGCTACATCAAACCTCCAGCAATCCATCGGACCACCAACCTCGAATCACCTCTTGTAACCCCTCCATTTTCATTCTACCTTACACACCATACCACAACCTGTTCCATCCACTACCCCACTGGAGCCATCATACACCAAGCATCCGCACCAGCAGGAAGCAAGCCAAGAAGGCTCGATGAAGAAGGCTCCCCTGGATTTGGGGCTGCAACTATCGCAAGATTGAGAACTCACCCCATCTCAATCATCGAAGCACGCCCAAAGCATATCCATTGATCAGCCTTCTTCGGATGCTTGAGATCTCTCCCGAGCCTACTACCCGAGCCACACAACCTCGAGTTGAGCGAAGCAGTGCAAAACTAACACATGGAAAGCGCCACCCGAACCGCCCCCGAGCCAACCGCACCTCACGTGCACTACGTCCGGATAGGAAAATTACAATGGTGTCCTTCAAGTTCCTGGAATCTCATACATACACCAGTGTGGGGGTAGATTATAGAAGAAGCCAAGCAAAATTTTCAAATTGCATATACGGCCCTCCAAAGGTACATTTTATTTATTTTACTTGCAGATTGGTCTCCGAACTTCAATAATTCATATCTTGAGCATTTGCTATCACATTTTGACATTCATTATGTCGATTGATCCACTTTTGATACTCTATTATATATAACTACGAGTTCTATATTTATGAGACATTATTGAGTAGTAATTTATCTAAGGAATTATTTGTATTTTGAGCACATGTATTCTTGATCTTCGATATTATTACTCAATATCTTGAGGAGAACTGGGGTATTCGCTCCTTGAGTTATTCAAACATTAAATGAACATAGATTTCTATAATTGATCATTGGTATCTGCGCATTACAAGGGGAGGCTCACTGAATTGAATTGATTGCTTGGCTTGCTTCACCTGCTCATCTTGCATTATCATTTCACAATCACACTGCATCATTTCAAATCAATTAATTGTATTTATTTCTATCTCATCATTTTGCATATCATTATTTTATTTGTATTAAAAATTAATTTCAAAATACATGCATCATATTTCTTTCATTTATTAATTTCTCTTGATAAACAATCAATAGAATTATGAAAAAAAATAAAAAAACACTAAAAAATTACTTCTCTTGAAAACCTAATTTCAGAATTATTTACCTCCATGAGTTCGACCTTGGGACTTACCCAAGTAAAAGAAATATTTTGAACGCATTGAGGATTAATTTCCATATTAATCTCTCGAGTGGTCATTTTTTAGGTTCCGAGATTGCCCGACTACAACAACTTCGACTTAATTATCATTAGATTAAAAGGTCAATTTCTTGGCATGTTTGATACGCATGTCCAGTCATTAGAATAAAAGGGCATTATCATCAAGTTATCCAGTCAATGCATCCACTTGATGAATCTACGATTCTCATTCTTTATTCTTTTATTTTAGCTTTATCTTTTAGAAAAACCATATATAAATACATGTTAATATAATAAATTAACATTATACATGTTATTGTTAATTTCTCTTAATCAACACCTATCTTCCAAAAAATAAAATAATAAAGAGAAAAGAAAAGATAAAGATGTATTTAGAACAAATACAGATTGACCTAAACCCCAAAGAGAAGGCCAAGCCTTGACCTGATCGACAAGAAATAAGTGAGAAAGATAGTGTGACTTATACGTATTACCTATACTTATGAATATAATCATTATACCTATTTTACATTTTTTTTTGTGAACCATAGTTTTTTGAACACTTGTATAAAGTCCTAATAATAATATAAAAACAAAATAAAAATCAAGAAAATACAAAATAAAATAAAAATAAAATCCAACAATTCATTATACAAAAGACACTTGTGTGGATACTCTACCTATTTATTTAATACCCTTACATAAGTTATAAAGATAAAATAAATATCATTTTATACTCCTAAAATTATCCTGCAAATAAATAAAATACAAATATTTTTTTGTAAAAAAAAAAAATACATGTACATAATATATATAGGTATATTATACATGTATATAATACTATATACGGTATATACACAATAAATTAATTTATAAAAATTTCTAAAAATCACAAAAAATACCTTGAAAAATAATAAACATTTTTTTATTTTTACCATTTTTATTTTTTATTTGTTTACCATATCTTATATATTATTCTTTGATTTAATAAAAAGGAATTTCCTAATTGATCGACCCGGGTTTTTTGACCGGGGTCCACCTTCTCCCCAAGTCAGGTCAGCCCTGATAGTCCATTTCTCCCTTTTTTTCCAGTCCGGCTTCGACGACGAAAGGCCTTGTTTCAGTGCCCAATTCCCTTCCTAGGGATCTGTGATCCTCGTGGATCCCAAGGAAGAATCGGATCTACTTAGGGTTTCGTGTTCCTCGCCAATCTTTCCAGACCCTGAGACATGCCTATATATACTCTCTTTTACTTCTCCAGCTTCTTAGCTCATGCCTCGCCTCTTTCTTCCCCCATAGCCACCTCCAGTCGAGTGACAGTAGCCGGAGGAGCTTTTGGAGTGAAGTTTGGTGGCTTCATGGTCGTAGCTCACCAACGAGGCCGGAGTTCCGTCGCGTCTAGCCTCCTCAGTCCGTCACATCTTGGTTGAGGCCAAAACCTCCACCTCTGCCTCACCTGATGCTGTCGATTCCTTCAGGAGCATAAGGTATCATCCATATCGCATATCTTTTCCATTTTTCGTTAATATTTCCATTCCAGCCACCGTCGGTTCACTAACCCCGACCACCGGGTCTGGTGCCCCGCCACTAGCACCCACCATACAGATCGACTCACTGACCCATCGTCCATCTTCCTACGCAGCCTGTACCCCTTAGGCTCTCTTGTCGGAGCAGGATTAAGGTCTGATTTCCTTCCCCCATGTATGCCAGAAAATAAAGGGGCTAGAGCTATGCCCTGAGTCCATCTTTCCCATCGTTTCTTGAGATAGTCCAAGTAATAAAGGGGTTGGAGCTACGCCCTGAGTTCCATCTTTCATTTACAGGTACCTTCGTGTGCAATAGAGCACATCCTGAGCTTCACGTCAGTTGGTGGAGCAGTTCCAGAGGGATCATCCCCGCCACGCACATCCGCCCATCATCCAGTCCATCAGAGGATCCTAGTCGACGCGAAGTTCATCCACGAGGGTACTGGACCCTTTTTGCGGACTCATCAGACAGGTGGATCCCCTTCCACATCCGATTGAAGTCCGTCGTAGTAGAGTTCTTCCAGACCCTAGTTTTGTTATTGATTGGGCCCCCTTTCACCAGATTCCATCCTAGCCGTCCATTCAAGAACTTTTCAGAGACGATAGATCTGACCCACACGCTCGTCTACCATGTGAACCATCAGATCTGTCTCCAACGGTCATCAGGACCGTATGTCAGAAGGTGTCGTACGCTTGCCATGCGTCCTTGTCGATGGGTATATTTCGCTTTTCCCCTGTCGTTTATGCTATTTCCATTCAGTCCAGTAAAAATAATAGATAGTTAAGGAACATTTTTAATTAGACCCCTTTGCTTTAACTATTTGAATTTTAGTCCAATCGAGTTTGAGTCACGTGTATCCCACACGTTTTTGCTGAGTTATTTGCAATTTGTGCCCTGAACTTGTTGCTGATTATTAAATAAAGTTTATGTTATGATATTTGCTCTTATACCCATGTTTACCTGGATCACGTTGTTGGACATGCGAGCCCACAGCGAGCCATTATGCAATAAATGTTATTGCGAATATCATTCCCTGATCTGAAATGAAGAATAACCAATTTGCATAACAGGTCCCTTAGTAAAATTAGGGTTATGTACCGTGGCCATCTTGATGATCATATAGTTGTTGATTCAAATATTGAATCATAGAGGCTGGTTCTTGGATGAACATCTAAAGAGTTAGATTGAGGACTCATCAAGCACCGTCAAATGGTTGTTGAGAGATGATCTCCAGCATGAGTAGGAGATGGCAATCCTTTCTCATTTAGGCTGATATCATACCAACCTCTTGATGCATGTCCTCTGCATGGGAATAGAGATTCGGAGGTATCAGATTTAGTTAGGTCAAAGAGTTGACTTAACGAGATCAAGATAATCAAAGTCCTATATCGTATGCTGTCATGATATAGGCACCCATCCTCTGACCGGAGACAGATGTGTTACTATATGTTTGAATATGTACATTTGGCAGACCAATAGGTTGGTGACCTAATCAAGGTCTATACACCGACGCGTTGGTGTGCATACAAGGGCATATGAGTAATACGATCTCTCAAAGGGATCATACAGGTTCGGTTACTGAATTGAAAGACATAAGCTCACTCATGAGATATTGGGGAATAATCAAATTCCGTGCACGGTCATCTCGCTTTGGAAGCTTGACTGAATTTGTAGGTTTGATATATTCTTTTGGAAAGTATATGATCAACACCTGGGTATGATATATGCTTTTGGAAAGTATATGATCGATACCAACTCCCAATAATCAAATGAGAAAATTTAATGATAAACTGTGAAGTATACAGTATAAAATTGATCTTGTACTTCAGGTTTATTCTGGGTCTTCCAGTATGTAGGAAGTACAGGTATTGGGAAATACCTGAGGGTGATGTGATCATAAACGATTGTATAACCATGACGCTTCCATTCCTAGGGAGTGATGAAAACAGGTCTGGATTTTAGTGACTCCTCTCAATAGATAAGTAATCTGATCTTGGTCCAAATATTGGACATTGTTCTGAATGTGATTCAGATGCAATGAGAAGATTAGATTTACGGTCTTGATTTAATCAAGCATCTATGGGAGGCCTCAGATCTGGATTTGAGAAGTGATCTCAATATCCAAGTCACTATACGTGGAACAATACAATCGCCTTGTCCTTATCTCCAAGTATTCACGAAGAAAGCGCATTATCCTTGAAAGAGTTCGGGATAATTTCATTGTTGATATATGTAACCGAGCATTGAGAAAATGGATAATTAAATGTGATTTAATTATCATGAATAATATGAATTTAATTCATATTATATAGAGAGTTATCTAAGATGATTAAATTTGATTTGATTATCAAAGATGTAAATAATGTGAATGCGATTCACATTATTTGGGCACAAGAGAATAGAGATCCAAGATGATTAAATGTGATTTAATTATCATGTATATGAATAATGTAGATAGAACTACACATATTAATCATATATATTATAAATGTGATTTATAGTATATAAGAGAGATAACTATTTGTAATTTATATTTGTTAATTAAATGTTAGTGTGAATTGGATTCATACTGGACAATTAATTGAAAATGTAATTTGCATTTTATTTTGGGTTGTGAATGTGATTCACAATTTTCCAATGGCAAGATTGCAATATTCATAAAATAATTATGAGTTATTTTTGTAGAATAAATTACAACAATTATTGTTGTAAATCTTGAAGATTTCCATGGATTAATGTAATCTCATGAGATCTCATGAGTTCTCATGAGATTACATGAGATTGCCACCAAATCCCGTATTATGGAAGGTGGCAAATCTTCATTCCATAATCTTCGTACTTGATTGATTTAATTTTGGGATTAATTTATATTGATTTATCAATATATATTTAATCTAAATTAAATTAATTGTTGTTGGCTTTTACCAACACAAATCTTATCCATTAAAAGAAACACAAATCAATGAGAGCCATTGGATTTGTGTTGCCCATGGATTGAGATCCATGGATCCCAAAATATTATAAATAGAAGGGCACCCCTTGCTCTTCTCATGCTAATGAGAACATAAGTCTCTCTCTTTCTTCTCTACATGCCCTCTCTCTCTCATATGGCCGTTCACCATGGATGCCCTAGAGAGAGTCTCCATCGCCGCATCGTCGTCATTATGATGCCCGATCGTTTGCTTAAGGATCTCCGTCCTTCGGTGCACCTCGCTCGTGAAGAAGTCATCGGATCTCTTGTGTCGAGATCAGGAGATCCCGTTGCTTGGATCATCAACATGGATTGCGAGAAGCACGTGTTTCATTAACACGCTCGCAAGCGTCTCCTCCGTCGGATCGGACCTGAGACAGGAGGTCTCTTCGTTTAGAGACTCGATCGCACCACGCTTCAAGAGGTAACCCTAGTACTTGTTTGTGGTTTAGATGAAACGATCCGAGAAGTGTTCTTGGATCATGTGGTTTCATCGCATGAAAAAATTTTAATTTCCGCTACCTCGAGCAACTAGTGCGACTAGTCGCTCCCGATCGCATATGATGCGATCCTCACGCTTCTGTGATTCACTTAAGGATCTCTTCATATCCTTCAAGTGGTATTAGAGCCTTAAGTCGAAGGTTTTGGATGTGATCCATAAACCTAGGAAGACTTGGGTTACTTAGGGTTTGCAAAATTTTTATCGCATTTCATTTTCGCATCTCTGTTTTGTGATTATTTTCGACCCTGATTGAATTATTTAAACATAAAAATAAAACTTGAATTTTGTTCCCCATTAAATAAGGAAACCATAGGATCTGAGTTTGCGTGATTTTGAATCTGTTTGCTCAAGTAATGATCAAATTGGTGAACATGTATCCACTGTTTCAGGGACTACGAATCTTAACGTAATTAAGGAGTTAATTACAGTCTAAACACCTTTTAAATGCGTGAAAATCACTTTGGTTCTGTTATAAATCAAATTATCAAACTTTGGAAACTTACTTTGCTTAATTTGGATTTAAATTGATTGAGATATGCTAATTTTAGTAAGTGAGGGTCACTGCTGGAAATTACTTTCCTAATCAAGAACATTGTGATTGTCATTTAATTGATTAGTGAAATTAAATGATTTAATTTTGTGGAATAATTATGGATAATATTTGTGAAATATTTGATGATAATTATTTCCTTAAATGACATTGCCTTAACCAATAAATGATTAAGATATGATCCAGATCATAATTATTTACACAATCCACTTTCCAACAAACATGTTGCTTGAAAAGGATTTGGGATTTGTGTAGCAAATCTCATTATATGTTAATCAAACATGTTTTGATTATTATTATATGGTATAATTTTGTTTGAAAAACCGATGATCATCTCAAGTACAAAGTGAACTATTTTGCATTATCCTTTCCCGAGGCAGATATGGTGTCTAGTCGAGGAGCGTTGGGGTAGCAGGTTGCACTGTGTGCGGTCTGTCCCACTCCCGCCGGTACTGATCATGACAACGGGTAGGGTTGGTATAATGCTTAAGAAATCATGATGTATTTCTAATTTTTAAAATTCGAAATAATGTGTATTTGAGATAATACCATAATTCAAGTAACAATAAAATATTTATTGGATATTAATTAGATTATTGATTTAATATGATTAAATTGATTGGAGTCCAATTCAAATTAAAACACTCTATTATGAATAGAGTTGTTATTTTCCTTGGAATAATTAATCATAATGAATATGATTCATAATGATTAATTAGAATTTGAATATAAGATGGAGGATCACATAATTGACATATATGGCCTCCCGTCAAGGCGAAGGGTTCCGTCGCCATATATTGTATGTAGGAGACGCCTGTTCGAAGTGACAGCTCCTACATACAATCTATTTGGATCGGTCTCTTCGCTTCTCGAAAGAGTAAGGACGTATGCGTAGTGACCCCAATATCAGGTCCTCATATTATTAGGACGATATTGGATTGCGCATAGCGAGTTGTATTTCTGTTGACGGTTGGTTCAATTAATGATGGGTCAACATCACCTTAGGAGTGGTGGGTCCGGGTGTTAAAGACCGAGTTGGGAGATGCAAGTTGGACTTGCAAGGCGGAATGTGTTCCCGCTTCTTTTTATCCGAGTTACAGGTTCTCATATTATTGGGATGTAATAAAGATAAGGAAGGAGATCCCAGATCTTGTTGAGATATGGTGGTAAGTATATCTCTTACATTGAAAGTGATTAAGGGAATGAACTTTCAGTGTTGACATGGCAAGACAACTTTGATATAAAAATTCCTAAATCAAAGTAAAATGTGTGTATATATATTTATATATATTTATGCAAAATTCTTATTTCAGATAATTCTTCATTAAACCTACTCAATGTTATACTCAATAATAACCCGTAAAATATCATGGATTGGATCCATGATTAAGATATTGCACTTGCAGTTGGACACATATTGTATGTGATTGCAATGTGCAAGTCTTCCTCATGATAATGAGGAGTGACAATTAAATAGACAATAGGACTACAACCCTAGGGTTTTTATGTCTCTACAATCATGATCTCTCATCGAATGTACTTTGGAAGTGACATGTCAATGATGATCGTAATTGTCAAATAATCCTTATAAAAAATCTAAAGAAGATATTCCGGCATACATATGTGCTCTCGACATTTAATTATGAATGACATGGTTCTCTGTCTCATGTAGAATGACGGCTCTATAAGAGATGATATACTTAAAATATTTTGAGTACCTACCTGAACCAATGTTTTAAGAGTTTAGATGGATGTAGATACGATGAGTGTCATCATTCTACTGTCTATACTCTGGCCATTCATGGAAGCTTCATAATATTCATATTGTATGAATTGAATGAAGCATGTATAATGTTGAAATACTTTTATATTGAAATCTTTTGAATTCAATATAAGAGATCCTTTGTCTTAAGCAATAGTTGTTTATAGATGAAGGGAGCGTAGTGGAAGCATGGGTTGGACCCAAGTAAGAAGGAAAGTCAAAGAGTTGACTGTACTTCTATGACTTCCATATGACATCCAAATAGTTGGATGAATGCCAATACTGCAATAAGCAGATATATTGATAGTGTGACTATCTAGACTATCTTGGATCCTTAGAGAAGGACTTGGATAATGCATCAGAATAATCTACATATAATCATTGAAATTGACTTTCTTATTTGATAAGATCAAAGTCTAATAATTGTATCTCATTCTTCTAATAACACTTGCAATTGGTTGCATATGTATTAGAAGACTATAAAATTTGATTTTAAGGTTTAATAGTCATCCACAAGGATATTGATGCAATTGTTGCAACAATCTCTATTGGATTGATTGACTTGTTATTTTCAGTGGGAGAGCCCATAGTCTTAGAGAATGTCTCTATGACCTAGATATTAGAATACATTCATTATTTATTTCTAAAATGTTGGAAATAAACATGAATTCTGTAATAGACCTATCATAAAGAGTTATGATGGAGATATTTCATAGAGTAATCTAAAATCTAGTGTACTCTACTAAATTAGAAAATTAATGGATGGTTCATTAACATTTCTAATACTGAAATTAAATCTTAAAAGATCAATAGGAGAATGAAGATCATTTGACAATGATCTGGCATCAAGCCTTGGACATTTGTCTGTTGATGTGATCAATATACTAGTAAGAGATGAAAGTTTAGATTGTTTAAAGGTTCAAATCTTACATACTTGTGAATATTATATTCAAAAGTAAAAATATCCAATACACCCTTCCTTGGAATGATGTAAGATGTCAAGGTACTCAAGATCTCATACATATTAATATATGTGAATCATCTATATCAGAATAAACATTATGGATACGTGATATCTATTGATGATTATTTATGATATGAGATTTCTTCTCTTCACTTAGAAACCTTTGAAATGTTCAAAGATTTTACAATTTTGGTTTAGAACAAAAGTTTGAAGGAAAATTAAATGAATTCGATCTAATCTAGATAGCCAGTACATATTAGATGAATTCATGGAATACCTTATAGAGATATGAATGTTATTTCTATCTCACTCCTCCTAATAAACCTAAACTCAGTGGAGTTGTAGGGAGATACAATCGGATCATGTGTGACATGATTTGATCAATGATGATTCTTAGCATAATTACCTCTTAGTTTCCAAGGTATATATGTAGTAGAGACTATAATATATATATCCTTAATAAGGTTCCAGGCAAGTAAGCTGGAATTTAGCACCTGAGAGTGCTACTTCATTAGGAAAATAAAGGATGGTATTGGATACCTACTTTATGACCTTGAGATTCTTAAAAGATCTCATCTATGAGAATGTGTTTCTTAGAGGATGAGACTCTTGAGAATCAAGATGAAAATGAAGTGAAGGAACTCATTTAATCTTGAGAAGATAACGAAGCTCCTAAAATTGGGAACTAAAAGGACAATTACAAATGAAACACTAATACCTCTTCAAATAAGTTTGAAGATGGATTCCATGTGTCAATTGAATCTGACAATGATCTGACTTCATGTGATGAAGCTTCTGAAGATCATAGCATGGAAAGATGGATATTAGCAATAAAGTCTAAAGTAGACTTCATATACAAATGTTGTATATGGACCCTCAAGGATCCACCTATATGGGTAAGAACCATTAAAGTGTAAATGGATCTTCAACTAGAAAGAGGGAACCTGATGAGAAGGTAGAGACCTTCAAAGCTTGGTTCATAGCCATGAGCTGCACGCCGAAGAGAAGACATCGCTTACGATGAGACTTGCTCTTCAGTGACCATGCTTGAACCCATCAGAATATTACTAACTATAGCCATGCAACTTGACTATGACATCTTCATGATGTGGATTCCTCTATGAATACCTCCTTAAAGATATTCACATGAAGTAGCCCCATGGCTTAATGGTTGAGGAAAGCAAGGTATGCAAGTTAAGGAACTCCATCTTTGGACTCAAATAAGCTTCTTGTAGTTGGAACATAAGATTTGATGAAGTTATAAAGGTTATGATTTCAGATAGAATCTTGATGAATCGTGTGAAGCTTAGTGGGAGTGCCATTGTGTTCATCGTGCTTAATATAGATAATATCCTAATCATTTGGAATGATATAAGGATGATAATAATAATTGTTTTATAATTTGGTTGTTCCATACCTCGAGATATGATCTCAAGGATACCTCTTAGATCTTAGTTCTGAAGATGTTCAGAAGCAAAGAGAAGAGGTTATTGGGACCGTCACATTAGTAGTACACCTTGGACATGTTCCATTTTCTGAAAAATTCCAAGAAAGGCTTCCTTCCCTTAAGATATAGTACTAACCTATCTGAAGGGATAACACCTCAAAGAGTTGAGGAAGTGAATGTTAAAATTGTTTGCCATTGCGCATCAGTTATGAGAAGCCGGGTGTATGCTAGATGTGTACAAAAGTTAGATATCTGCCATGCAGTGGGAGTAGTAAATTTTACTAATCATACTATGGAGATAAACACTTAATTGCAGTAATAACAATATTTTCAAAGATGACAAGACTTTAGAGATAATGATCTCTAAGTTTGGATGCCGTTCAACAGAACTACACTGTGACTGAGAAGGAGATGTTAGCCGTAGTTTTTGCTTTGGATAAGTTTTGATCTTACATTCTTGGATCTAGAGTGACTATCTACACATATCACACCGCCATTTGATACCTTATGGCAAAGAAGGATGTCAAAGCCTGAATAACCAGATGGATCCTTCTACTCTAGGAGTTTGATATAGAGACTAAGGATAAACATGGAGTCAAGAATGTGGTGGCAAATCACCTCTACCGATTGGAGCATCTTAAGGATTCAGAGTAGACCACACCTATTACAGAGACTTTCCCAAACGAAGAGATTCTTGTTATCACCTCGCTTCCGTGGTACGTCAACATTGTGAACTATCTTGTTGCCAAGAAAGTTCCACAAGGTTGGCCCAGCCTGCGATGTGAGACCTTCCTCGCCCAGGCCAAATCGTACCATTGGGAAGATCCCACCCTTTACCATGAAGGGGGGGGATAGTGTCTGACATTGGTGTATTCCTCAGGAGGAGCATCACAGCGTCCTCACCTATTACCACAAGCTTGAGGTAGGAGGACACCACTCTGGGAGATTGATGAATCTGCGATTTGTCATCTTTATTCATTTATTTTAGCTTAAAATCCCTTATAAAATACTTGCATATAACACTAACTCCATATTCTTACTAACTTGCGTCTGTGTAAATATTGTACACTTCTTACTAATTTTAACCTAAAATAAAGAAAGAAAGAAAGAAAGAAAGGAAAAATAAAGAAAAGAAAATTAAAAAAAGAGAAGACTGTATACAGGCTGACCCAAACCCCGAGAGAAGGTCAAGACTTGACCTGATCGACCAGGAGTAAAGTAGAGGGAGATAGGGTCCTTAAGCAGAAAAGCGGAAAAAATGTATGTGTGTTGTTATAAATACTTCTCACTTATTTTGTATATATCTGCATAAAATTGACACTAATTTATTCGTGCATTAATTGACCTCAAATAAAATAACTTTTAAAACCAAAGTTGTAAATAAAAATGTGTTCTAATTAATAAAAATAATTGTACAATTAAATCTTGTACAGAATAAAAGTAACCACACTTGGAAAAAGCCACTAAGCACTAATTGAAAGACCAATTCCGACTCCATATGAGCTCAAATCGAATCAATCTCACTTCCATTGGATTCGAAATTAAATTATCTTTAAAATGGATGTATTTTCATAATTTTTGGAGTTACAGTTGAAAAGTCGATTTTCGGGGGTGGTTTGTGCAATTTTCCATGTATTTTGTGCATCTTGTATTTGTATTATCTGTAAATTATTCTTACTAATTGTTTAAAATAAAAAAATAAAAATAAATATAATTTTTAAAATAAAAAAACTAATTTCCTCATTTACCCTTGTATATAATGTCACATATGTATATAGTATATGTATATAGTTGCTATTTTTAATTAACCGCCATAAAAAAATAATAAAAAATAACATTTTTTAACTCAAATAAATAAAGTGACGAAAATTTTAAAAAAAATAGATAATTTTGTAAATACTTTTATCTCTTTTACTTTATCTCAATTCATCTCTCTTATCTCTTCCACCAAAAAAATTCAAAAAATCATTTCATTTTTCATCTCTCTTATCTCTTTATCCAAAAAAATTTCAAAAATTCAAATTTCATTCTATCCTTTCTATTTATATGGCTCCTTCTCCCTCATTTCAACTGGATCAATCTTTAGAGAGAGGAGCCCGATCTACGAGAGAAAATTTCGTCGAGAATACTGCCTAGCCTCCGAGCCGTCCAATGACAGCGAGTCGGCCTTGTCGAGGCAATCACGGTCCATTTCCGCTCATAAGGTGAGATCCACAATTTTCTTCTTATTTTATATTAGTTTAATCGTAGTTTATTTTATCTTATTTTTTTAATTCCATCGTCATTTTGTTTTTCTAGATCTTTAAAAAAAGAAAAAAAATCCATCTCGAATTGGTCCGTCTCCGATTCCGAATTTCAATCTCACTTTCTCGATCTCCACGCGTTTTGTTCTATTGTCCACGATCTCTCAACTCCGGTCAAGTACGGTGGCCGGAGATCGGATTCGAATCTCTCATTTCCGCCGAATCCTCGTTCATTTTCCTATTTGTAAATAAATAAATAAAAATATTTGTTTTCTTTATGTCTAACGATTGTTTTGCATGATCATTAAAAAGAAAACAACAAAAAAAGAAAAAAAGATTCCTCATTTTCTTCTTTAATTATTTCAGATTTACAAAAAAAAGGAAAAAGTTCTTTTTATTACTATTTACATTACAATAAAAAGTAAAAATAAATATAAAAAGAGCGGCAGATCACGACGTCCCCGACATCCCACACCTCGCAGCCAGCGCACCTCCACCAGGAGGATCCGCCATCCGTGCGCCGGCTGCTCCAGCCGCTCGGCCCACGCCGCTCGCCTCAGTCTTCCTCCCACTACTGCGCAGGCGTGCTCGAGGAGCACCACCCACGACCTCATCCGGTGGCACGCCTTCTCCGTCTGCCCCCAAGCCGTGGTGCCATAGCCTTCATCCTGCCCACGACCTTCGAGGGTTACCGCTCCCGCCTACCGTCCTGACCGCCTCCAGCGCACCCGCGCTGCATACCCTTCAGCCCCGCGCCCCATGTCAGCGCTCCTCCAGGTGTCTGCACCAGCACTCCACCGCCGAAAGGCCATGGCTCCACACCGCCTCCTGCAGGAGGAGACGCCGCTTCCGTGCCGATCCTCCCGCCGTCCAACACATGCCGCCGCCGTACGCCACGTCTTGAGAGAGAAACAAGAGGAGTGGCGGCGGCATGCCTATGCCCCCCGTGTGATTGAAACGAAGCAACTAGACCTAGGGCTTGGAATTAAAAAAATTGCAAAAATTACAATTCAAGCCCCAGAAGTTTTCGAAATTGCGAAAGAGCCCCTACCAGCCAGAGGCACGTGCCGCTCACGCCCCCATAGTGGGTGATTTATGTTTTCTTCCCTCTATTTATTTCTGATATTTATTTAATGCAAAAATATTGAATCTTCAAATTTCAGTCCTTGTGCTTACAGACTTGACTTTGCATGATCTTCTTGATGGAATAAATGTTTTTATTTTTCGAAAAATTCTCAAAAAATTTGGGTGTGCTCCTGCCATGGTATTTATCATTGTGTAAATTTTTCATCAATTTTTATTGACATTTGATATTTAAAAAAATAAAAAACAGTGTCATTTTGCCTTCCTGAAATTTGAAAATTCATAAAAATTCAAATAATGTTCCAAAATTTCCAAAAAATTAGGGTAGTTGTATTTCATTGTCTTTAAATTTCTTTGCAAATTTCACGCATTAATTATTTGTAAAATCCAAAAATTGTAAAATACTAAAAATCATAGAAAATTCTACAAAAATTCAAAAATAGTGATTTCAATTCCTGTTTGTAGATAATTGCTTGTATTTTGTTATAAAAATAATTGTCAGGAGTTTTGGACACTTAAAATATTTTTGAGTTGCAAATTACTCCAGGCTGTGCATAATTTCACATTTTCTCACTGTTTGATTTTTATAAAATCACAAAAACATCTGAAAATTCCACAAAAAAATCCAAAAACTTTTCAAAACTTTTAAAACCCAAAAATATGTTCTCTGGATTTTTCTGTGCATTTTTGATAAATTGAAAAATTATAAAATAAGTTGGTGTGCGTATTTTTTAATCTTGTGAATATTGCTTCGTGTTATTTTTGAAAATGAAAAATTTTGCAAAAATCAAAATCACTAAAAAACTGAAAATCAGAAAATATACAAAAAATAGAAATAAAAAAATTAAATAAAATAAAAATATAAAAAAAATCACAAAAACCAAGGATAGTTGTCCTTTGAGATTCTTGTTTTCTCTTAATTAATTCTTGATTTTTTGAATAACCCTTGGGATTTGTAGCCTCCCTGAGCTCGACCATGTCCGCTATACAGGTTAATAAGTAGCAAAGACAAAATAAAAAAATTATTTGTTTGTCACGGGATTTTTGGGGAGAGCAACAACGACAACATTATTTACCATTAATTTCTGACCCCTCAAAAATCTCTGTCAACAAAATGGCGCTGTTGCCGGGGAGGCATGGCGAGGGTGGTTAGGTTTCTCTTTTGACCTGCTATTCTTGGTTGTAAATATATGTTTACATTTTTTGCCATTCACTTCATTGTTCATATCCACTGCATTTGTTTCATTTTTCTCTCTCATATTTGATAATTTTATTTCTTACACATTCTCTTTTCTTTTTCTTGCGAGGGCCCACGGAGCAAAGGAGGCGATCTTAGGAGAGCCGAAGCACCCAGGCGACGTGGAGGCGGCTTGATTCTTCACCAAGCCGCATGATAGCGTGAGAAGAGGAGAAGAAGAATTGAAGGGGACAAAAAATATTTAAAAGAGAGAGAGAGTTTTTCATTTCCATTTGAACTCTGTAAAAGGACATTCATTTGTTGCAGGGTCTGTTTCGCCAAGTGTCGGTGCACTTGGGGGACCTCACCTGTTTTGTTTTCATCTCCTTTATTTTTCTTTGTTTCCCATGGATTTTGTGAGCTACCTCTTGATTGCTTTAATTAATTTGATTGAGCCAGGTAATTAATTAGGTCCAAACACCCTAAATAAGAAATTTCTGTGCCTATAGAGTAGAGCGTAATTTGGACTTAGTCAAATTAACTTGTTCTTGCCCGTTAATAGAAGCTATCATCTAGGACAGTTCACTTGCATTTGCATATAGGATAGTTTATTTCAATTCTACGCGTATCACTTGCATGTAGAGTGATGGCGACAAGGTACGCATCTCTAACCCCTGCATGCATCATTGCTTTTAATCGCGCATTGGCATTTCCGATCTCCTTCCTTGTTTTCACTCACATAGGTTGAAAAGGAAATTGGACACTCGAAGGTGATTCGTTGAAAATATTTTAACCAAGTGATAACTGCTAAAACCGGGGCTGCTAAAGAAAACTCGACCCTAAAAAATACAAGGAAAGTTATTGTTTTAGGGAGAGTAACCCCCTCATTGTTTGGTTTGCTTGAGCGAGAGAGCGACCCGCATACTAGGATAGAGCCACGCCCGAACTCTTTTCAGACTACTATCTTGGGTTAGTCGTTCTCCAGTGAGGATCTTTCCGGTAGCCGGTAAAGCGGCCTGCGACGTCCTTAACAGCTTGAATTGATCGGGTAGCTGGTAAATGGTCCGCAATTCATACTGGCTGGGAAAGATCTAACTTTGAGAATAGGCCAGTCTCCTGAGAGCATTGGGTTCCTAACAGCTCGCTTTAACTGCTCTGATAGATTGTATTGTCACCAAACTCTAAAATTGACAAGATAATTGACCGAACCTTCACGGTCTTCACATTGAGTTGAGTTGGTGAAGTAGGGGTTTGTATTGTGTTTGATTGCTTGTGTGCATACTCGATCCTTCTGTGTATTTGTGCCTTTTTCTCCATATCTTTTGACTTGGCCTTCGTGCTCTCCCGATCCTGTCTTTTGTTTCGGAGATGGTCGATTGGAGTTATTTTAATCCGATCTTCGTAGATACCTTGTACTCTCCAGACGATCCACCTTCCTTTTTCCAGGAGGACTTTTCTCCCGATTTTTGTGCATATCCGCTTAACCCATTATTTCAGGAATCGGAAGATGATTTTCACCTACCCTCATTCAACCCACCCGATCCTGGGATTTTGGAGTCATCTTTCATGATTTCCACACTTGAGACACTGAACCAGATGATGGAGCATATGAATTCGAGAATTAGCAATCTATTTAACATAAATACGAGCCAGAACGTTGCTCCACTATTTGAGGTTATGGATTCACTTGAGGATAATCATGAGAGCTTGCAATCGCCCACAATACAAAAAATGAGAAAATTTTAAAAATCCAAAAAGATTCTGGGAGACACATTATTGATTCATTTTGTGAGGAGAGGACCCAAATGCCTAATCATTTAACCACACATCTATTCACATCATGTCCCAACCTTGACCCCGAGGATTCCACTATACAGACTGCTCTTGGTAATCCTCATGTATATGCTGATTCTGACCTCCTCCCTTATATAGAGGAGGTCCAAAAATTCAAAAAAATGTTGACTGAACTCGAAGTGGTGGCCACCCTTCATGAGATCATCAAAGCCCCATTTCAACAGGCCATGACATATTTATCTACTCCTCAACACAAGAAAAGAAAGCGAAGGAGAAGACCTGAGCGTCACATCTTGACCATGACCACTGCCTACGCCATCTCTCACCGTCCGTATTTTAAGAAAGGGTCCACCGCCACACCTCTTGTGAGTTGCTCCATATCTGACTATTCTTGTGATAACACTCTCCTTGAAGGCAATTTGTCAGTTAATATAATACCCTTCTCTATGGTACAGTCTCTTCATCTTGGGCCTCTCAAGAAAACCAGGATGATAGTTCAATTTGCTGATGGATCTATCAAGAGGCCGAAGGGTATTCTAGAAAAGCTGTCATTCTAATTCAGGGCATGAATTTTACTTCAGATTTTGTTGTAATGCCCATGGAGACCTCCGCCCATATGGAGCACCTCCATTCATCCTGGGACGACCTTTCCTTGCCTCTGCGGGAGCCGTTATTGATTATGGTTCATGAGAGATTCGCTTCCATTCTGATGCAGGGAGCGATGTGCTGATCACTACACCCATTACCGACCAGAGACATGCATCCCATGAGAGCCCTCCTGTGTTAGCCAACCCCAAGGAATTTGATCTAGATGATGATATCAGAGATTCTTGTTATATGTTGGATGATAATGAAACCCAAGAATTCCTCTTGAAGGAGGAAGGCTCAGAAAGAATAGACCTTGGAGTTCCCTATTCTGGTATATGGATATGCATTGATGACATTCGCGAAATTTACACGATAGAAACCCTAGAGTGGAAGGCAGACTCTGAGACTAGACATGACATACATGATTTGACTACTTTCACTGATGAGTCTGTTCCTATTCACCCTGATTCAGATGAGACCGAGCAGACCAAATTTGATTTGATTGCTTTTATAAAGGAATTTGGGACTTTTGATAAAGATGATGATCCAATAGAGGCTCGCCAGGCTGAAATCGATCCTACTTTTTCTGATAATGATTTCGAGCCATTTTACTTTGATGTTTGTGAGACTTCTCAGGACGGACATGACCATACTACTTCCACTAATCGGTTTAGGCCTGCACAATCTGCAACCGCTGAGGACACATTCTTGGTCGATCCTGATCAGTTCATATCTAATGATAACCCTAATATCGACCTACACCTTTTCAGATCCATACCTCAGCGGTCCCGCAAGAAGGTTCGCTTTCAACCTTCTTGACCTTTTGTACATCCACTCCTCTTGTATATCCTTTCATTTTACTCTTTCTTCTCCTGTTTTATCATTCACCCCTTTTCCGTGTGTGTATATATGCTATACTTAGGATGTGCTTTATCCTAAGTATGGGGGGATGAATGATTTGTGTTGTTCACATTCGTCTTGTTCATCACTCTTGTTGTTGCCCATACTTAGGGATACTCTGCCCTAAGTATGGGGGGGTGATGTTGTTCATATCGTGTCTTTTTATTTTTGAGTCTGTACATTCTCTTCATCGGTTTTCCCCTTTTGTACACTCTACTATACTTAGGATTACTTGATCCTAAGTATAGGGGGATCACCAACTTCTCTTCTTTTTATCTTTTTCTTTGAGTCGTTGTAGCATAGGAGTCTTTTCACTTTTCTATACTTAACACAAGTTATGTCTTCCTTTTTTCGCTCTCTGATCACTATGAGGACATGGTTCGAGCTAAGTATAGGGGGGTGTCGTATATATTGTATATATACTTTAGACATAACTCGTACTTTTAAATACATTTATTTGGGGGGTTATGTGTATAATTTGTAAAATCCATCTGTGTAAAAAAAACAAAAACAAACAAGCAAAAAAACAAAAAAGATCAAAAAAACAAAAAAACCAAAAAAGCAAAACAAAAAAACAAAATAAAAAAACAACAAAACAAAAAACAAACAAAAAAATCTTGTATATACTTGTATGTATTTTACTAACCCTTTTTTCTTTAAAAAACTACAAAATCAAAAGTCTATAAAAATTTGCAATATTTCAAAAAAACATTTCTTTCACATCTGCATTTACCTCTAAAATTCCATAAAAAGTTCAAAATTAGAAAATTGTTTAAAAAATAATCTTTTCACATGTGCATCATTTCTTTCAAAAAAAACTCTCTGCATTGTTCATATTTTTTGCATTTGCATGTGCATTTTTCAGGATACTATTGATATTTAAACTATGTCTGGAATGAAATTGAAGAATGGAGCTTAGTTGGACCTTAATCCGCCTAATTTTCAGAGGAACTTCACCGAGAAATAGGATTTTAGAAGCTTCAGGTCTTTGACTTAATTCTTTAAGTTCCACATGACAATGTGCAGAGTTTGACTCTTAGTGTCTAACATGGTCTCTTCATTATGGGTATAACTCTGGAATAGGGAATCAATTCATACTATCGCACTATGCACTTAGCTCAACTCAGACGGGATGTTGGAAGACTGTGTGAGTTTCTTTTCTAGTAGCGTGGAAATCTAAAGACCGGAGTACGGGTTGAAATAAAGCTTCAGAAAAGGGATGGACGACTGGGCACAATTTTTTCTAAGACCCCAAAAAATGTACGGAGACAAAAAGATACTATATCCGTAGGGACACAACAAGATCCAAGCAGAACCACCAAAAATCCAAATACAAAGAAGCCACTACCAAATAAATATCTGACCAAAAAGGTCCAAGCTTCAAGAAAACCTGCAAATCTTGGTGGAGACTCAGCTACACTGGCTAGCTTCATAAAGAGAGGTGACTACACTGGCCACCCTCCAGTTCTTTTCTCCTTCTTCTAACTTCTCCCCCAATTCGATTGTGAACACAACACGACAGACCTTAGAAGGAAATACCTGACTCCCCGAGGATGAGTTACTAGAGAGGAGATTTGCATGGTAGTCTGACATTTTGGATGGGAAGAGCTAAAACCTTTCACACACACGAGTCGATTGTTCAGTGTTAATAGGGTGTGCTTTGGGAAGAGGATTGATCTAAGATGACTTCTGAGCCGAAACTGTGATAATGATGTGTAGAACTTGAAGGCTGTTGATTTTAAAATTCTAAGTCTCACAGAAGTCCCGACACACTAATAATCCAAAGGTCCGACAGAGCTCCAAACTACAATTTTATGAAGATAAGTTTAATACTCAATGTTGTCCTACTTTCTTTATTTTCCCTTTCTTTTTCTTTTTCGCCACTTATTCTTTCAAATAAGTGTTTGCTAAGGGACTAGCAAAGGTAAAGCATAGGGGGGTGATGAATCTGCGATTCATCATCTTTATTCATTTATTTTAGCTTATAATTCCTTATAAAACACCTGCATATAATACTAACTCCATATTCTTACTAACTTGCATCTGTGTAAATATTGTACACTTCTGACTAATTTTAACCTAAAATAAATAAGTAAAGAAAGAAAGGAAAAATAAAGAAAAGAAAATTAAAAAAAGGAAGACTGTAGACTGGCTGACCCAAACCCCGAGAGAAGGTCAAGACTTGACCTGATCGACCAGGAATAAAGTAGGGGGAGATAGGGTCCTTAAGCAGAAAAGCGAAAAAATGTGTGTGTTGTTGTAAATACTTCTCACTTATTTTGTATATATATGTATAAAATTTACACTAATTTATTCATGAATTAATTGACCTCAAATCAAATAATTTTCAAAACCAAAGTTGTAAATAAAAAGTTGTTCTAATTAATAAAAATAATTGCACAATTAAATCTTGTACAGAATAAAAGTAACCACACTTGGAAAAATCCATTAAGCACTAATTGAAAGACCAATTCCGACTCTATATGAGCTCAAATTGGATCAATCTCACTTCCATTGGATTCGAAATGAAATTATCTTTAAAATGGCTGTATTTTCATAATTTTTGGAGTTACGGTTGAAAAGTTAGTTTTCTGGGGTGGTTTGTGCAATTTCCCATGTATTTTGTGCATATTGTATTTGTATATATTTGTAAATTATTCTTACGAATTATTTAAAATAAAAATAAAAATATAAATAAAAAATTTTAAAACAAAAAGCTGATTTCCTCATTTACCCTTGTATATAATGTCACATATGTATATAGTTGCTATTTTTAATTAACCGTCATAAAAAATAAAAAAATAACATTTTTTAATTCAAATAAATAAAGTGACGAAAATTCAAAAAAAATAGATAATTTTGTAAATAGTTTTATCTCTTTTACTTTATCTCATTTCATCTCTCTTATCTCTTCCACCCAAAAAATTCAGAAATTCATTTCAATTTTCATCTCTCTTATCTCTTTATCCGAAAAAAATTCAAAAATTCAAATTTCATTCTATATTTTCTATTTATATGGCTCCTTCTCCCTCATTTCAACTGGATTAATCTTTAGAGAGAGGAGCCCAATCTTCGAGAGAAAATTTCGTCGAGAATAGTGCCAAGCCTCCGAGCCGTCCGGTGACAGCGAGTCGGCCTTGTCGAGACAATCCCGGTCCATTTTCCGCTCCTAAGGTGAGATCCACATTTCTCTTCTTATTTTATCTTAGTTTAATCGTAGTTTATTTTGTCGTATTTTTTTAATTCCATCGTCATTTTGTTTTTCTATATCTTTAAAAAAATCCATCTCGAATTTATCCGTCTCCGATTTCGAATTTTCATCTCACTTTCTTGATCTCCACGCGTTCTGTTCTATCGTCCACGATCTCTTAACTCCGGTCGTGTACGGTGGCCGGAGATCGGATTCGAATCTCTCATTTCCACCGCTCGTTCATTTTCCTATATGTAAATAAATAAAAAAATTATTTGTTTCTTTATCTCTAACGATTGTTTTGCATGACCATTAAAAAGAAAACAACAAAAAAACAAAAAAAGAAAAAGAAAACATTCCTCATTTTTTTCTTCTTTATTTATGTCAGATTTACAAAAATCAAAAGAAAAAGTTCTTTTTATTACTGTTTACATTACAATAAAAAAGTAAAATAAATAAATAAAAAAGAGCGGCAGATCGCGGCATCCTCGACATCCCACACCTCTGCGCGGCTCCGCAGCCAGCGCATCTCCACCAGGCGGAGCCGTCATTCGTGCGCGGGACGCTCCAACCGCTCGGCCCACGCCGCACGCCTCAGTCTTCCTCCCACTACCGCGCAGCCATGCTTGAGGAGCACCACCCGCGACCTCATCCAGTGGCACGCCTGCTCCGTCCGCCCCCAAGCCGTGGTGCCATAGCCTTCCTCCTGCCCGCGACCTTCGAGGGTTACCGCTCCCGCCTGCCGTCCTGACCGCCTCCAGCGCACCCGCGCTGTAGACCCTTCAGCCCCGTGCCCCGTGTCAGCGCTCCTCCAGGTGTCCGCGCCAGCACTCCACCGCCGACAGGTTGCGGCTCCACACCGCCTCCTGCGGGCGGAGACGCCGCTTCCGTGCCGATCCTCCCGCCGTCCAACACATGCCGCCGCCGTACGCCACGTCTTGAGAGAGAAATAAGAGGAATGGTGGCAGCATGCCTATGCCCCCTGTGTGATTGAAACGAAGCAAATAGACCTAGGGCTTGGAATTAAAAAATTGCAAAAATTACAATTCAAACCCCATAAGTTTTCGAAATTACGAAAAAGCCCCTACTAGCCAGAGGCACGTGCCGCTCACGCCCCCATAGTGGGTGATTTATGTTTTCTTCCCTCTATTTATTTCTGATATTTATTTAATGCAAAAATATTGAATCTTCACATTTAAGTCCCCGTGCTTACAGACTTGACTTTGCATGATCTTCTTGATGGAATAAATGTTTTTATTTTTCGAAAAATTCTCAAAAAATTTGGGTGTGCTCCTGCTGTAGTCTTTATCATTGTGTAAATTTTTCATCAATTTTATTGACATTTGATATTAAAAAAAATCAAAATAGTGTCATTTTGCCTTCCTGAAATTAGAAAATTCATAAAAATTCAAATAATATTCCAGAAATTCCAAAAAAATAGGGTAGTTGTATCATTGTCTTTAAATTTCTATGCAAATTTCACACATTAATTATTTATAAAACCCAAAAAATTGCAAAATACTAAAAAATATTATAAAAATCATAAAAAAATCTACAAAAATCCAAAAATAGTGATTTCAGTTCCTGTTTGTAGATAATTGCTTCTATTTTGTCATAAAAATTTTGTCAGGAGATTTGGGTACTTAAAATATTTTTGAGTTGCAAATTACTCCAGGTTGTGCATAATTTCGTATTTTCTCACTGTTTGATTTTTATAAAATCACAAAAACATCTGAAAATTCCACAACAATTTCCAAAAACTTTTCAAAACCTTTTAAACCCAAAAACATTTTCTCTGGATTTTTCTGAGCATTTTTGATAAATTGAAAAATTACAAAAATAATTGGTGTGCGTATTTTTTAATCTTGTGAATATTGCTTCGTGTTATTTTTGAAAATAAAAAAATTTGCAAACATCAAAATCACTAAAAATTGAAAATCAGAAAATATACAAAAAATTTATAAAAAAAATTAAAAAAAAATAAAAGATAAAAAATCACAAAAACCAAGGATAGTTGTCCTTTGAGATTCTTATTTTCTCTTAATTAATTCTTGATTAATTGAATGATCCTAGGAATTTGTAGCCTCCCTGAGTTTGACCCTGTCCGCTATACAGGTTAATAAGTAGCAAAAACAAAATAAAAAAATTGTTTATTTGTCACGAGATTTTTGGGGAGAGCACAACGACAACATTATTTACCATTAATTTCTGACCCCTCAAAAATCTCTGTCAATAGAGACGAACAACACATACATTTCTCCAATCGACCTTCGATGGCCTACCCTTTTCAAGGATTCAGATGAATTCGTGATGAGGTGCACTGATTGACATAGGATGAGCACAACGTGATATGATGCCGATGCAGAAAATTCACTTATGAGGTTTTTGATGCATGGGGCATCGATTTCACGGGTCCATTCCCTAAGAGTCAGGGTTTGAGTACATTCTACTTACTGTGGATTTTGTTAGTCCTTGGGTTGAGGCCATCCTCGTCCGAGCCACAGATGCTAAAACTGTTTGCAATTTTTTGAGAAAAAATATAATTTCACGGTTCGGGGTGCCTGGAGTCTTGATTTCTAACGAGGGACTTGTTTTATCAATGACAAGGTAAGGGCCATTGCTAACGAGTTAAGCATTGATCATAGAGTTGCCACTCCATATCGTCCTCAGACTAATGGTCTTGCTGAAGTTTCAAATAAGGAGATCAAGACTATTTTACAGAAGGTTGTCCGCCCATACCGAAAAGATTGGTCACAGCTTTTGGACTCCGCCTTGTGGGCCTATAGGACTTCCTTCAAGACACCTTTGGGCACATCTCTCTTTCAGCTCGTTTATGGCAAGCCATGCTACTTGCCAATGGCGATCAAGAACAAGTCACTTTGGGCAGTTATAGAGTTACTATTGGATCCCAAGAGTGTAGGAGATCAAAGGAGAGTAGAATTGACAGCCCTGGAGGGGTTAAGAGACACAACCTTCTCAAGTAGCATACAATATTAGGATAGAGTGAAGATATGACATGATTCTCACATCAGCCATAAACAGTTTGAGCCAAATGAGAGAGTATGGCTACTTGATTCTAGGTTGAGATTATTTTCAGGGAAATTACAAAGCAAATGAAAGGGACCATACTTGGTTAGAAAGGTCCACGACAACGGAAGCATTGATATATCTGAGTTATCATCTGATTCCACCTTTTGAGTTAATGACCATCGCCTGAAGCCATATCTTGATCATGATTCGCTGATCGTTGACGTTGCCCCTATTCATTTTGTATGAGATGTGATCTTTGACATACATCATTTGCATTTCATACCTGATTATCACTTCTTCGCAGCTGTATAGATCTAGACTGTCCATAACATTCATTCTTTTTATCCGATACCCCGTCTTCATCTTATGATTATGCTATACTTAGGGGACACTTTGCCCTAAGTATGGGGGGGGGGGGTACTAGACATGTGATCACTCATTTGATTCAATTACCTCTATTTTACTGCCTATACTTAGGGATATTTTACCCTAAGTACAGGGGAGGTAATACTTGTACATTATATTCTTTGGTTTCCCCCTTTTGTACAGTCTTCTATACCTAGGATTACTTGATCCTAAGTATAGGAGGTCATCGATTTCTATTCATTGAATTCTTACATTTGTCGTTGTAGTATAAATTTTTTTTCACTTTCCCATACTCAGCACGAGTTACGTCTTCTTTCATCGCTCTTTGATCACTCTGGGGGACATCGTTTGAGCTAAGTATAGGGGGTGTCGTATATATTGTATATATACTTTAGGCATAACTCGTACTTTATGTGTGTGTTAATAATATGGTTAAAAATCACAAAAAATTTTATTTTTTTTAAATTTTTTTCTTACATAAATGTTTGTAAAAGCCTTTTGTAAAAATTATATTTGTACAAACATTTGCAAAAATGATTTTAATTGTAAGAGTTGTTGTAAATATTTTTGTATCAAAATTATGTATATAGTACAAATTTTTTGGAAAAATATTTAAAAATAATGCTTGCAAAATTTTGTTTGTAAAAATATTTTGCAAAACTTTTTTCTTCTTTTTTGCATTCAAAAATTTCCATAAAAAATTGCATATTTTTTAAAATTTTCACAAAAAGAGTTTTGTATATGCTTGCTTTCTTCAGAATCTTGGTTGACATTTAAACTAGTCTGAAATTAAATTGAAAAATGGAGCTTGGTTAAGACCTTAATCCACTTAACTTAAGAGGAACCTTATAATATTTGGGGTTAAGACTTTTCAGGTCCATAGTGACTTAATTTCTTCTAGTCCACTAGGCTATGTTCACATGTCATCCTAACGAGCCTAAGTAGAACACTTAACAACACACGCATGACTCTCAGAGATAATGGCTTGATTTTGACACGCACCTTACACGTATTTCAACATGGATGAGGTGGTGAGGAGGTAGAATCCTTTGGTTTGGGTAGCATGCGAGGGTAGTACTTCTAGTCGGAACCTCTCATCTTCCTCTAGGGAGGGATGTGTGCCTCAATCCAGTCTTGTAGCATTGAGGTCTAAAAACAGGAGTCTGTGGGCTGCAATAATGCTTCAAAAGGGGGATAGTCTACTGGCTCAAGAAGAAAAACTCCTTATGTATATGCCACACCATGTAGATATGTTGTACATAGACACATACAAAAGTGTAAAATTTGAAAAAACTCCAACAAAGGACATGCCTGATTGAAAATAAAATGCATGTCGGAGTGTATATAGCGAATAAACAAAGCTTATGTATTCTGCCATCTCATCTCAGGGAAGCTTGCAACTGGAGACTTAGCTATACTGGTTAAGCTTCGAGGGATGCGTGGCTACACTGGTCATGTTCCATTCTCTTCTTTCCCCCTCTCCCTGAGCTGGTTGTACTTGAACTTAGAAGGGAATACCTCGATCCTCGAGGAAAGAGTTGCTAGACTGGGGAATTAGAGTTACCTCGTCGAGGAAGGCTGTCTCTTTGCCATTTATGAGATGGGGATCTACGTATCACTTACACAGTACAAGGAAAGATTAATAGTCATTAGAGTTTGCATATGTAGACTTGTTCTGACCTGGTTATGAAGGAGTCCTGACCATAGAACTGTCGAACTTGGAGGCTGTTGAGTCTTAAACCTATTTCCCAATAAGGTTCCGCCAAATTATTAATCCAAAGGTCTGACTGAGCTCTATACTCCAATTTAATGAAGATGAGTTTAATAATCAACTTTGGTTCTTTTTCTTCTCTTTTCTTCTTATTCACTTCTTTTTCAAATAAATGCTTGCTAAGGGACTAGTAAAGGTAAAGTATAGGGGGTGATGAATCTATGATTCTCATTCTTTATTCTTTTATTTTAGCTTTATCTTTTAGCAAAGCCATCTATAAATACCTGTAAATACAATAAATTAACATTGTACATGTCATTGTTATTATCTCTTAATTAACACATATTTCCCAAAAATAAAAGAATAAAGAGAAAGGAAAAAGAAAGTTGTATTTAAAATAAATACAGATTGACCTAACCCCCAAAGAGAAGGTCAAGCCCTGACATGATCGACAAGAAATATGTAGGGAAAGATAGTGTGCCTTGTACATATTACCTATACTTATGAATATAATCATTTATACCTATTTTACATTTTTGTGAAAACCATAATATTTTTGAACACTTGCATAAAGTCCTAATAATAATATAAAAACAAAATAAAAATCAAGAAAATGCAAGATAAAATAAAAATAAAATCCAACAATTCATTATACAAAAGACACTTGTGTGGACACTCTGCCTTTTTATTTAATACTCTTATAAATTACAAAAATAAAATAAAAATCTTCTTATACTCCTAAAATTATTGTGTAAATAAATAAAATACAAAATAAAAACTATTTTTGTAAAAAATAATGAAATAAAAATACATGTATACAATATATATGTATATAACACATGTATATAATGTTATATACGATATATTCTATAATAAATTAATTTATTGAAATATCTAAAAATCACAGAAAAATACTTGAAAAATAGTAAGCATTTTTTTATTTTTACCATTTTTATTTTTTTCATTTACCATTTATTATATATTATTCTTTGATTTAATAAAAAGGAATTTCCTAATTGGTCGACCCGGGTTAGTTGACCTGGGTCCACCTTCTCCCCAAGTCGGGTCAGACCCGATTCTGTTCGTCGGAGTCCATTTCTCCCTTTTTTCCAGACTGACTCCGACCACCAAAGGCCTCGTTTTCAGAGCACGATTCCCCTCATCGGATCCGTGATCGTCACGTATCCCTAGGAAGAATTGGATCTACTCATGGTTTCGTGTTCCTCACCGATCTTTCCAGACCCCGAGGCATGCCTATATATACTCTCTTCCGCTTCTCCAGCTCCTTAGCTCGTGCCTCACCTCTTTCTTCCCACATAGCCACCTCCAGCCAAGTGACAACATCCCGGAGGAGCTTTCGGAGCGAAGTTTGGTGGCTTCATGGCCACAGCTCACCAACATGGCCGGAGTTCCACCGTGTTTAGTCTCCCTAGTCTGTCGTAGCCTGGTTGAGGCCAAAACCTCGACCTCTGCCTCACCTGATGTTGCTGATTCCTTCAGGAGAATCATGTATCATCCATCTCGCCCGCATTTTCATTTTACGTCAATATTTCTATTCCAGCCATCGTCAGTTCACTAGCTCCGACCATTGAGTCTGGAGCCCCGCTACTAGCACCTCACCATACATATCGACTTATCGACCCATCGTCCATCTTCCTACGTAGCCTGGTCCCCTTAGGCTCGCTCGTCGGGGCAAGAATAAGGTCTGATTTCCTTCCCCCATGTACGCCAGAAATCTAATCCCCATTCCCCATCATTTCTTGAGACAGTCTAAGTAATAAAAGGACCGGAGCTATGCCTCCGAGTCCATCTTTCATTTGCAGGTAGCTTCGTGCGCAATAAAGAGCGTCCCGAGCTTCACGTCAGTTGGCGGAGCAGCTCCAGGAGGATCATCCTCGCCACGCACATCCGCCCGCCATCCAGTCCATCGGAGGACCCTAGTCAACGCGGAGTACCTCCACGAGGGTACTGGACCCTTTCGCGGACTCATCGGACAGGTGGATCCCCTTCCCCATCCGGTTGAAGTCCGGCGGAGCAGAGTTCTTCCAGACCCCTCTTTTTGCATTCGATTAGGCCCCTTTTATGCCAGATTCCATCCTAGCCATCCATCCAGTCACTTTTCAGAGACGACATATCTGACGCACGTGCTCGCCTGCCATCTGAGCCATCAGATCTGTCACTAATGATCATCAGGACCGTACGTCAAAAGGTGCCGCACACTTGCCATGTGTCCCTGCAATGGATCCATTTTGCTTTTTCCCCTATCTTTTATGCCATTTCCATTCAGTCTAGTAAATGTAATAAATAGTTAAGAACATTTAGACCCTTTTGCTTTATCTATTTGCATTTCAGTCCAATTGAATTTGAGTCATGTGTGTCCCCATGTGTTTTGCTGGATTATTTGGAAATTGTGCCATGAATTTGTTGCTGGTTATTAAATGAAGTTTATGTTCTGATATTTGCATTTATACCCCTATTTACCTGGATCACGTGTTGGGCATGTTTTACGTGGACTATTTACATCTTCGACCCTGGAATTTTAATATATGTTATCTGTTCGGTCATAAAACTTAACGTATTTACACTTGGGTCCCTGTAAACTGTTTTTAATTTCTTGTCTTCTATTGGATTAAATAAACAATAAATTGGCCCTAAAAATTCTACAAAAATACATGTTAGCTTCTGCATGCTTGTTATTTACATGATAATTTTGGTTTGCCAAAATGATTTTATTTTCTAATTTTGAAAATTTAAAAACTCATAAAAAGTGTCCTGTTTGTGTTAAAATTCATAAAAATTTGACAAATATTTTAAAAAATCCTCAAAATTTCTTTAGTTGTATTTTGTTGTGTTTGATCTCCAGCACCGTTTTTGTTTGAAAATTCCTTATTAAAACTCTAGAAATTACAGAACACCTAAAAACTTAAAAAATATATAAAATTATAGAAAAATCTAAAAATAGTGTTTTCAGTTTCTATTTGTATTTTTTTCTTGTAGTTTCTCATAAAATTACTATCCACGAGTTTTGGACACTTTAGGTATTTTTGATTTGCAAACTGCTCCTGGTTGTGCATTGTTTAGTATTTTTATCACCGTTTGCTTTTTTAAAATTCACAAAAACATCTGAAAAATCCCTAAAAATTACCAAAAATCTTATAAGACCCATAAAATCCAAATATATTTTTATTATAATTTTCTGACCATTTTTTGACAATTTGAAAAAAAATACAAAAAGAGTGGGGTGTGCCTTTTATTCCATGTGCTTGTTTTCATCTCTTTGAAAATCAAAAATTCGAAAAATAAAAAACCACTAAAAATAATGTGTTTTATGAAATCCGACTACTTAGCTTTTAAATCATACTCCTTGTATTCGACCCTGGTCGCTATACCACGTAAATAAAATAGCGAAACTGCTTACATCCGATTGATTTATCTTTGAGTGGTCTGATTTTCTTGTGACAGGTTTGATTGATTGAGGACAATGACACTTTGTTTATTTATTCCACCTTAGTCGATCATAAACCACGACCATCACAACTCTTTGATTAATCCGAGCTATGCCATCTCCTATTTTCTCATGACTCGGAGATGAATAACCGTACTCATCATGCCATGACTCCGTCATGCAATCCTGAGCCGAGTAGTAGTCAATGGTAGGTCATGAGTCCTATTTCCTTGACTCTGAATCTCAAAGGTCTGGTCAAAGGAAAACTGGTCGTACTCGGGAAGAGAATCATCCTGAGTAGGGGATGGTTCAAACAATGCATTATCGATCATAATTAGCAATCACTTTTCTCTTTCAAATTCGGTTATGCTCATGTTCATACTTGAATACGCTCGCTCCATTGTGTCCACACAGTAATCATTCAGTTTTGCGAGCGGTTCATATCTCAAAATCTCAACCAAGAAAGGAGTGGGGTGGAATGAGAGTGAAGTGGATGATGGATGAGGAATAACTAACTCAAAGAGAGGGTTCTCATGATATGAAGATGAAGATGGTCAAGATTTGGCCATGTAAGCTCGACCCATGGAGTCTTGGTAAGAATACCAATATTCTGACATCTTCGAAAAGGAGGGTGGAGTATGATTCATAAACATCGACATGTGTATGCAAGTGCAATGGGCTTTGAACACACTTAATTCAATTCACAATGCAAATCCAAAATTCACCAACTTCACACATTGAAGGCAGTGAAAGTTAATTCGATTACATTTTCAATTTTAGATTGGTGGTAAAATAATCTTTGAATGTGTTAAACACAGATGTGTCGTCCTAATGCCCAGATGTGGTTCTACTACCCCTCAATCAGAAGAGTGATCTGCCCAGGCTGTCGGGTTATATCATACCTCTAAAGGAGATAGTTGACAGATACACCAAAACATCGACTATGGTCGGAGGCGAACGCTTGAAACTCCCAAATCTACAAGAGTCCAATATGGAGACTTAAGGCACATGTCCAGGATTTTGGGCTCTAACTTTACGGCTACGTCCTCACCAACTCAAAGTCTGGAGGTATGTACCTGTACATAAGGATGTGGTTGCTCTCCCACAATTAATGATGTTCAATTTTTATCCATTTTTAATTAGTCAATAATGCTTAGCAGCCCCCTTGCTTTAGTTTGACTACCACTTCAATTTGAGTGGAGAATGAAGTACGTCTATACGGGGATTCCAATTTCCTCTAAATCGTAGATGGGTGAAAACCGACAGAGAATAAAAAAACTCCATGTAGCAGGAAACATGATAATGAATGCAAAATTAGAGATACTTACAATGCTTCCTCGCAATCTCTGTGCATGATGCTAAATAGAATTGAAATTTCCCTACTAAGATATTTCTAATGCATGCACGAGAAACCACACCTAGAACATGAATTTCTATTCACGAGTGGCATAAGAAATTAATTTGACCAAGTGAAATCCGATCTAGTGCATGTAATTACTGTGAAAGTGTGAGCCTAGCCTTACGAGCACATAAATAAACCTAGCAGCTCTAATAACCACAGTGCAATTGCAGGACTACGTCAATCACCACAAAAAATATGGCCCGATAGGCAGAGTGTCCAGTCCGGGTAGAAGCACGAGTCTTCAATTGAAGTCCACTGGAAAAAGGTAATTATTACAAATTGATTACAAAAATGATTAAAGAAAATCATACACTCTCTCCAAAACCAAAAGTAGAAACAAAAATTCCTTCGTGCCTCCCCAACTAGATTGGTCCATAGAATTGCCCGCCTCTGGTTGCTCCAAGTTGCTTCAGCCTCCGAGAAAGACGCTCCAAGACACCGAGTGCCTCACATGAAAAATAGAAAAAACAAATATTAGGAATATTCACAGAAATATATAAAAAATGAAAGACATATAAATACTGAGAAATAAATAGAGAGAATAAATACAAGAAGAACTGAGGGTCATACTTGTAGGGGAAGGAAAACTTAAAATTCAAATTATTTAAAAATTAAAAATAAACCGTATATCTCCCCAGTAAAACCGCTATTTGAAGAACTCAGAAATTATCCTTTTAATCTAATGATAATGATGTCGAAGTTGTAGTGGGGCATTCTAGAGAACGTCAAAAATTAACCACAAGAGAAATTAATATGGAAAATTAATCCTCAACGCAACTGAATTATTTATTTTACTTGGATAAGTCCTTAGATTGAACTTCATGAGGTAATACGAGGGTTTAGAATCAATAATTAAATAATCTAAAAATTAGAATTTCAAAGAAGAAGAAGAAGAATTATTTTTGGTGTTTTTGTTTTTTTAAGATTTTTATGGGTATTTAATAAGAGATGTATCTAATTCCTAAAATAAATATGATGCATAAATTTTTAAAATAAATTTTTAATGAAAATGAAAAATGCTATGCTATGTGGCGAGAGAAAAATAGAGAAATACATTTTTTATGATTTTTTAGAGATGGATAAAATGATGTAATATGCCAATACAAAGATAGATACAGGTCAAGCGAATATCGAGCCAAGCAAATTAATTCAATCCAAAGACATCCATTGATTAATTTATGAGCAGTTGATGTCCATTTAGTCCCTAATCAAATCCACAGGAAAGTACACAAATTTCTGAGGAATAGAGAGAATCACAATGAACACATAGGCTTCAAATAACTGAAAAACTATTCTAATTATTTGATGTTCAGTGAAGTCTCAAAATGAAGAATTAATAGTTCTATATGATAGAGAATTAAATAAGCTTCAAAATAATGTAAATTATACCAAATTCGACAACAAATGCAGAAGATATGAATCGTAGAAGTTCAGGGACCTATATGTAAATAAGTTAAATAGAATGTTTACAATCACACCCTTGTAGGGCCTCTTTGTACTTTATTAAACATGTTGGCTTCCTTTTGTAAACTACCCTTTACGGGGGTATATGTGCTATTTCCAAAAGCTTTGGGATGTAGTTGTAATTTGCCCAGTTACGTATGTGATCCATGTAGACGCCTTAGGTACGCATGCGGCTTGGGTCTGTGGCTCTACGTGGCAACTTCGCCTCTCTTCGACTCCACTTGAGGCTCGGGTGGTTGATATGATGGCCAGGAATGAAGGGGACTTAGAGATCAGACGATTGTGGGGGCTCCTTCGACGGCTTGGATGTGAGGAGGTGCAGTTGAATCAACGATGCATGTAAGTGCATCACGTCTTCCTTGATCTTCCTATAGGGAAGTTCCCCCCTTTTCTCCTTTGATGAGGTCTTGGCTTCTTATGGAGCTTCTAAGAGGGACCAACAGGGGAAGGTGATGCTCGAGCATTTGGCTTGACTACAACCGTTAGAGCTCCAGTAAGACCAGTGGGTGGTTCTTCACGTACGAGGGGAAGAGGAGCTTCACTGTTGGATGGTTCTGGAGAGGTAGAGAGGAACACAGTAGGGGATGAATGATGACATGGTCCTGGGAGGAATGGTTATGGATGAAGAATGATGATGAAGCGATTGGGCAGAGCAAACAACCGTGAAGTAGAAAATACGAAGAAGAGGGGGAGAAGTGAAAGAGAAAAGGAGTTCTGGTAATGAGGTTGGTTTATGGAGGTTTACCTGTGATGGAGGAGGGATGCCTCGACTCTAGGTCCTTGCCCAACTCCTTGGCGGAGGAGGAACTCCGCTAGATCTTGATCAAGAATCACAGTTGCACAAAGGGAAGCTCCATGGATCGTGCCGTTGGGAGGTGATCACCGTGGAAACGAAGGCTCCTGTTACAAGCCCTGGTCCTTCGACTTACTCTAAATTGATGAATGATAGATCGCTTGGGAAGGATGAACAAATAGGGGCTAAATAGGAGAGGGACAGAGGGATGTCTTGGGTCTTGAGAAGAGGACAATGGAGCGATGGTCTGATTCTTTGCCTGGGAGTTGAGGATCAGAAGATTGGGGGTTGGTTGCAAGAGGAGGTGCCTTAAAGAGATAACGAGGGAGAGTCGTAGGTGGATGATGGAGGCGATGGAGATAAGTTTCACAAGTCGATGGGTTCGCTGGAGATGAAGAGGATAGAGAGATGTAGGGGATAAGAAATGGGGAGGAGACCGTTGTTGGGTTGTCGCGGTGGTTGTCCAAGTGGTAACAAGCCCTGGTCCTTCGACTTACTCTCGATTGATGAATGATAGATAGCTTGGGAAGGATGATCGAAGAGGGGCTAAATAGGAGAGGGACGGAGGGATGGCTTGGGTCTTGAGAAGGGGACAAGGGAGCGATGGTCTAATTCTCTGCCTGGGAGTTGAGGATCCGAAGATCGAGGGTTGGTTGCAAGAGGAGGTGCCTTGAATAGATAGCGAGGGGGAGTCGTAGGTGGATGATGGAGATATGGTTCACCGGTCGATGGGTTCTCCGAAGATGAACATGATAGAGAGATGTAGGGGATAAGGGATGGGGAGGCGACCGTTGGGAGGAGATACGGTTCTGACCAGTTGGGTTGTCATGGTGGTTGGCCAAGGGGTAATAGAGATGGAGATAGGATCTCATAGGTGGTTAGAAGGTTATAGGGCTTGGTTGGAGGCTTGCACATTAGAGAGAATATATTATGGTAGAGAGAAGGATTGGATGCAGTGTAAGGCGGAGCTGAGGTGGACTTCATCCGAGGTTGGAGTATGCGAGGATCAACGAATAAGAAGGTGGCGCAAGGAGATGGGCGGTGGCTCTACAGTGGCGGGCTGCGACCAGTGGCGTGAGGTGGGTGTATGTTGCGCAAGGCGACACAACAGAGCGGTGGAGGATGAAGAGGGTCTAGTGCATGCACATGAGGGGGAAGATGGGGGGTTAAGGTCGTCACGTGCTTAGCACATGGGTGGATAAGAGGAAGGCGGGGATATTCTGTACCGTTGGATCATGAGATGACATGCCCAATGGGGGTGCGTCACGTGGATGTAACAGTTGACCCAGACCATTGACCAAGTTTGACCATGTATGAAAATACATAGAAAATTAGATTAAAAAATCAAATAGACTCGAATGCAGAAATGTACAACATGAAAAATGTCCATCTAATTGCAAGTTATAATGTTCATGAAGGACCCGAATGCAAATGTAATGATCTGTGCAAAATGTATTCTTTTTGGTGATATCTTATATGTATAAAATACCATTTTTTTAGTTTTGTAATTTTTAGTTTGTTTTCTATGAGTGAACAATGCGTGCAAAAATCAAACATGATGTGATAGAATACAATGGACTCAAATACACTTTTGGTATTTTTGTGAATTAGAATTAATTGGAAAATATGTGGTAAATACAGACGAGTTAGTCAGTCAGCTCAAATCAGGGTATGTCTTTTACTTATTTTTCTGATTTTTTGGATTTTTTATGTAACTAGTTAAAGCATGAAATGAACTAAAGAAATGAAAAAGAAATAAATCAAAATGATCAAAATATGCACATGAAATGACATGTCAAAATCAATAAAAATGTACAATGCTCTATTAGGTCCCAAAATCCGATTTTCACAAATGAACTCCGTTTCTTTTAAATTTAGTCTTGATTTGTAGATATTTGAGCGTACATTAATTCAAATGTGAGTAGAGTTCATTTGGAAATTGTATGAGAGATATATCATTGTTACGGTTTTTTTGTCCCGAAATTTGGGTTTGGGTTTATTTCAAATATGTATAAGTAAATAATTTTTTAGGAATTTTTATTGATAAAGGTTAGTGATATGTACCCAATGGAATTAGTTTCATGTCAATTGGTTTTAGCTTGAATTAATTAAAAATATGTGAAATTAAGTGAAAATATGCAGATGAATATGGATGCAAAAATGAATGCTAATTTATACAATTTTTTACAAGTGTGTGAATGTTAATTTTATGATATTAATAAATGAACGAACCTTATCTCTCAGGACGAAACTCTATTTTTAGCTAATTAGAGTGAATGAATCACATATTCATCATCTTATTTCGTAAACTACAAAAAAACACACAAAATATGACACTTATAGTTTGCAAACGTCAATTAAACTAATTGCATATTCGACATTTGTGGTACATCGATATACAAAAACCATTTTTGACGTGTCTAATAGGTGGGGATATAGACGACATCTCATGCCGGCTAACTCTGGAATAAAAGAGATACAATCAATATTCTTTTTCCTTCTTCTTCTCCGAGACGTGAACATAACCTTTTGGGATTTTATCAGTTGTGCCCCTCCGAGATATCGCAATATCAGTTATGCCCCTATCTTTTTGGTAATATCAGTTGTGCCCCCGACTTCTTGCCAATATTTCACTTGTGCCCCTCAGAGGGGCATAACTGATAATAATCTTTTATCAGTTATGCCCCTCTGAGGGGCACAAGTGAAATATTGGCAAGAAATCGGGGGCACAACTGATATTACCAAAAAGATAGGGGCATAACTGATATTGCGATATCTCGGAGGGGCACAACTGATAAAAACCCTAACCTTTTCATTCCTCTTCTCCAAGGCATCACACCTCGGTATGCCGCACCTCGGTACACCGCACATCCTATATCGGATTCTGTCAAACCTATATCCTCCTTGACTTAAGAGGTATTTATATAAAGATATTCCATCTTTTATGTCATAGTCCCCATTTCTCTTCTTTCTGTCGAATCTCCAACCCTAATTTCATCTTCCTCTTCCACAACATCATAGATCTGGTATTTAAATCCCATTATTCACATGTGAAGATTTGTGGAACTAGATTTTCCATGAGTTTAGATCATGATCTTAATCTCGATTTCCCCAATATCTTAGATTATAGATCATCTGAATGTTCTCAATCCCAATCCATACACATTTTACGTTTCAAACACATTCATGGATTTGAATTAGTAGATTGATCAGATAATGACTATATTGTTCGGTGTTCCATGCAATTGGTGATCATGTTCTAAGGATTTAGTGTTCTTGTGGGTGTCTGTTGTGGGAGGTATTTGTAATCTGATTAACCTAATAACCTCGGTACTGCTGAAGGAGCAACATGTGGTTGTGTGCAAATGCTCTTGAGTGCTGTTATGCCATTTTGACCCTTTGTTTTGAAGGTTGTTGAAATAGGGGTGGAGTTGTGAGGTAATTGTTTGATATGTGCATTGCACACCAACTGTATGACAAAATGCCTGATGAAGAACATGGTAGGGGGAAGGGATCCACCACCTTCCACTTGGTTTGTGCTTCTATTTGTACATTTGTTAGGATTTTGGACTTGCAACCATGTTGGAATTCCAGATAGGTAAGACCTGCAATTGAATATCGCATTTATTTAGAAATGTTATTGCATATAATTCAAAATAGAGTCTACTAGAATATATAAAATGGCAAATTTGTTTGACTTTTGTTTATGTGTGTGTTTTTTTGTTGTTGGAGTGATCTTCGTCTTGTACTTGTTCAAGTTCGATATATAATGTATTGAGACTGATAGATGTGGCTACATTAAACACAAAACTAGAATTTGTTTATAATGTAATTATCTGAATTTGTTCAGAATGTAATTATCTGCCTGATCTGTTTTACTATTTATAGAATATAGTATTTTACATGATAAGATAAGTACTACGTTATTTTTGTGAAGTCATGTACGAGCTTATTGAAATTATATGAATCAAGTGGTCGACTCTATCACAGGTTCATTTGAACATGCACGCATTTCTATCATTAAATCTATTGCATACTTTGGCACACCAAAAGAATTTACTGGATATGCGTGCAATTGATCTCCCTATTGAATTTACTGGATATGCATGCCTATGATATAGTTGATGGACCTCTTAATATGGGAAGTTCATCATTCCTAAATTTTCAAATTGCAGAGAAGAGTTTCAGATGTATATGTTGTTGATTTGATTTATGAAGATAATCTCTACCTTTAACTCGAAGATGCAAGTCTGGGAAAGCTACCATTTTTGAGTCATCATTACATGATTATTCACAATGGGAGGATCTCACATTAGCTGTTTTATATGGAAACTGTAGTGATCCGTATTTGTATACTGAATATTCCACAAGGGTTGCCATCATAGTATTGTTTACTAGGGTTGAAATCATCTGTTTTTCAAGTTTATAAACACTACTATGCTCTTTTTGAGCAGTTTGTATGCTGAATATTTCTAAACATGTCCCATCTCCATTCATATTTCCACTTGGGAGGAATTTCAGCAAAGGTCTTTGTTGTGACAATTTTTTGGCAGGCTATTTACAGGCAACTGCAACATCCTCTGTCATAAGAGACATCTTCCGGTTTGTAGTTTTTGATTGATTTAGATGTTTATAGATCACCTAGAAGATAGAAGCATCAAGTATAAGGTGCTCATCCAATTCTTGAATCTCTTGATTCATTTGCGAGTAGGAGAGGTACCATTAGGTGCATATAGGTCCAAAAGTCAATAGAGCATACTTATAATAATAGCAAATATAAAAAGCAACAGAGCACGCGTTTATATATTATAAATCAAACTAGTGAAGCATAGCATCATAATGATCAAATTGGTACTTTACAGTGTTAGTCGCGGTTTCTGGGCTAGAGCTTTCATTCTTGAACGAGCAACATAGATGTATTTTGTTGATATCACTTTCGATGACTTAGGTTTTCTTCTCTTTTGAAGATTCCAAACAATTGTAAATATCAATAGCGAAAGAACCCATTGAATGCCATCTGGATCGATCTGCTCGTGTTTTTGTTTTTCAAAGGAACATAATGAGTTGAATTCTGGATTTTCAATGATACCACATGCTTTGACATTTCCCACCTTTGGCATTTTATGTTTGCAGATTACCACTTGTCGGATTTTTTGTGACATGACTATTACATTATCAAATGTAGATTAGGTTTTCATTTTCGATGATATCATGTCTTACCGAGACTTGAGGGTTATGATAGGTCAACCTATTATATCATGAAGTGTCTCATGTGTTACATGTTACAACATCATTAAAATGTACATTATTCTTCAAAGAGGATAAAATGTGGAGCATTTCAATGACTTCTGCTATGGTGTAATTGAGAGGGCCTTGTTTGAGATTGAGTGGGGAATTGCTCCCTTCAATTCTTGCAAAGGAAACTTCTCAGATTTATATTTTTATTTATAGTATGGTCGTCTTTCTTTCCCTGCATGTATTCAAATTAAAGCGTAAACTTTTTTATCCGTTCTAATTATTATTATTATAGTGAGAGAGACGTGCTTCTATCATCATAATAACCAAATTGGTTCCTTAATTGGTTATATATTAAATGGTTCATTGGGAGAAAGACAATCTTCCTGGAATATATATTGATAATATTTCCTCAAATCGAGATATTAATTGCCTCTTGGACAATTAAATGGTCGACATTTATTGGAAAATTTAAGTCGACGTATATAGCAGTAAATGTCATTTTTAAGCATTGTAAACGTATTCGACATTTGGTTTCACCTGCTCATCATAATCGACGTAAGACACTATATGTCAAATAATATCTAACCAGACACACCTGAATTGACACAACTTTTTGACACTTATACATGTCTATAAAACCTATAGTCCACGTTTTTGTAGGTATGTGCTGACATTTATAAACGTCGAGTATTTCCTATTTTGTTGTAATGATAGTGATGTACTCACTTGAAACACATTTAATTACACCTTTCCGCATCTAGATTTCATTAGTCTAATTGATTTATTCGGTACAATCCAACTTTTCTCATATCATACTTGATTTAATTGACAGATTTAGTTTAATCAAACCTTAATTTGCAATTGATCCTAGTCAATTTGGATTAATTTAATCAGATATTGATTAATCGATGAGATAATAAATGTTGGTGATATTTAGGATGCTATACATTATTATAATAGTCTCTAGACGTCTATAATTTATCTTGTTTAAGTAGCATACAAGAAAATTGTCCAAAAGTTGAATGAGTATTTAATCATCTCTTAACTACTGTCTCCAAGTTATAATGTAATAACACAAGGCGGATAAATTCTTGTTTTTAAAATCGTTTATCGAGATTATAATTTTTTATTATAACATTGTATATAAAGAAGAAATGCATTCAAATGTTATATTTGCTCGTTATGCGGTATTTGTACATAAGCGAAATTTCTACTAAAGTCTACACTTATTGAAACATTTATATATATATATATATATATGCATTGAAATATCTATACATTTGATATGTATGGGGTTTTCATATATTCGTGAACTTCCATTTGCTTCATTTCTTATTCTACATATAGAAGAAATAATCCGATGTAAAAGTTAAAGCTTTCGCACCACACAATGCAATGAAACACTATTGTCTTGCACCTTGCAACACATTGTTCCAAACTAATGTTCAATTGGCGTTTCAGATAATTCCCACTAATAAACAAACTTCACTCTTCATTTTTATACTACATAAATATATTTTTGGAATGTTCAAAATTTCATATAGTCACAAAAAAGAACAAGGTGAAGATAATTTTAGAAATCTTGAAATACATTGTTCTATTGAAAGGAAAAATTTCCACAAAAGAAGATGAAAAGATATGTAATTAATCTTGATAATGTGATGTCCCGGGTTCAGGTCCTCAGTCCGTTATCGAGGAAAACCGACCTTTGTTAGGTTTAGGTCTAAAATAGACCCGTTGGCAACCGCCCAAAATGTTTAAGCTCGAGTTGTTAAGTACTAACCCCACCGCTTATAACCCATTCTCGCATTTCATGAGTTTTAGATGCGGGACTATATTTGAAGATTAGGTATTGCAATCTCCCCAACTTATATTCGCAACACCCTCGTTGCGACATGGCCCATCACTTACCCAGTGACAGTGGCAGTTGCACGCTCCAGACTTATGTTCCTTCGGATAACCCTTTCCACTATCAGAGGGACCCGCTCTAATATCATTTGTAACATCATGGGCTTAGGTCTCCAGTCCGTTATCGAGGAAAACTGACCCTGATAACTTGTCGGGTTCAAGCTCAAATTGGACATGTTGGCAACCACCCAAAATGCTTAAGCTCAAGTTGTCAAATAATAATCCCCACCACTTATAACCCACTTTCATATTTCGTGAATTTTAAATACGAGACTATATTTGGGAGTTGAGGTATTACAGATAACATCGTGAATTTATTCATTTGAACGTAGATACAAACATGCTTTTCATTACATTTGATCAAATTCCAAGTGTTTTCAAAAATGTTAATGTGCAATGATTACCACTTAGCTTATAAAATACACAAACTATCCTCAGCAATAGCTTACACAATTATACCATCCTTTTAGAGGGAAGCATCGATTTGATATATACTAGGGATATGTTCACTTACCATGTTAACCTTACAAAAAAATTCAAGTTCTACCTATCTTTCTAGCAAACTCACATCTCCCATCCAATAATTATAAAACAGTCAAAATTCAATGATTTTCTTAAATTTCAATAAAATCACATCACAACAAATTCTCTCAACGACAAACATGACATCCAAACAAGAAACAAATAAACAACTTATCTTGTAAAATAAGCATTATCTAATATCAATTATCCCTGCAACCAAATGCACCATAAGTAAGAAGTGGTATGCAACAAATAATATGCGAAACCTAGTTATAACTGAGGTGTGCGACATAGCCAAGGAGATTAGAAGAAAAGGCAAAGTCCCATTACTAACAATTGACAGTATGGTCTGGAATATATGATTATTCATTTAGGGGTCGTACGATAGAGGAATACAGGAAATGGATAAGACATCATTTCTGTTCGGTTGGAGGGATATGATAATGAGGATTATGGAGAGATAAATGATAATTATTTTCTATTCTCTTTTGGGTAGGAGGGAGAGGATACCTAGGGACAAGGAGATTATATTAGATAAGATTGTTATATAAGTGATAGCTCTTTGTACTTTTTTGACAGGAGAAACTTATGATGAAGGAATAGAGAAGAAAACCTTATTCTTCATTTTGACTATAAGATCAAAACATTGACTGTATATGAATGGATAATAATTAAAGGAATAATGAGTGATATGCTTCCTTAATCCTAAAAAAAAATCCCCTTATGATTTAAACTATTTCAGCACAGAGCAAGCTCTCAAATATTAGGGAGCATGTCGCAAAACTACCAGCTCACTGACCGCGTCCCCCTCCTCTCACCACGTGTTCGGAGGAGAGCGCAGACGAAAATGGCGGGAGAGAGAGAAAGAGGGGGATGCTGCGCCCTTCTATCTATACGACCCCCATTCTCCCCAGCTTCTGTTCTTCTCCGGGAGAGTTGCAGAGAGGGGCAGACCTCCTGCAATTCTTCTTGTCTTTCTCCTCCACATAAGATTAGCCAAGAGCGTCACGGCACTCATGGAATAACAGGTCCCTTTCCCATTTTCCTTTGTTTTCTATTTACCGCCACGTCCTTTTTTTCTATTGTCCTGAGATGCAACGTAACGTTATACCATGAAGCCGTTTTCCAAGAAATAGACATCGTGGTTTTCTCGTGAAATTGGATCCACACAGAAACGAATATTTCTTTTTTGTATCCATGGGACGATACTGAATTCCATGAAGTCTGAAACTATAATGCAAGTGGGATGCATTCATGTGTTAGATTCTTATCATATCCAGTAGTGGATCAATCCAATCAATTAGCAGGGAACTCTAATGTCCCTCGTTGCAGATTTGAATGGCCTGTAACCTATATGTTTTCTTGGGCTTTCTTGTCTCTTTGATCCCTTGATATGGACTTTCATCAGTTAGCCTTTAATTTGTTGAATCCTATTAGTTTTGAAATGATGGTTCTTTCTTTTATGAATGGACTAACTATGCTTGTTTGTTTGGTCGAGGAATAACACGGGTTTCTCATAAGCCATCGAGTGAAGGATAAATGATGATTAACCTGTGACGCAACACGGGACATCCATGTTTTGGATTGTCATGAGGGACAGAGAAGAAATTTTATCGAGCTTTTATAGACTTCTCTGTGCAGAAGAAGCTTTCACGAGATATTGGGTTCTGTTGGTTAAGAAGATGGAGCAAAGTTGATTGGTTGGAAGGACCTCTTTTCCTGTCGAGGAGTGGCTGTCTTGTTTTGATGATATTAGTTTTGACAGCCATCACTATTTTCGTTTCTATGTGGATGGTTCTTGAGAGCATCTGTGGCCATGTGGAGGTTTTGATGAGACACTTTCTGATCCGGTGCATGACATCGGATTCATGGTGGCCTCGTGGTGGATTGGGTGATGATAACTTTGCAGATGAAAGATGAGAACCTGGGTGTGTGTTGAGACTTCTAGATACGAACAAGAACTTGATATCAAAGTTAAAAAAAAAGCGGAATGGGGCGGTTTCCATAGGATCAAAGCGAGATGTAGCCTTGAGGCTGTTTAAGCCTCATTTTTTCAAAAAGTGCATTTTGACAAAAAAAATATTGCATTAAAATTAAGAAACCTATATTATAACACATATCCAAACATGTAAAACAAATAAAGAGTTTTTAATGTAATTCTTCAATGTTATATATGAGAAGACGTTATTGATAATGCTAGATTAAAACACTAGACAAAACAATTATTAAAAGACATAACAAGTTCCAAGTAATAATTCCAAATATAGTCACAACCCTAACTCCATAAAAAAACTACTAACACAAATACTATTAACATGAATACTAAAAGGGAAGTAAACAACGTGTATATATGGAACCTAATAGTTACATTTAAAGGTGGTTGAAACAATGCCACCTAACATGACACAAGGTTTAAATTTCTTTCTCCGGGATTTTTTTTAAAGAAAAAGGATGCAACACATAAAGATGTGCACTCTAAAAACTTTATATTCACAAGTTTGGGTATCAAAATTACAAAGACCAAGAGTCCTGTAGGACCTTGGCATGTTTCACTACATTCTCCATATAGGGTCTCTCACCCTGAAAGATCAATTCATTCCCTGCAAACCAAATTGCCCAAAGAATGACAATCACATGGATTTTCTCAAGCATCAACACAACCTATGATTACCTAATAGATTCTCAAAAAATGATGGAACTCACAATAACGTCCTCATCGAGGTTAACCTTTTCCTAGATGTCCATTAATGTAGAGCATTAAAAGAAGAGGTGGTTAACGTCCTCCATCTCCTTGCCACAACAAGGACACGACATGGTCCTTCGAATACTCGTCATCACTCGGTCCCTCCCAAGCAGCCACTGCAAAACCTTGATCTGACGAGGGACCCTCTAGCTCAAAAATCGATCAAGAACCATCATTGCAATCCCATGGTAAAAACAAGCAGTGCATAACGTATCTTATAAGTATTCTTTACCGAAAAGGGCCATCCACCTGCATCGAATGGCGCCGCCCATCTAGTTGCCCCATCAAGAGTGAAAGGGACTTAGTTAGCTCTAAGAATTCGACCACTCGATGATATGAGAGGATATGACTGAAGCAGGGAGACCATGCTCCACTATCCCAAGCCTCCGCAACCATCATCCCTAACTTCATAGTCCTCACAAAAAAATCGGGGAACCTGTCACAAATAGCCCCCTCGACTGAATCAATAGTTCGGCCAAAATCGAAAAGCACCATCATTCCTCAGAACATGCCTCATCTAGGGGAATACCAGAGGAAGAACTAAACAAACTTCCCTTAGGAAGTTTGGTGGTGTGTGTACCATCCTAGGTTGTAAGGAGACGTCGGCAGAATTGCCTATTACCCGAGAAACGTACTTGGCAAGAAGCATCTCGTTCATCTCCCCCATGCTAAGAACACCCATGCCCAATTATTCTCAGACACCAAGATTGCCTTCCAACTCACCAATGGGAATCCCTGCGAATCTGTCGACTTCGACAAGAAAAATTGTTGCATCAATGCCTGCAGATGTCCACGAATCCCCATTGGTAACATGAGCAAGGACAAAAAGAAAACAAGGATCATAGAAAAAATCGACCTAAATAGCATCGTACGACCCCCTCTTGACAGAAACAATTCTCCATCAACCCACAAGCATGCGTTCAAACCTCTCCACCATAGGCAACTACTTGGACTGAATGATCATCCATTGACCAAAATCAGACCCAGATAAGTGATCGGTAGGGCACACATTGAGAATGCAATGCAACCCCACATGCCTCGCTCTTTTCCTTCCTATCTAAAAATGGGCAAAAACAGACTTGTTGCCATTGAGCCTTAGGCTCGCGACAACACCGAATACTTCCCGTACAATTACAATCCCATCTGTCTCACGAGCACCTTCTCGACAAATAAAATAATGTCATCCGCAGACTGCAAGATATGAATCAATGCCAATTCTAGATGGAAACTAGCACATAATTCCCTATCCACCATCGAGAAACCATCCGCGAGAGCGCATCTGCCATTAGGATGAAGAGCAGCATAGCCAAGAGACACCCCTACCTGACCCCTCTCTAAGGCTGAAAAAACCCTCATCTTCCCTCTTATTCACTAGTATCGAGAAAGATGTAGTCGTCATGTACCTTTTCTTTAAGTAATTTACTCGTCAAGGAAACCATGTCGGGAAAAAGATGCTCAAATGAAACTCCAACTTACACAATCATAGGCTCTGGAAAAGTCAATTTTCCAAAGTAAACACTTAACCTTTCTTCGCTTCCAATTTGCAGTGATCTCTGGTGTAATGACCATCCCATCCATCATATTGCTCGGTGTGAAAGCCATATAGGAAATGCTAATATTGGATTTTAGAACCCCTCAAGCTGATTAGCAAGGACCTTCACCACAATAAGATAGATATCATTTGAGGAGGCAATTGGATGCAAGTCCTACCTCTCAAAGCCCTGCTTTTCCACACGTAGCTCCTCCATAATCGCCACAACATCGAGCTTACTAGCTCCCAAAATTCACTGAAGAAAAAACAGGGGAACCATCTAGCCTAGTAGAATCTATGCATTTAGATTAAAGACAACCACACTGATCTCCACAATTAAGTGTGCAACGAATCAAAAACTTGAGATTTCAACAGGATGGACATGCTTGGACTCGACCACCTTGCACCATCCGAGCGAACCTTCATATTGATCTCACGAAAATCATTGACTGTCGTAGCTCCAGTGGCTCTCTCACCCTCGACATGCACACCCCTACATCAACAAAATGAATAACTTCGGGCCGCCTCCTATCACTAGCCAACATATGGAAGAAGTGAGTGTTTGCGTCCCTTTGCTTCAACCATGTTTGCCTAGAGTGCTACCTCTACTCCACCTCTTGCTTTTAATCATACTCCAGAAGCACTTTGTGCTTCTTTGACCTCGAGACTCTCTTCCTCCACCTGCTCCACGGAGTCCTCCAGAAGGTCTAATCTGGCCATCTCAACCGTGTTCAATGCCTCTTTCCTCATCCCTATGAGCTTATATCTCCTTTTTGAAAGTCATAGGCATCTATTTCTAGAGGCCAACCTGGAGGCTTGCACGCTCTGCCAACAGATAGCGATGGGAACCCCGGAAATCCTCCCTTAAAAAACATGAAAACTCAAAATGAAACTACCCCGGATGACACGACACACCAAAATTCCCAATAGATAGCATTATGATCTAATCAGAACCTCGGTAATGACATCACTGAAACTAATGAAAAGCTTCTAGAGGACCATCAATTCATGGAATCTGTCAATGCGTGAATGTGATGAAGAGCTCTGTCAGGTATAATGGGAGTTCACAATGAGAAAAGACGCCCACACAAGACTAAAAGCGGAACCATGATCTTACCCTTCCCGATCCTAATAGAACTGATTGACAACCAACATGGTGACGTTGAAATCATCGCCAACCAAGGTTTAAAGAAATGTGAGGCAGTCAGAGGCGATTTGCATGTATATGAGGTAAGGCATAAGCCTCGAGGCGATCGGCATATAAGATTCAGTTTTCAGAGGGAAAAATAAAAAGTATGCAAAATACACTTAATTGGAATTTACGATAATATTAAGTTTTCTTAGAAACACATTTTAAACAATTTCCCTTACTAAAAATTACAACATATATGCAATTCAAACATTTGAGTTGAAAAATACTAATATCAAGGTGCAAAAATATCTATAATAGACACAATAGCAGATCAGAGGCGATGAAGATAAGAGGAGGCGGAGGGCAAGGAGTCGGGTGAAGGTGACAACTGGGGATCATGGTTTGAAGGTGCTGCGGGGTTCAGTTCAGAGGGAGGTGGAGGTTGGAGGGGTTTGCGTGTGGTGAGTCATCGGAAGAAGCCGTGAAGGGGGTCACATTGTTTCCGATATGGGGTTTTTGGCCATCTTGTTTTGAATCCAGATTTTCGGCCATCTTGTGATGGTTTATTTGGGCTCGACGCGATGCTTTGGATGTGGCAGTCAGGGCCACCTAGGGAGGCGTGCTCAAAGAAGGTCGTTGTGCCGAGGAGGGCGTCAGAGGCTCTACGATCACTTGGCATGGGTCTGCTGGAGGTGTTGTCTGAGAGAGTGTGAGGGCGTCGTCCAATGGCGTCGACTAGAGAAGTGGTAGGGCACATATCCTTTGTGGTGGTTGTAAGGGGTGCTCCCTTCGGTACAGAGAGGGTGAAGTGAGTGCTGGTGAATGTGAGGGGCTCTTGTTGGTTCATACTCATCGTTTGATTGGGAAGATTTGTTGGCCGATATCTGTGTAGTCTTGGGTGACATTCTTTGGGGATGTCCTCCTGCTGGGTGGTGCCACAACTTGCATTCGTGGTTAGGGTGGAACATTGGTCTAGACCCGAACCAACCCGGGAAAGCCTAACCCAGGTTCGTTCATTTTCCTTGGGCCTTGGGCCGGGTCGAGGCCTGCGTTTTCTGGTAAATTGAGGACCCGAGCCCGGCCCAAGGCTCGCAGGTTGGGGCCCGAGTTCGGACCGGGCTCGACTCGCCCCCAATTTGTTGTCCATTGTGCAGCTGCTGCAAGTTGATGATACTCGAGGAACAAATCGTATGTGTATACGGAATGGATATCATTTTTCTTTACCACCTTGTCAGCATGTAGAGCAGGAGCATGCTCTTGTACAAAATTTTCTGTCTTCGTTCCACCCTCCACATCTTTATATGCAATACAAAGAGATCTAACAAGAATAAACCTTTTTGAAATCTAAAAAGAATAAACCTTTTTATGTATTATACCCCCTTAGCAAAATAAAAACCCGTAATATTAGAAAAGCTGTACTGTTTTCAACACTGTAATTGTGGTAATGCTGAAACATGTGATCTCTACAATTTCAGATCGTGAGGCCCCTGTGCATATCTGTTCTGTACATAAATAAACTAAAACTGCAAAAACCAGCTAAATATTCCTATAACCTTATGTTTGACACACACGAGCGCACTTGGATTGCTCCCGCTCTGTGCAAAAGAAACTGTCGTCTCTTGTCGAAATCAAGAAGGAAAAAAAACGTCCAAACTACTATCGAATATTTACACCGGCCAACCTCCCGCTGCGACATATAACTGTAATTCTTGTGGTATGAACACTAATGCTGATTTTCTCGGCTAAGGAAGCATCTTACAAAAGAAGGAAGGATCCATTTCCTTCAGTCATGCCATTTATAAGATTCTCTCTTGTCTTTTATTGGGGAAGAGCAATGGAAAGGAGATGAGGTTATGATAGTTCGGGATCTTTGCTGGCGAGAATTATTATATTGATCATACCAAAAGATTTTTCTTCAACGAGCATATATAGTAATGAACTGAATAGAATAAAGTAGTTGAATATCTGGATAAAATTTGTAGGATCGAGGAGGAAATGCATGAAGACAACTTATTTATTGCAAAAACCACCTCTGATTCGATAAGAATTTCATTAAGAACCAAAAAGTTCTTGAAAAGCCAAAGGATGAAATGAAGGAAGCAGACGGGGTCGGGCCAAATCGGGTCCTTGCGGGTTCAGGTTGGGCCCGACCTGAGATTGATATTTTGATAAAGCGGGGGCCCGTGCCCGACCTGTATGTAAATTGGGTTCGAGCAGGGCCAGACTTTTGTGAGTCGGGTCAGGGTCGGATACGGGATGGCCCAATCATATACTCCACCCTATTTGTGGTTTGTCAGAATTGGAGGTTGGAAGCTGCTTGTTGTGTATGGGGCGGCTCGGGATTCCAGGTGGAGGAAGCTTTGTTTCACAGATGATGAACTGCTGGAGAGGAGTCGATTGATACACGTGTTGGGTATGCTGCTTCTCTCTTGAACTCTAGACTCTCTGAAGAATGCACTACGAGACCTTGGCGAGTCATGGAGATCCTATTGGATGGGCGGTCGCCTGGGTCTGATAGAATGCAACTTCTGTCCTGATCCATGGGATGGGAGATCCGAAGAATGGAGTTACTTCCTCTTTGAGGATATGTCGTGCGATTTTCCAGCTTTAGGTGGAAGAGATGATCCCACCACTGCCTTTGGAGGTTTTATGGGAAGGTTCGCTGGAATCAAGGTTCAACGTCAGCTCGTCAGAGAAGAAGATTGCATCATTTCTTAGGTCATTATAGTTAGAGAGTTTGGATTGCACAAAGATCTCGAAGGACCTGGACTTTGTGCGGGCATTTCATGTACGGTAGTTGCGGAAAGCTTTCCTTCTTTGTACTCGATGGAGGAACCTAGGGTTTCTTTCATTTAAATGCTAGAGAATTGGTGGTTTTGTGGATCCTTTTAGGTCGGGTCTGACCCAATAACGATTCGACGATTTCTTTGGAGCTAAACCCGTTTGCTCGATGTTGATCTGGGCACGAGTCCTTTCTGTTTAGATCTCCTTAATCTGGACGGCATGGCAGATCAACGCCATGTGAGCCGTTGTCTGTTAGAGGATTTTTCAGGCTGCAAGGCCCTGGAGCACAATGCGACCTCAAAGGTGGAGCAACAAGTGACTCTTCTTGTAGATGTGCAACAATTACTAGAGGGGAAGTGGCTGGTGAGCCCTTGATTGTGGCTGCGCAGTCAACTGTGAAGGAGAGGTAGGGTTGCTGCGCAGAGGTCTTGGAGTTGAGGAGTTCAGGAGGTGATTAGGCACCACTGCATTCAAGCTCTAGTTCTGAAGGGGGGGGGGGCTCGTAAGAGGTTGAAGAGATACATATCGCATAAAAGAATCTTGCAACGTCTTCACAATAAGATATGGTAAGAGTTCTCTTAGAAAATTCACTTTGGGAGGGCCTCGTCTGCAACCTTAGGCGAGCAACCAAATTCTGCAGAAATGAACCTTTATGTTCTGTCCATCACCAAAGATGCGAACGTGGTGCCTACCTCTGCAATGGTCCCACTGGTTTCTTCATTAAGTTTGTCTTTTGGAACGTTAAGGGTCTTGGAGACCCAGAGAAATGGGGAATAGTCAGGAGGTTGTTCTCAAAGTGGCCTGGTGATGTACTTCTCTTGCAAGAAACAAAGATTCAATCTTGGGCCAACTGATTATGGAATTCAGTTGGTGGGTTTAGATTTTTGGAGTTTAGAGCTGTTGATTTGGCAAGCTGTTCAAGAGGTTTCCTTGTTGCATGGAATGATGTCTTTTTTGAGCAGATAACCAAGCTCGTTGGTTAATACATGTTGGAGTATGCGTCATTATAGTGATTGGTAATTGGATCCCTCTAGGGTCTAATTACCACATCTAGTGGTTTAGTCCCATATCGACTAATTGTGAGACTTAGAGAGTTAGTGTGGGCTATAATAAAAGCCCCACACCCATTGCATCATATGAGAAAAGTGAATAGAAAACACAAGCCCTTTGAGGCATTCTCCCGTGGTTTCATCTCGCTCCTCACAGAGTAGGGTTCCATGTAAATTCCTGGTATTCTTAATGTTTATTCTATTTCTCTAATATCACACTTCCGCATTATCGATTTCTAACATGGTATAAGAGCGGATTCAATTCGTGACGCTTTATTTTATATTAGTTCATTATTTGTTTGAGATTCAATTAACGGAGCAGGGGGGGTCGTAAGAGGTTGAAGAGATACAATCGCATAAAAGAATCTTGCAACGTCTTCACAACAAGATATAGCAAGAGTTCTCGTAGAAAATTCACTTTTGTGAGGGCCTCGTCTGCGACCTTAAGCGAGCAACCGATTTCTGTAAAAATGAACATTTATGTTCTGTCCATCACCAAAGATGCGAACGTGGTGCCTACCTCAGCAATGGTCCCACTGGTTTCTTCATTAAGGTTGTCTTTTGGAACGTTCAGGGTCTTGGAGACCCAGAGAAATGGGGAACACTCAGGAGGTTGTTCTCAAAGTGGTATGGTGATGTACTTCTCTTGCAGTAAACAAAGATTCAATCTTGGACCAACCGATTATGGAATTCGGCTGGTGGGTTTAGATTTTTGGAGTTCAGGGCTGTTGATTCAACGGGCTGTTTAGGAGGTTTCCTTGTTGCATGGAATGATATCTTTTTTGAGCAGGTAACCGAGCTTGTTGGTTAATACATGTTGGAGTATGTGTCATTGTAGTGATTGGTAATTGGATCCCTTCGGGGGTCCATTTACCACATCTAGTGGTTTAGTCTCACATCGGCTAATTGTGGGACTTAGAGAGTCAGTGTGAGCTATAATAAAAGCCCCACACCCATTGTATCAGATGAGAAAAGTGAATAGAAAACACAAGCCCTTTGAGTCATTCTCCCGTAATTTCATCCCGCTCCTCACAGAGTATGGTTCCACATAAATTCCAGCTATTCTTAATGTTTATTCTATTTCTATGATATTACACTTCTGCATTGTCGATTTCTAACATGGTATCAGAGCCGATTCAATGCGCTAGGATTTATTTTATCTTAGTTCATTATTTGTTTGAGATTCGATTAACGGTTCGATTCTTAGATTTCTGATCTTGAAGATTTGTGTTTGAAGATTATTATTCTGCATTCCTGATCATGTTTGAGATCCAGTTTTAGGATTTCTTGAAACCCTAATTATCCGACGTCATCGACAACGTAGTTCGACAGTTCGATTCTGAACGTTCTTGAAGATTCAAAGTAGAGCAAGTTCAATTCTGATGTGTTTCTAGGGTTTTGATGAAACCTTAATAAAGGTTCATTCTGCATATGCATGAGTTCTTTGATGTAAACCCCTCAGGATCCGGGTACCCGTTTACGCGCAATTCACAAGATATCATTCACAATTATATCGCACAAGTTGCGAAAATACAGGGAAAATTTTTTTCGCGACTATGACATTCATTCTCAACACATGACCACAAGTAAAAGAGACAGACATCACCAAAATTTCTTTTCATTAATATTCATATCCATTTACAACATGTACAAGCATATTCCATGTTACATCATATATCCCAAAATGTGACAAAAGAGATAGCATTTACATCATCATCTGAACAAAACTAAGACAAAGTAAATCATACCGTCGGGTGTACACTATATCTCCTGGAAGCATGTATATACTGTGCGGCTACTAAACTGCAGGCTGTTTGCCTGCCACACACAATAGGAAGAAAAGGCGTCAGCGGTTGCTGGTACCTCCCAAAAACTTATATAAAATAACGGACATTTATTATTTACAAAAGAAACAAGTAGAAAGGCGAGAGCAACTCAAAATAAGATTTAATTCTACTTGCAAATGAAAACGGTTTTCAGGTTACTTGTAAGCATCTCAATTGTTCGTAATGCATTTCTAATGACTTTCCCCTGAACCCGGCATTTCCCATATGTAACTTTATTTCGATAGCAGTTGCGTAATCATGAGTGTGTGAGGGGGAATGCATATATCATTTTCCTTAGAGATCATGTTGGTTAGTGAAAAATGGAAAAGTTGAGATTGTAGAGATCTATTAATTTATTTAAATTCTTGGGTAGAGAGAATAGTCTTTTGATCATAACTTCTCAAATTCTTAACTTCAATGTTCCAGATATAGCTCCAGATATTGTAGATGTAGATATGGATGATCTAGATATAGGATCGCCAAGTCTGTTTGGCGAAGTAAACTCAAGCGGTGAAGAAGCCTGCAAATGGCTCTTCCGTCTCGCCCTCTAATTGGAAGCGCGGTCCAATAGAGGGATAGGTCTACTCCCCAACTACGCCACTGAGACGGGTGAGAGAGACTCCCTAGAAAAGTCACTCTAGAAAACTGCCCGACTAGTACGGGCGGACGAGCTCGTACGTAAAAACCGAAAACCAAGGATCCCCCGCCTGGGTATCCTAAAAGACAGGGTCAACGGAATGGTCTAAAGTCGGGATCCCAACGAAGGCGTAAAAACACTGCGAGCTCGCGTAAAACCGTGTAAAAGACTGGGATCCTAGACCCGCGCACTTGGCGGCCGCTGCCCTAACTGGGCTTCCTTTTCTTCCGCCCAGTTGAGGGTCACCGCGCCCTCGCACGGTCAGGTGTAAGGTTCACCCTGACCGGCACAATTGATTCGTCAATGCTCATCTCATTCTTAGTTCCTTCTATGGTTGATTGTATAGATGTAAGTCCTTTGATCAATGCTCTTATTAGTAGTGTCCAAGTTACGTCTTCCTAGGGATCATTCGAGGAAATTATTAGTTATAACGATCATAATAATTAAATTGATTCAACCAATCCTACAACCTCACATGTAAACTATGGTATTTTACCATTCTTCTTTAATTTTTCACCTAAACTCCTACAACTAGGGCGATGCTTCCTTGTATTAACCATATTTTGCTTGAACTGTGTGCTAATATTTTGATCATAATAAAGTCATTTACTCGAAATGGGTGTTAGAATTTATATATACTAGTCATTCTTTAAATGAAATCAGACTTGGCCAAAATAATACAAAGTCAATTGGAATATATTAACCTATTCGGGAAGGTTGTTAAAAGTGTTTGATTTTATAGAAATTCGTCCTTACAATCCTAAACCATCAACATGATTTATAACCATCATTGTTAACAAAATATTAGCTATTCAAAATATAGATTCCATCACTGAGACCTGAAGCGTATTAGGTATTTAAGATGCGGTTTAATCAAACCGATAAATTGATCATCTACAGTAAATAATATATATATATTTGAGAATGAATATCAAGTGATTATGTAAGATTGTAATAATTGTTAATGAAATGAGTGTATTGAATCATCTAATATCAAACTACAATCACGTGGTACCAGAATTTTATTACCAGATCACTAGAGGCTCATTTAATATTATTAACAATTCCAGTTGATATTAATTGTGATGATCGGATACACTACCCAGATGTGACAAGTTAACCCAAATTCGGGGATAATCATAGAGAAAATCTATAATGAAATGATCTCATAGATGAAATCATGGTATATATATATATACCATGAAAAGAAGATCTGGATTTTAGGTAAAAACATTTAATATATACACACAAAAGGAAATATAAACAATTTCAATTAGAGAAAACAAATAACGAATATTATTATCTAACATGATTAGCATATATTTGAAATATCATACCATATCACATATCAATTTTAGACTTACAAATGCATGTCAAGTCCTTCACACATAGCTATAAACAAACAATACTTCTAATTCTGGAATGAAATATTATTGATCATGAGTCAAAATCCCAACCTCTAGGAAAAGAATTTCCCATATTATTGTTATAATATACATATATATATACTTAAATCTTACAACAATTTACAACAAAAGACAGATGCAGAGATTTTTGTTTTGCTTAATCAAAAGAGCAGAACAGACATCAAACAGACATCAGAATTTATGTATATTTTAACTAAACAACAGTTTCATATATTTCAACTAAACATAATCAGAATTTTAAATCTTCAAATTAAATTTTGTAAATCAGAGAATAACAACAGAACTTATGTTCTAATGGAAGTGATTTAATTCTTGAAATCTTTGGAGTATATGATTTCATATCTTTGCATATTAGAGAACAATGGTAATAGGACACGACACACAGAATTTCCAAGAATTAAATTTCTATAATTCAATTGAGGGGAAATTAAAGATCTGATATCTAAACCATTGATATGTGAACCCAGGATGAAAATAAAAGGGCTGGAAATGTTACATATAGAGCAGCAAAAAGCAAAAGAGATTGTATCAATTACATCAAAATTTTCTGGAGAAAGAGGATGAAATTGTAGATATGAGCATGTATAATATGCATGCATGGCAACATGTAGAGGGATTTAAGATTATACATGAATGGCAGCAAAGGATGGTGAATAGGAATGTACCTAATTGGGTCAAATTCTGGAAAAGGAGGGCTGCTCTTGCATGCAACAAAGTAGATAACAGCAACTTGAAGGCAACGGGGTTTGGGGTCTCCTTCTCTCGTTAGAAATTTTGAGAAGAAATGGAAGAATTGGAAGAGGAGAAAAGAAGAGGGTTTGGGGTCTCCTTCTCTCGTTAGAATTTTTGAGAAGAAAACGGGGAAGTGGCTTTGGGGTTTATATAGGAAAGTTGGAGCCTCCATGTTTGACAAATGGAGTAATTTGTAAAGACAAGTGGCCGTAAAAGAGAATTAATAAGGTAATAAAAAAAATTTCAACGGCATCTGTCTAGTTCAGAATTTTATTAATAATATATTATATATATATATATATATTTTTACCAAAACTCTATCAAATTAAAGTTGACCGTATAAGCGCCACGGGCTTCGGATTTTGACGCCGAATATCTCGTTTTGACCGTCTCGGAATGACGATCAAAATGAGTACAATGTTGGTATACTTTCGGTTGGGTTTTGAACCCCCGAAATTTTCGGATACGGATTTTGTTTAAGGTTAAAATTTTTTTTTATCTAAAATATCATATGACCTCCGATTGACGAACGGTCGATTCCGTTGGTCTCGTGTCGTCGAATCGGATCTAATGATGGTCTTGGTTTATTTCGCGGTTTCCGAATTTGCGTCGCGGCTTTTCACGGCGCGCATTACGAAGGGACCGATTTTCGGTCGATTTCACCCGAACGACTTTTGATTCATGATCAATTGGTCGTTTTAGGTTGTTTAGTATTGACTGACAACGTTTTTGGGTTCATTAGACCCAAAATCGGACGACTTCAGGTTTGATTGGAAACCGGATGCTACATTTGAGGATCACATATTCGTCAAAGTTCAAGGAAAGTTAAGGTTCCTGATGGAACCCTAAATTATGTAAGTGTTCCCAATGCTACCATGCCCGATCTCTATCTCCCAGGCATGTGCGTAATCGTGTTCTTCCCTCCAGCAGCAGCACCTCCAGCGACGCCTCTCCACACGACACTGCTTCTTCTCTAGGCAGAGCTCACTCCAATCTATTCCAGTGCTGGCGGTAGAGATCCAACATCATGGCAGCAACACACCAGCGCGAGCAACTTCTAGATCACCGCTAACCTTCAAGAAATCACCAGGCCGCGACGCATCACCCTCTCGATCGCCGTCACCCTCTCGAATCTCTGTCGCACCAGGCTTTACGACTCCAGGCGACGAAAACACCATGGCGGAGCTCAATTAGCGATTCCCCCTTGTTGGGAAAAATAAGAGTTGAGTATTCCATAAACCCTAGGCTCTCTTATATAGGGGAGTAGCCTATGGGTAAATTACATCAAGAGTCCATAAGAATATAGAAAATATAAAACAGTACAAATAACATAAATATATCTCTACACTTCCCCTCAAGACGGAGCATAGATATCGATCATGCTCAGCTTGGACGAGCACCTCTGGAATGGCCCTCTAAGTAACGCCTTGGTAAAGATATCTACAATTTGGTCCCTTGAGCTAACATGAGATGTAGAAATAAAACCCTTCTGAATCATATCTCGTATATAGTGACAATCAGCCTCAATGTGCTTGGTTCGTTCATGAAATGCTAGATTTCTGGCAATAAATATAGCAGCTTGATTGTTACATTCCAGAGCCATAGGAAGTGGGACTTCTACATATAGATCTGTAAGAACAGCTTTCACCCACATCATTTCTGTACTAACCTGGGCCATAGCCCTATATTCAGACTCAGCACTGGATCTGGCTACAACAGTTTGCTTCTTGCTTCTCCATGAGACAAAAGAGTTTCCAACATATACAATAAATCCAGTGGTAGACTTCCTATCCTTGGGACATCCTGCATAGTCTGCATCTGCGCACGCTGAGATAGCAATCTCCTTGTCTTTCTTGAACAATAGACCTGCACCTGGAGATGATTTAAGACATATGAGTATCATATGTATAGCATCCTATGTACCAGACGTGGTTGCTCCATAAACTGGCTCACCCGACTAACAGCAAAAGAAATATCGGGTCTGGTAATGGTAACATAAAGAAGTTTTCCCACCAGTTCTCTGTATCTTCTCTTATCCACCTCATCAGTGTCATTATCATATAATTTCATGCTCAGATCTATAGGTGTAGTGGCCGGTCGGCATCCAAGCATTCCTGTTTCACTCAGCAAATCAGTGACATATTTCATCTGGGTCATCATAAGTCCATGTGGATTTCTGGCGAACTCCAGTCCCAGAAAATATCTAAGGACTCCAAGATCCTTGGTGACAAATTCACGACCCAGCATTTCTTTCGCCCTCTGAATTCCTTGTACATCGTCACCTGTAATCAGGATATCATCTGCATACACCATAATTGTAATAATACCTCTGGATGTTTTCTGTATAAACAGGGAATGATCTGCATTGGAACGTTTATACCCCTATTTTTCAAACAAGTCTGAGAGCTTATGGAACCAAGCTCTAGGGCTCTGCTTAAGTCCATAGATGGCCTTATGAAGTCTACACACCTTAGAATACTCCCCCTCAACAGCAAAATCAGGTGGCTGTTGCATGTAGACTTCCTCCTACAAATCACCATATAAAAATGCATTCTTAACATCTAACTGAAACAATGACCAATTATGAATAACTGTAACAGAAAGAAGGATCCGTAAGGTGGAATGGCGAGCAACCGACGAGAATGTATCAAGATAATCCACCCTATATGTCTGTGTAAACCCACGGGCAACCAGGCGTGCCTTGTATCTGTCTATGCTGCCATCTGCATTCTGCTTAATTGTGAAGACCCACTTACAACTCACTGTAGACACACCGGTAGGTGCAGGGACAAGGCTCCAAGTACCTCTTGACTGAAGAGCAGCCATCTCTTCTTCCATAGCTAAACGCCATCGACTGTCATTCAATGCATCTTGGTAATTCCGTGGAATATCCACGGCAGATAGTGCAATAGAAAAACTCCTGAATTCACCAGCTAGACGATCAAAAGAAACCTGGATGCTATAGGATATGACACGCAGCTACACTTCTGTTTCCGAAGCGCAATAGATAGATCCAAATCACTTGCATCCTCATCTGTCCTCTGTAGCATAGCTTGCTCAGGTAAATAATTAGATCCATCATAAGAAATTATATTCTCAAAACATACCTCAGGCGAGCTAGATGATGAGCGGTGACCATGGGCAGAAGCATGCCGACGGGTATAGTGGAGTGGCAATGGGGGAACAAGAACTGTAACAGGAGGTGCAAGTGATGTAGGTACTGGTGGAGGTGCATTTGTAGGTGGAGGTGGTGGTGGTGGTGGCTTCATCAGTGTCTGAGGATACCAACCGATCACATGTAGGAGAGAAGTACATAACAGACTCAAAAAAGGTGACATCGGCACTAACAAGGTATTTCCCGCGCAACGGATCATACCTGTAGCCTTTTTGTGTCCTGGAGTACCCGACGAAAACACACTTGACAGCTCTAGGAGAGAGCTTGTCAATACCTGGAGACAACTGGTGGACAAAGGCAACCGAGCCAAACACACGTGGAGTAAGTGAGAACAATTCTTTTTCAGGAAAAATCAAGGAGAAAGGAATCTTCTCACCTAAGACAGACGACGGCATGCGATTTATGAGATAACATGCCGTTAGGACAGCATCACCCCAAAAAGAATGAGGGGCACGGCTCTGTATGAGAAGCATCATGGTGACATCAAGCAAATGACGATGTTTCCTTTCTGGCAACTCCATTCTGTTGGGAAGTATGGGCACATGATGTTCGGTGGACAATTCTTGTGTTGAAAAAATTTGAGAGAGTATGAGTACAAAATTCCAAGGTATTATCACTTCTCACAATTTTCACCGACACAAAAAAGACATTACGAACTTCATTTATGAAATTTATGGTAATATTCCCAGCTTCAGATTTATTCTTTAATAAAAAGACCTAAGATAGACAAGAAAAATCATCCACAATGACAAAATAAAATCTGTGTCCCTGATGATCAGGAACACGACTGGGATCCCAAATGTCAACATGAGACAACTTTATTGAGAAGAGGAACAAATGAGATATTTATTCTATAGAGCCAGGGTCTCTTATATACAGAGAAAACCCTAGAGAGGACAAGGGTTACGGAACCCGAGAGGTCACAGGGGGTTACGAAACTCGAAGGGTCACAGAGGGTTACGGAACCCGAAGGGTCACGGGAGGTTACAGAACCCGAAGGGTTACAAACATAAATGTAAATCTAATAACTCTAACACTCCCCCTCAAGCTGGAGCTGAGAAAGCTGTAGCTTGTAACAAAAAGAAAAAGTATACACCACATCTTCATACGAAGCATCATAAGAACATATGTCCGCTGCTGGTAGAAGACCTCGCTCGAGGACGGGTCTGCGGCTTTCAGGTCACCGGAACGTATCTCTGTCATGCATGTAGAGTCGCTGCGATATTAGGTCATCGGAACGTATATCTGTCGTGCCTGCAGGTCACCGGAATATATCTCTGTCGTGCCTGGAGAATAATCGTTGTAGAAGAAGTCCAGTGCGGAGTAGTAGTCAGGTCGTAAAAGAAGAAGTATACACCCTGACGAAGAAGTCAATGCTCGGTGAAGATGGAAGATCTGAGTAGTAGTCTGGAGCGGAGGTTTATCAGTCATGGTAGGGCAATAGATATCCTGAAGAATCATCTCTGACTCCCCCTTTCTCCCATACTTGATAGAATAAAGAGTATGGAACATGAAGTTGGGAGAAACAAAAAATTAGGAGAAACAAGTCATGATGAATCATGGGCTGTTGGAGGGGGGGCTCCAGGCAGTGTCGACGACGCCGGAGGAGAGGCAGGAGCTGTTGGAGCCTTGGACGGCGCTTTAGGTGTCGCTGGAGGTAGCAACTGGTGCTGCTGGGGGCTCGGATTGACTTGCGCGAGACCATGGAATCCACAAGAGACGCAGGAGGTCCAACCCTCTCTCTTTGTCGACGGAGAGAGGGCTGGTGGTGGCGGCGGATTTAGGGTATTAGGCTCCGATCTAGGATCGTCGCTCTGATACCATATTGAGAAGAGAGATGAATGAGATATTTATTCTATAGAGCTAGGGTCTCTTATATAGAGTGAAAACCCTAGAGAGGACAAGGGTTACGAAACCCGAGAGGTCACATGGGGTTACGAAACCCGAAGGGTCACAGAGGGTTACGGAACCCGAAGGGTCACGGGAGGTTACAGAACCCGAAGGGTTACAAACATAAATGTAAATCTAATAACTCTAACAAACTCAAACTTGGAGCTACTGCTCCGACTCTGACGACTGGGAAAGATAGACCGATGATGCTTTCCCAACTGACAAGCCTTACATTGGATGGACGTGTGAGACGAAACCTGGGGTAAACCACGACACAATTTCTGAAGCGGTCGATGGCCAAAGCGCAAGTGCCATATGAATGGAGAGATAGATCCAGCAGGAAGAGAGGAGATTCCGACATATGAAGTCCGACTGAGGCGATATAGTCCACCATGCTCATAGCCACGCCCAATCACGTTGCCCGTAAGGATGTCCTGAAAAATGAGAGAAGATGGATAAAAAATTGCTCGACAATGTAAATCCTTTGTAAGTTGGCTAATGGATAACAAATTCATAGAAAAATTAGGTGCACATTCTTGAGGTGCATAGATGATGTCAGGCTAATCTCCCCCTGACTAGTAATCGAGGAGTGCGTCCCACTAGCAATAACCACAGTGTGTCCTGGAGGAACCTGTCGGTAGGCTGTAAGTAGACCTCGATCACCACACAGATAATGTGTGGCACCAAAGTCCATAATCCATTCTAAAGTATCAGATCCACTACAACTAGTGAATGCATAAGTACTACCTGAGGTACTGGTGGATGCAGAAGCAACAACATCAGAGTGACTCTCAGAGGCAGGCGCTGAAGTAACAGGATCGGATGGAGGGATAATACCCCTCAGACGAGATGCAAGATCATCAAATCGCTGATCCAAAGAAGAAGCAGATGGAGGTTCAATATGTTCAGCTACTCGTGCAGAAGAAGGAAATCCATGTTTGGAATAACATGTGTCCTCGATATGTCCAGAACGATGGCAGAAAGTGCATGGTTGCCGAACACGACTCCCTCTACCTCGAGGTCCACGACCACGAAACTGATGTTGACCCCCACGACCTCGAGATGCTACCGTAGCTGAGGCGGTATGATTGGCAGTAGATAAAGGAACAGTAATACGACTCAGTCTGTGAAAGGCTTCCTCCATCGGAGGAATAGTGGAATCTGCCAAGATCTAGGAACGTGCTGTCTCATACTCTGGATCAAGGGCTGCCAGGAATACTCCAACCATAGTGGCATTCCTGTAGGTCTTCTACTGCTCAGGAGTGGCTGTGAGAGGCATGAAGCTGTAAAGCTTCTCAAACATTCCACGTAAAGACGTGTATAATGAGTGTAGAGACCGTCCATTCTGCTTGATTGTAAAGATGTCATGGTGGAGTTGCGGAATCTTCGTCTCATTCTTTGCCTGTGAATAGGTAGCAGCCATAATATCCCACATTGCTTTTGCAGTGGCCTGATGGAGAATATCATTTGCAATCTCAATTGCTAACGTTCCTGATAGCCAAACCTTGGCGTATGCATCATCCGCCTCCCATGAGGCGTTGACCCCAGTCTTCTCAGCAGACTCTTCCTCAGTAAGAATGTGTCATTATACTCATGAACTGCATTGCCCACATTTCATAATTTGACCCGTCCATCTTCACAATAAGCGCAAAACCTTTGAAAGCGCATGTAGATGGAATATCTGCCTTGCTTTCTGACATGATGATAATAGAAGACTAGGGTTGTAGACTGAAGATACGTATGTCTACACTGACATTCACGGGTTCGGTTGCATGTGTAGACTCAAGCAACCAAACTCATTAACGTGGAGACGCGGGCGAAAGTCTCCTAGATGACGTAGATACCCTAGGATTGGTCGGGCCCTAGGGCGTGGAGCTGCGCGCGAGACCTAAGAAGGCCGAAGGGAGGCGCTCACAGCGCGGGAGGCGCACGGGGCCGAGGGGCGGCGCACAGGGCCGAGGGGCGGTACACGTCGCCGATGGGCGGCGCACGGGGCCGAGGGGCGGCGTACGGGACGAGGAGGTGGGGGCTAGGGTTAGGGTTTGGTTCGAGAACTCCGGTCTAGGATCGTCGCTCTGATACCATGTTGGAAAAAATAAGAGTTGAATATTCCATAAACCCTAGGCTCTCTTATATAGGGGAGTAGCCTATGGGTAAATTACATCAAGAGTCCATAAGAATATAGAAAATATGAAACAATACAAATAAAATAAATTATATCTCTACACCCCTTAGAGGTCCCATCGAGATTTGAACTCAGGTTACTAGATTCATAGTTCGGATGCGATGGGTTCCCCTTTATCCCCATACCAAAATTTTAATAGCCAACAGTGGTAGGTTCCAAGAATTGGAACCCTGCTATCATGTCATGAGAGAAGTCTTCGCCGCCTCTTCCTCAATCATCACTGCGACAACAACGAAAACTCCACGCCTCTAGTAGAGTGGAACCCCTCGATGGGGACCCTAGTCTTCGTGAAGATCAAAGGAGGATCGATGAGCTCCATCAAGGGCGACACACGGGGGCTCCATCGAGAGCAATATGAGTTGGGTTTTCAATCAGCTAACCTTAAATATGTCCTTTTTGGTATTGGCCTACTGACCCATTTTGGGCCCCTTTGTATTGGAAGGAAAAAAAATGAATCTTGAAAAGAAAAAAAGGTACTGCTGGAAAAAAAGAGAGAAAAAGTGAGTGATTTACGGGCCCAATTTGGGCCTTGAGTTTTTTTAAATTATTTTGGTAAAAGGCTCGTACAAAAAAATCGTATGCAAAAGAAAAAAAATCATACAAATAAACTGTACAAAAAAGGGAAACACTGAAAAAAATGATGATGACGACTTATAAAAAAGAGAGATTATTTTTGTTCCTACCCATCTTCATGTTTTCTCCCAACTTGGTCGATGTCATTGTTTTCCGACCAGTATGGGAGAAAGGGGAGTGTGTGTAGAGTTTTACATGTCTCTGATTCAGATTTGAGGCCACATGTCAGACTCTACATGTCAGATTTAGACTCTACAGATGGTCAGACTCATGTTATACAGGTGGTTCAGAGTCTTCATTTCAAGGCGTACATGTGTACGTTCTTTGTTTGAGAGGTCCCCATATTTGATTTGGTCGGCTCAGGATTTTCATGTGATCTATAGGGACTCCAGAGTAGAGATCCCATTCTCTATGCCATTGTTTGCTAGGGTTTTCATGTGGTTTAATAGGGACTCCAGAGTATAGATCTCATTCTTTGAGCCAGTATGGGAGAGACCCCATTCTATGATGAGGACACTTTCAGAATTCATTCTCTAGCGATCGTGGACTCCGACGAGGATATTTCCACGACCTTTTCTAGTTCGACCCTTCAGAGAGATGTAGCCGTTGCAGGCAAGAGTTCTCTAGGTGGAGACTCATTCCGGTTTCAGTAACTCTGATAGATGCAATACTGAGCACATGTTCTCTGATGAGGAGACCCGTTCAACTCACACTCTGGCCCTTTAGTTACTCCTCACCAGTACGACATGAGAAGCAACATCCTCAACATCAACCGACAGTAGAGTATGCCTTGAGTTGATATTGTCTGTTGTGCCTTGCATTGTGAGTTTGAGATTTCTTTCTCTTTGTCCAAGCTGAACATTGCATGTTCCAGCTTGAGGGGAAGTGTTGGAGTATGCGTCATTGTAGTGATGGGTAATTGGATCCTTTCAGGGTAAAATTACCACTTCCAATGGTTTAGTCCCACATCAGCTAAGTGTGGGACTTGGAGAGTCAGTGTGCGCTATATAAGAAGCCCCACACCTATTGTATCAGATGAGAAATGTGAATAGAAACACTAGCCCTTTGAGGCATTCTCCCGTGGTTTCATCCTGCTCCTCACGGAGTAAGGTTCCACATAAAATCCCGGTGTTCTTCATGTTTATTCTTTTTCTCTGATATCACGCTTCCGCATTGTCGATTTCTAACAATACAATATCTCGATCCTCTTGCGAGACTAGTGTTTTGGTGAGGTCGAAGCTTCTTCGAGTGTTTACGGGTCTACTGATGCGACACTTTGGCTAAGGCTATGGGAGGATATGAGGGAGGCTTACTTATAGTTATCTTCGGGTCCTTGGTTGATTACGAGTGACTTTAGTGTCACCTTGTTTGCCGCTGATCGGCCTCACCTGCGAGGTGGCAAGATCAGGGTTGTATTGACTTCATGGGCATGGTCCAAGACCTGCAGTTGGAGGTGTTTGATGCATTTGATTACCAATTTACTTGACGGAACTCTGGGTATAATTCTAGGTTGAACCGCTTTCTGTGCTCTTATCGGCGACATTTCCTTTGGCCTGGGTTTTGGTGTTTCCTTGCTCCAGATTGGACCACTTCCTGTTGCTCTAGATCTCGGAAGAGCAGATGGTTCTACGCTCTTTCTTCAGGTTCGAGAAGGCTTGGTTGCTTGAACCATGTTTTCCGGAGATGGTTGGAGAGTTTTAATCCTCGTTTAAAGTGAGAGCACGACATGGTCATGATGTTTCGCAAGTTGGAAGCCCTTCAATTGAAGCTTTGTGCATATAAGGAGGTCCAGGCGGCACGCGGGGCAGGCCGCGCTGAGGCCTAGACGGGTCTGGATTAGTTGGATTGGATAGAGGACGCCCGAGATCTTGTTGTTTTTGAACTCGCAGAGAGACTAGCTTCTAGAAAATCGTTAGGCGGAGGACAATAAGCAAGAGGTCGAATGGCAACAACACTCCTAACAGTGTTGGATTAGTGAAGGAGATGTCAACACTAGGTTTTTCCACTCGTTAGCCAACGGAAGGAAGCAGATGAATTCTATCCGTTCTGTCCTAGTGGGTAGCAAGCGGGTGGAGGGGGACAAGAAGGTGGGTCGGGCAATGGTGAACTTTTACCATGCGACGAGTAGGCAGGAGTCTGAGGTGGTTGGAGATGGAGTGGAAGAGGCGTCTTTACTCTATCGTCGGAGCACGAAAGAGATCTCATAAAAGAGTTCAACCGTGTTGAGGTACAAGCTTGCGATTTGGCATCTGAATGCAGATGACACATCTAGTTCTAATGGATTCTTGGTTCTCTTTTTCAAAGAATTCTAGGCAATGTTCAGCTTTGATGTTATAATTATGTTGAACGAATTTGCTACAAGTAACCACATGTTTGAGAGGTTGATTCAAGCACTTATTTTCCTTCTCTCAAAAGAGGAGGTTTCCAAGAGAGTGGATGACTTCTAACCGCTTGTGCTTTTAAATGACATTTCTCCTGTAGTAGCCAAGATGTTGGCAAACAAATTGCGAGGTGTGCTGGATGGACTTAGTCTAGACTGTTTTCATCCCAAATTGTTTAATGAAAGACAAATTGTGACGAGATTGGAATTGGTGGCTGATTAAATGCATAGAAGGGCACATGGGCTAATGTGGAAAATCGATTTCTCAAAGGCTTACGACCGTAATGATTGGTGGTTCCTCTGTGCGACTCTGACGAAGCGAGGGCTTCCTGATTTGTGGATTTCTCGAATGAAGAGATGCGTAACCATGACTTCTTTGTCGATCTTGATTAATTGGGTACATGAAGATGGTTTTTTCCAACTACAATAGTGAGTCACACAAGGGCATCCCCTTGCCGACTGCTTTTTGTGCTTGTGGCAGATGTCCTAACAGTTATGGTGAGGTGACGCAGAGTGGTGGAACTCTGGGCTAGAACCATGATGACATCTCCATCCCTTTGCTATAATATGAAAATGGCACTATTTTCTTATTGAGGGGGAATTTCAGAAGTTAGAGGCATTAGCACAATGTCGGGCATCTTTGGGGAACTCGTCGGACTAGAAATCAATAGATTTATGTCTACTTTTGTTCCTTTTGTCTTTACTGATGCTGAGATTGAAGAATGCACGGTGATCATCTCTATCCCTAGGGCTAGGGATAGGATCCTCCTTAACTACTTGGGATCACACCTCGTACGAGAAGTTGCATCACTCTGGTTGAATATCGGTGGTTGAGAGGTTAAAGCGGAATTTTGCAGGTTGGAAAGCCTCCAATCTTTCTTGAAGGAGCGATTTTTGTGTTCTTTGTTCGTTATGTCTGCTTACCTTCTTCCTGTGGGGTCTGTCGACGAATCAAGTCTTCCATGTGAAGATTTCTTTCATTCTCATATTTGGCAATGCTAAGGGAATACATCTGGTAAACTGGGACGCCTTGATGCTTCCTATGGATCTGGGGGGCTCGAGGTTCACAAAATTGGACAACATGAACATGGTCCTCCCTGCTCAAGCGGGCAACCCGACTGTGGTGTAATGGAATGTACCTTACCCCCCGCTTACATAGAAGCATATAGAACCTTCCATCATTTCCACCCACCCCTCCTGGCTCTTGTCACACGTCGATGAACTTCTGGAAGGGTCTATTTGCAGTGATTCTTGATTTGCAATCCTTCGTTTGTTCGGTGGTGGGGATGATGCAACCTTTAGGTTCTGGCTTGATGACTGGACAGGGAGGGCCCTCTAAGCACCAGATTCCTTCGGTTTGTTCTAACGGTGAATCTTGGGTAAACAACCAATGGTTGTCGACTTTCTATTCAGATTTCTCCGAGGAATGAGGGGAGGACTTTATTTGGCTAACATACTTTGTTTCTGGCTTCACGGACCCATCTACAGGGCGAGTTCATTGATCTGGCGAGGTGGCTCCTTTTTTGTTAGGAAGGCCTATTGTGCACTCACGGTTCCACAATGTCCAATCAAGAATTAAGGAGCGAGACTGCAAGTTTTCTTGTGCACTTGGGATTCCGATGAAGATTAAACTCTTTGTGTGGATCCAGCATCGAGAGAGGACCCTAACCATAGTGCGTAGAGATATTTGTCATCCAGGGGAGGTCACCACTTGCCCTTTTTACGATTTGTCTTGTGAAGTTCTCAACCATTTGCTCTATTCTTGCTCTTGCTTACACCAGGCTTGGCTTCCATTACTTGGATTAACACGTCTTCTCATTTTAAGTTTCGGGAAAGATTGGTTGTGAGTCTATTCAGGCATGCTATTGAAGTGTGGATACCGATAGCGACTTTGCGGGCTATCTGGTTGATGCCGAATGCGGTATCTTTAGAGCTGAACATTTTTATATTGAGAATGTAACCAACTTAGCCATATTTCTCCTCAAGACCTGGCTGATGTAACCTCATTCTTTTCATTTTATATATTTTGGGGTGGGCACTACCCTAGTTGTTTCCTTCTATGGGTTAAAAAACTATAATAACTGATACAGATTGATTATTTTTTTAAGAGTAAATAAGTATAGGCTATAACATTAACTTTTCAAGATTCATTACTCACACTATCACACTTCAATCAACTAGTATGAAAGAATCTGTTAATATTCATTGTTTACTAACAAATAAAAAAACGCATATCATTTAATACTAGTTAGTAAATAATAAATAATGAACAATGAATATTATTAAACAGGCGATGTTATTTGACAATGTTATTAAACAAATCCGATATTACTAAACAATGGATAATGAATATTATTATACAATTTATGTTAATACATTATTTAATTCTTGTTAAAGTAAATAAGCATAAACTATATTTATATCAATCGACATCAAATCACATCACTTTATATATTTATGTCCACTCAGAGTACGGATCGGACATGGTCCCCAAATATCACAATGGACTAATGAAAAAGGAACTTTGCGGTGAGGTTCTGAGCGAGCAGGGAAGGATGCTCGATGATGTTTCCCGAATTGACACGCCTCACACTCAAAGGGCTTGAGTGTAGAAAGTTCGGGGAACATTAAAGAGAGAACTTTGGCGGATGGATGACCTAGGCGAAGATGCAAAAGAATATGATCAATAGATATAGATGCAACACCGACAAAAGCAGAATCAGATGAGATATCAAGATAATATAAGCCGTTCTTTTCATATCCCCACCAAAAATCTGTTTCGTCTGGATGTCTTGAAAATAACAACAGAATTTGTCATATGACACGACAATTAAGTTCCTGGCATAACTTGTGAAAAGATAAGAGACTACACGGGAAATCAGGAGCGCAATGCACATCAGTGAGGCGGAGTTTGGAGGAGAACTCCATAGTCCCCACAGTAGTTATAGGGGAATGTGCTCCATTAGCAACCCGAACAGTCCTCACAACAGAGGAAGGGTGTGCAGAAGTAAGAAGACTACCTTCTCCTGTCAGATGAGTAGATGCACCAGAATTAACAATCCATGCAGGGCTAGATGCAGAGGCAACATTTGCAAGAGTACATGAAGTAGCAACTAGATTTGCAGTTGGAGTAGAGGTACTAGTATCGCTGGCCGAACTCTTTAATAGCTGACGTAGACGAGCATACTCAGACACAGTAAAGGATGCCTGGCTATCACCAGAGGACTGATCAGGAAAGGTTTCTGCAGTATCACACGAGCTATCGTCATAGGCACTGTTTGCATTAGTGGGCATCCCAAACTTTGCCCAACATCGTTCAGAGGGATGATTCCAGCGTCCGCAGTGAGTGCATGCCGGATAGCGAGCGGTTGTAGGATCCCGTCCGCATCCACGTCCGAAGTCACGTCCAGCTTCCCGGCCACGACCACGACCAACGTCGCGGCCGCGTCCTCCCTGGTAGTTGGGCCGTCCTCTAGCAATATGGGCAGTAGTCTCTGTAGATAACTGATGAGAGGGAGAATCAAGTTCCTGTAATCGATCATATATGGTCTCAAGAGTAGGTAGTGCAACAACATTTAGTAATTGGTCTTTTACAGACTTGTATCGCGGATGAAGTCCTGATAGAAAGCGATATACTTGCCATTCTGCTCGTTCACCAATCTGTTTATCACAACAAGCGGGCTGAAAAATAAGAAGCTCCTCAAATAGGCCTGTGAGAAGTCTGTAGTACTCGACTAGAGATGTGTCGCCCTGATTTGCTGACGAAATCCTTGTGTAGATGTCTGAGAGTCTGGATTTGGTTGTCTTTTGAGAGTAGGTATTCCCAGGGCTCTCCCACATTGCTTTTACAATTTCCTTGTATAGAAGGTTGGAGGCTATATTCGGGTCGACACTATTGGTCAACCAAGTAATCACTTGGCAATTGTCAACGCATCAAGTTTTGTAGCCTTTTTCTGTCTCCTTGGGCGGGTCTTTTGTAAGAACATAGATCTTTCGCTGGCCACCGATAAATACTTTGAAAGATCTAGACCATAAAACATAGTTCTCGGAGCCCTTTAGTTTGATAGAGGTGCCCTGTATCATCATAGAAGGAGTAGGATACAAAGCCTTGAATTCCGTAGATGCCATGGTGGCCGCAAAAGTCAAGAAAAGGAAGAATGATCTAGATGGTCCTTGTAGTCTCACACTCCATGTAGATCTAGCAAGACATCAATTCAATATTCCGACAGAAATAGACAGAGTGCAGGAGTGGCAGAAACTGGTTGGTGTGCGTGTAGACAGGATGGCGCTTCTTGCGGCAGAGCCAGCAGTGGGAGGGAAGCAGAACCTGCCTGGAGACCTAAGTTGCTGGGGCTAGTTAGGGGTAGTAGAAGGGCGACAATCTGGGGTACTAAGTTGCTGGGGCGGCAGAACCTGCAACAGCAGAACTCGCAACACGCGAGATCAAGAGGAGACCGCTAGGCGTGGGTTTTTACTTGCGATCAAGAGGAAGCCTCCGCTTGCGAGAGGAAGGCACGCGCGGGAGGAAGCCCCACGCATGGGAGAATTGGAAGCCCCACACATGGGAGAATCGGAAGCCCCACGCACGGGAGGAAGCATGCGCGCGTGATGAACCCGGGGCTGGAGAGGCACAGGGAGGTGAGCACGATGAAGCGGGAGGAAGGCAAGCTAGGGATGCACCGGAAGGTGCTTAACGTGCGGATCCCTTCGTGTGGGAGGGGGAAGACTCGGGGAGACGAGAGGCTTCTCGTGCGTGGATATGCTGCACAAGGCGGCATGGGGCTGCGAGTTTGGAAGCCCAAGTCTTGGCGGCGCAAGGGCTGGCTGGTCGGGAAGAGGAGAGAATTAGGTCAGAACACTGGTCTAGGACCGCTGCTTTGATACCATATTAAGAGGGATGAGACAATGAAAGTTCTTGTTTTATTCTAGAGGTCTAGGGGTCCTTATATAGGACAAAACCCTAAAGAGCTCAAAAAAGGGGAAAATACATAAGTGCCCCTAGTGGGGGTTACAATCACATATTACTAACAATTGCTAACATAGACCAAAGGATACATGACTTTATCCATACGTCTGACCTTCTTGGTGAGGTTGAGGTCTCAAATAAGGGGTGGGGTTTCTGGGAATGGGGTGATGGTTGCTTCTCTATGTAGAAAGCCTTTATGACCCTCTCTTCACACACACTTCATAACTCTATAGACTACAAGGTGACTGGACAGTCCAACATATGGTTGCATGTGAAGGTCTTCCTTTCCTTCTTAAAAAGGGATGTATAATAACAAAGTAGACTAGAGTGAAGACTCTACGCAACAACAGGGTCACTTGTCCTAGGTGTTTGGACACTCTGCAGGACTTAGAGCATCTCTTTTCTCTTACTCTTCTTCATGAGAGGTATGTAGTGCTATGATGTTTGTTTGGTTGGATCACGTATGTCTCGAGGTTATGGCTTCTCTTGTTTCTTCTTGCATCACCTCTGAGTTTGATTCCCCGTGACCTTACGCTATTTTGTGGGCTATATGCATGACATGCAATGGGGGTGGTATTCAGATATGATCGACATCACATGGGATTATGATGGTTCCGTTCCCCTCCTCTAATGATGCTTCACAAGGGGGGCCTTAGTTTCCAAATTGTATAGGCACTTGTTTTCTCATCCTTCGTGTCTTTATGTTAAAAAAGGCTGGTGTTGCTTCTTCTTTTATGTAAAACCTGATATTGTTCTATAAACAAGTTATAAAAAGATTGCTTGACTTTACTTTTTCTGTTTTTCTTCTGGTGCATATCTTATCACACTTGGCTTTTGTCACTTGTCTTTCTTCTTGATGCTGGTGTAGCGGTGACTGGTTTCGCATACACATGATTGTTTCTGATATATCTATGAACAATTATGTTACCAGGTGTTATTTGTCCATTGTGGAGAGGGTTTACCGTCCCATCATTCTTTGAAGTTTTTTAAAGACATATCTTTGTTATCAGAACTGAAGTTTCCCTGTCATCATGGGAGCCTGCGTGTCAACTCCAATTGGAAGGCCCATATTACCCAAAAGGTATCGCATCAGATCCAGGAAATCTCGTCACAAGACAACTATCTCTACCAAAGATGCAGTTAAGACAAGGGTTAGCACAAGTGGTAACTATTATAACTAACTCCACTCCTGGCATTTTTTTTGATTATTTGTTCTCTATTATTTTTGAACTGGCATTCTTATTAAATGCTTCAGAATTTCAGAAATTTTTAGGTGACTTGAAAAAATAACGGTCATGAAATTAGTCAGATCTTATTGATGGGTTATTACTGCTTGGAACATTTGGGTTCTGCCAAAATACCAAGGGATGTGGAATATGATTAGTTTGTTTAAAAGTGCATTTGTGTAAAAAAAAAGGATCTTATTGAAAGTTTATGATTTTTTTAAGCAAAAAAAGGGTGAAACATGCTTAGGTGTCCGCCCCAATAAATTAAACGGATACAAAAAAATAATACAAAAGCCAAGACTCGAGGAGAGTCTTTGCATGAAGCACCACGTTCTCAACATAAAACTGTTCCGACGGAAAATAACGCCATTACGTGCTAGCCAAAGTGCCTAAACAACATCAAACAATTTGACAAGCTCGGAATTGGGCAAAACTGCGAGTTGAAAAGAAACTCCCAGAAAGTGGACTGGCATGAAGCTTCATCTGCACCCAGACTTCTTTAGACTTCTCGCACTGTAAAAAAAGATAATCAATCGACTCCGCCTCTACACCACAAAGCATGTAGGAGCTATCACCCCATGAAAAATTTGGGCCCATCTATCTCTTGTGAGGACTTCGCGATTCTGAAAAGCCATAAGAAAACCTTAATGAGACGGGGGAATCTCCAAGCTCCAAATCGACTGCAGTCTTTAATTAACTCCTCCAGAAGGGGTTCATCTCTATGAATAAGTGTCTTGTACATCGTCTTCATAGAAACATATCCTTCCCTCTAAGATCCAATGATCTCTCCTCGGATTCGGACCATCAATTGGAGTGAGCAATTCCATGAGTCCAATAAAGTCATGAAAATGATGCTATGAGAAATCCGTTGTGCACAGGGGTAACCAAACCTCATTAACCCAGATGTCAGACATGCATACCTCCTTATCCATGGCCAAAGCATAGAGATGCGAGAATCGAAAGGACACGGTCCCACCATATGTCCAATTATCATTCTAGAAAGAAAAACCGCAACTGTCACCTAGCACCGGCTAAAATAGCCAAGGGAGATCAAGTAGGATCGAACATATATCCTTCTAGAAAGTTGTCTCAAACCATGGAGTATGAAGATCCACCGAACTCTGCGAACTGACACTATAGAGTCTGTAGATTAGTCTACATAAAATGTTGTCCTTGTCACCTCAGATTCTCATGACCCATTTCAGGAGGAGGGCGCGGCTCATCTCATCCAACCTCGGAACACCAATTCCCCCTCTTCCTTGGCAAGAGAACAGTCTCCCAGTTAGCAATATGCAAACCACACCCAGTCTGATTCGTCTTCCCCCCAGAAGAACCTTCTCATAACCATCTCCAGTCTGCGACAAATGCCCACAAGAAGTAATCTGGATGACACAAAGAACATAAGAATGGTTGGAAACACCGCCTTCACTAGAACCAGATGCCCACAACACGATATAAAGAGCCCTTCCACCCAACTAACTTCCTCACTGATTTCTCTACCACAAGTAGCCAATTTGACATGTGATTTTCTTCCACTCCCAAGCGACAACCCAAGGTAGTGGATCGACAAATTACTATAGGGGCATGCCAACTCCCTTCCATACGCGACCACCACCTCCTTAGACAGACCAAAGGGGATTACTCTAGACTTATATTTGTTAAGCATCAACTCAAGCGCTCCCCAAAAAGCTTTACCACTGCCGCCATGCCCCTCACCGAGAGAAAATAGTATTGTTTATGATTGCTATTGTTTTGTATAAGCTTGGGTTGTTTGGTGCTTTATATGCAATGTCACCTTTTAATTTATTTCAGATCATAGATTTAGAAAATTTATAGATGTTGTATTCTATTTCTTGGAATTGGTCAGAGAACTAAGTTTTTAAAGGTTGAAAACGTAATTCATATTGGGCCAATCCCTTGTTTTTTTAGTCAAAAAAGGGGAAACACTCTAAGGTGTCTGCCCCAAATATATTAAGGAGGTAAAAGAAAGAATTACAGTAACCATGACTCGAAGAGAATTTTAGCATGAGAAATTACATTATCAACATAAAAACGATGACAGGCAAATATTGCAACATTTCTAGCTAACCATAGAGTCCAAATAGTTGCTATTGGAAGAAAAATCTAATTTCTTGGGCGATCCCCTGTGACATGTAAAGAGTCCCGGAAGGCTTTTAAACTTTGAAGATTCAACCATTCTAAGCCAAGCTTGTGCCAGATTGGGAAAGACTTCTCACAATAGAAGAAAAGGTGCTCAACTGTTTCAGTCTCCACATCACACTACGGGTAAGAGTTGGAGACGTTTGCAAAGAATCTTGAACAATAGTCTCTTATAAGAATTCGCTTTCTTCTCACCTACCATAGAAAAATGCTAATTCTTTTTGGTAACTTTAGCCTTCAGATAAAATTGCATGTATGGGTTATGCGTAGCATTTTGTTGAAAGTTATTTGATCTTTTAGTGGGAATATGACATGGGTTATTTGAATGTCGCATGCTTAGTACTCTAACATTAGCTTCGGGCATTTCCTTTACCCCTTCTTATATAGGAAAAAACAAAGTGATGTATTCCCTTGAACTAATAGCTATATTTTGACTAATCTAGACTCCTCCGCCCTCATGAATTTATTTAGTCCTCCTACTTTTCCTATTTTATGTTTCTTATGTACATGCACATCTTATGAGTTTGTCCCGATGTCAATGGAATAACTAATCATTGTAGAAAGAAATGAATAAGTTGTTTAATTTGTGGCCATAGGGCTTCTTTATATGGAGGAGAAACCTTAGAGGGCAAATAACTAATGGGAAAATTACATAAAAGGAAAACAAAAAATACACAAATTCTATTTCCTCGTGTTTACTTGGTGCTCCCTCATGTGTTTCCTCTCAAGAGGACGATTTTAGGAGAAGGCTTGGGTTTCCATTTTTGGACTGATGATTGGACCGGGCAAGATGTGTTATGTGTTCGCTTCCCTCGACTATTTGCTTTAACGGTTGACACAAGCTGCTTCATGAGGGATTGTAGAGAAGGCGACAGTTGGACCCTACTTTTTCATACCGAATTATCAGGGGTGAAATTCCTAAGTAGTACCTCGGGATTAAAAAAATCCGTAGATACTACAAAATATTTTTTTTACATGTGTACTGTAGCTGTATCGCATTATGAAGATGCAACACAGCCAAATGCTTTTTTAACCTCGCTACTACAAGAGTAGCACATCTTCGGAATGCTACTTTAGTAGCGCATACTAATGATGCACTATACTTTTATGTCACATGTGCATTACGCGATATACAGTAAAATCCCTAGGCCCTTAAACGTGTTCAACCCCAATTCCGCAATTCCCACCGCAACTTTTTCTCTTGCGCCTTCCTCCGTGAACGCCTCCAGCGACCTCGTGCCCCTGCTCCTCCTCCTCCTCCTCGGTATTCGTCCTGCGCCACTGCCTCCACATCTTGTGGTCTTCCTGCAGTCCTGCATCTACTCCTGAGTTCTCCATTGTTCTCGAAAGCTTAGGTAAAGTCCTTGAACTTTTAGGTTTTTAGGTTTAGAATATATAATACAAGATTTTTCCCAAATTTGTATTCCTATAATGCTGAGTTATATGTTCCCTCATGTATTAGGTCGGAATGGAATCAATTTATTGCATGTTTCATTTGAATGATTTAATTATTGGTTCTTTGATGGGTAATGTGCATGGTTTTGTAGTAATGCCGACCATGGCCTTCGATGGGTTGTTGAACCTAGTCCAATTCAACCTGGACAAAAACAATCATAAAATCAAAGTATCACATCGTATTCCACGCGAAGCAGGCGAAGAGCCTATGTTGATGTCTATCGTCGATGATGATGATGTACATGGAGTTTTTGTGTATGCCTGGACTATTGGGAAATTGACACCTACTGACATTATTACTAAGAGATTATCGGCGGGCGAAGTGCTGAATATTGATGATGCAGACGATCACCTGACTTCCGGTCCCTCCGTTTCCGGAGCACCGGTGATCCCATACCACAACCATTTATAGATCACGAAAGGCTCATGAGTGACGCACTCTTGAGAGAGGTTAATCAAGCCTTGGACGACGTCATCCTTAGGGTAACCGATGATGAGCTGGAAGATGACAGTGATTGCGAGGCTGAAGATAATGTCGCAAATAAGGAGATGCAAGCCGATGAAACATTCTCCAAGTACTTGTTCCTCACTTACCATTTTTGGGGTTGGATGATCTCAAACCCGTTCAACATATGAGGATGACATTCGAAATAAGTCCGGGATTGATGGTGTTGGTGCTTCGAAAAGGCTGAACACTCAAGTGTAAAGATGATTTGATGTATGTTGTGAAGAAGCATCACATCCTTGCACACTACAACTTCAAGGTTAAAGAATCCACCAGATTGATCTGGTCTATTTTTGCACCAACCAATCAAAAGGATGTCTTTGGTATCTACGCGGTCATTACAGGAAATTCGATGGTATGTGGGTTATCTCCAAGATCGTTGGCCCAGGAGTGGAACCCGGATGCAGGTAGATGGTTTTCATATTTCATGAGGAAATTACAGGAGTGGAATCTACATGCAGGTAGATGGTTTTCAACTCACGATTGTCGCAGGGAGTTATGGACTTTAGCATATGATGGTGGCTATAGATTTGGGCAAATGACAACAAATCTAAGTGAAAGTTACAATGTGGTTCTTAAGGATGCACGATGTTTGCTGATTGCTGCATTAATCGAGAAGACATTTTATAATTGTGTCTTATACTTCAACCGACGAGCAGATGAGGCAACTACTGCCCTCACTAGTCACTACTGGTAAAAAATTCACGCATTTTGCCACAATAGAGCTGCATCGGTGGAAATGACCATTACGCTGCATGATGTCACCTCTATCTTGGGACTACGACTTGATGGACCGATGGTTACAGGAAAGACCGCCCATGGAGCGACGTGGGCAGGCACTTGCGAGCATCTTCTAGGTGTTCGACCCGTACGGGGTTTTGGCGAGCTGGTTATTTACCCATTTTATAGAGTTGCCACCAGATGCTGGAGGTGGTCTTGCAGAGGCAAGCACAAGCATACATATTACAACTTCTAGGAGGTGTTCTATTTACAGATAAGTCAGGGTTATTGGTTTCTCTAATTACACTGCCACATCTGCATGATCTACAGTACTCTGGGATGCTAAACCGGGGATCCGCGGTTCTTGCTTTCTTATACATGCATCTATGTTTAGCAGCGGATATGGTGATCGATGAGATCATAGGATCGACTATATTGCTTCATGTTAGAGAAATAGAAATGCGGAAGCGTATCAAAGAAATAAAGATAAAACATTATGAACTCATGATTTTAACGTGGAACCCTACTCCCTAAGGAGCGGGATGAAACCACGGGAGAACGCCTCAATGGGATGGCTTGTCTATTGACTTTCTCACTGGATACATAGGGTGAGGGGCTTCTTATATAGCCCTTACTGGGTCTCCACATTTCACAGATGGTAGATGTGGGACTAAACCGCTGGATGTGGTACCCATCTACTCAAGTGACACATATAAAAAAATACTCCAACACTTCCCCTCAAGCTGGAGCATGCAATGCTCAGATTGGACAAACAAAGCGAAATATCAGCTCACACTACATGACACTGCATACAATATCAACTCAATAGACACAACTGTTGGCTGTTGTCGAGTACGTTGCTTCTCACGCCGTGCAGGTGAGGAGGACGAACGGGTTGGAGTGTGAGTCAAACTGAATATCCTTGTCGGAGAGCATGTGCTCTGTACTACACCTGTTAGAGTCACTGCAACTGAAAATGAGTCGCTACACGGAGAACTCTGGCCTGCCACAACATGTGGACACTGCTCCATCTTTGAAAGGGCCGAACTGAAAAAGCCGTGGAGTGCAATCCTCGTTGGAGTCCACGATCGCTGGAGATTGGAGTCTGAAAAGTCCCCTTATCGGAGAACTGGGTCTCTCCCATACTGGCTCGGAGAATGGGATCTCTACTCTAGAGTCCCAATGAAACCACATGAAAACCCCAACCCATATGGCATAGAAATGGTAACTCTACTATGGAGTCCCTATGGATCACATGAAAACCTGGCCGAAACACAAAAGATAGGGACCACTGAAAAGTGATGGCAAACATGCACACATCAAACAGAAGACCGCATACATGTGCGTGTCTGAATAGTAAAGACTCGAAAACATCTGAATGTCGAGTCTAAACAACTGTAGAGTCTGAAATTTGAATGGCTTGGAATCTGACATCTGAACCTGAAACAGACCTGTGACTCTACACAATACTCCCCCTTTCTCCTAAACTTGTCGGAAAAATAATGGTATCGATAAAGTTGGGAGAAGACATGAGAATGTGGAAAAAAACATGAATCACAAATGCCGATCTCAATCATTTTTTTTGGCTTCCATTTTTTAAATCATTTTTTTCTCGGCTATTTCAGTCCTTTTTTTAATAGCCGTCACCTTTTTAAGCCGTTCACTTTTTTTTGTAAATTTTTCTGCATATGAATTTTTATTATACGCGCTTCCTTTTTTTTGAACAAAATAACTCGACCCAAATAGGACACAAGAATAACTTTTCCTCTCTCCCTTTTTTTGTAGCCGCTGCATCATTTTTTCGGCTTTCTACTTCTTTTTTTTAAATACATACCAGTCCAATTTCGGGCCCAAAACTTCTGCCTGCCTTTTTTTAATATCATGCCACTCTTTTTTTGAATCGTCAGCCCACTTGGGCATTCACAATAAAAAACCATTTTTTAGATTCAACGGGCTCTATTTAGGGTTGGGAACCCCCTTCCCCTTCATAGACTCGCCGCCTCCTCCATGGGGCTTCTACTACTGCCGCTGCCGCTTATGTGGGAGAAGACAGAGAGAGGAGTCGTCCCTGAGCCGCACCGCTGAAGGAGCCGTCGACGCGACCTGTGTGATGGAGGTGTCACCAGAGACGGCGAGCGGGGCGGGGATGGAGAGGCCGCCGCCTGCGAGCCAAGGGGAGCGGAGGGAGCCGTGCGCCACCTAGGGTTCCCTCGACTGGGAACAACAATGCCGTCCGTGGAAGATAGATACATAGGCAGCAATGGACGAGCTCGCCACCTGGAGCTTTAGCCTGAGAAGGTTCGCTTGGAGCGGCATCGCCGATGGAGGTCTACGGGTCTGCGGTCGAAGAGGGTGATGCGGAGGCTCTTTCTTGTGAGGGACGACTGGGAGATGCGCCGCTTGCGCGATCTGGAGAGGGACGATCTAGAGAGGAGCGTCGCCTGCGAGGAAGAGGATGGCAGCCACTGCCTGGACTGCAACCCGTGGAGGCTAGGGCTGCTGGGAACCGCGTCTGAAATCTCCAGAACTCAGAATGCAGAAATCAGGGTTTCGAAAAACCCAAAATTTCTTAAAACTTGAACGGATCTCAAATCTTGAACAAATAAATCTTCAAAATCAACATGGAATCTCGAATAGAAATAAGAAGTTTCCTGGAACCCAAAAATCGAATATGCTTGTGCTTGAAGATGGATATGGCATGGAGATCATCCACCGTACTCTCAGATATGGAAACGAGTCTTCAACCAAATCTCAGAAAAAATAGGATTTTGAAGATACCCTAGAAATGAATCTTCAACTTGCTCCCAAACATGAATGCAAAATAATAAATGTTCAAGAACACTGAAGAATTAAATATCGAATCTCGAATAAATAATGAACATAAAAAATCCTCGAGAATCGACTCGCTCTGATACCATGTTAAAAAAATAGAAATGCGGAAGCGTATCAGAGAAATAAAGATAAAACATTATGAATTCAGGATATTAACGTGGAACCCTGCTTCCTAAGGAGCGGGATGAAACCACGAGCCCAATGGGTTGGTTTCTCTATTGACTTTCTTACTGGATACATGGGGTGAGGGGCTTTGTATATAACCCTCACTGAGTCTCCACATTTCATAGATAGTAGATGTGGGACTAAACCACTAGATATGCTAAATGGATCCTGGACCCATCTACTCAAGTGACGCATTTAAACAAATACCTCAACACTTCAGTTGTGGGCTTGGAAGCATTTTCCACACATTTCTCTAGTGATCAGGTAGAGACCGTAGTGGCATGGCCGACTGCTAGGAGTTCGTTGGGCTGCTGCGTTTTTGCATCATCGACAACCAACGTACGTCGTAAGACCATACCGCGACGCATTCGACATGCAATCACCTGAGCAGGTAAATAAGTCGCGACACATTAATTAGAATTTCATCAAATAACTATCATTAAATTACATATCGTTTTTCCATGCAGGTGAGGTGGATGCCATATGACGATGATGTACTTGTACATCTACCTGCCTATTGTCTGGAGGGGCAAAACATTTGGAGTGTGCAGGTGCCGTTGATTTACTTCCATATTATGGAATATTATTTTTCGGACCGCGTTCTTCATCAGTTTGGCGGCTGTCAGGACATTACAGCCCCGTGCTATACCTTCGAGGACCTCCACGCCATCGACTTGAGGGGGAAAGTACATATCGATTGGATGTCCCGACCTTGGTTGCATATACATGAGTGGGATGATCGAGCGGATAGAGTTGTTGCCATCGACCAATCCAATGGGATCATTGTGACTCCATGGCATATGGATTGGTACACGATGATTACGAGGAGATTTGTGGGTCGATCGGGTGCTGCTTTGGCAAGCAACGTAAGAATAACCACTAAATATTATGTTAGTTTTACATGGACATTTAATGTATTTGTTCTTATATTTTGATGCAGATGTACAGGTGGGACTACATTTACGGTACCGAACATTAGGAGTGTCAGGAGATTGTAGTGCATGCAAAGGAAGAAATTGAGCAATGGTTGGCATTCCCGTTTGTAGATGCAATAACGATACATGAGGAGCATGTTGACCATGCTCATGCAGAGGCAAGACGAAGAAGGGCTAGAGGGAGAGGAAGAGGAAGGGGCAGGGCACGTGATCCACCCGCCGTACTAGTGGTAGAGGATGAACTAGATATTGCAGAAATGGAACGAGTTCATGTCCTGGAGACCTAGTTCGTCACATCAGCTGTTGAGCCACCGAGTGAAGACATGCCAACACAACAAGCACCGATGAGAATGAGCGTGGACGTAAGGGTTAATCAACCTACTTACTGCACGCTTACACTGCCACCAATGCCAACCTTCGAGGACGACGATGCAGGACCCTCCCAAATAGCGATGATTGATGATGGCAGTCGTTTACTATATTTTGATCCACAAGAAACAATGAGGATATATTAACGTAGAGGAAGGCGATAGAATTAACATTTGTAATTCTATTTTATGGGTGTTGTAAATCCGATGTTAATGAAATTTTAATGTTTTTGAATGTTAGGAGTCAATCATGTGTGTATTTTGTTGAATATGTGCATTATGCTGAATGGATGGATCTATTATGAATGAATGGATCTATTATGAATGTGTGCCTCTATTATGAATGGATGGATCAATTATGCATGCGTCCATTTTGTTGCATGAATGGATCTAATTATGAATGAATGGATCTATAATGAATGGAAGGATTAATTATAAATGATTGGATCCATTATGACTGTATGCATTTTGTTGGAATTCCAAAGTGGATGAGAGTTCGACAAAACCAATGTATTTATTTCTAGGAAATGAATATCTATTATGAACTAATGGAACTTGGAAATGATGCAAGGGAACCTGGAAATGATGCAATTCCAGGAAGTTTCATCTATATCGCATACTTGGTATGCGATATAGATTACACTTCTTGGAATTGCATCATTTCCAAGAAATTTTGGGTATATAGCATGTACAAGGTGTGCCTTCTACTTTCCAGGAAGTTTTTGGTACATCGCATATCAAGTCTGCGATATGTAAGAAGCTCCTGGAATTGTATCATTTCCAGAAGCTCCCTCCTATAGCACATCCTGGGTATGCGCTACTAAACTCGCATTCTGAAGATGCGCTACTCTTGTAGTAGCGAGGTTAAAAAAACATTCGGCTGTGTCGCATCTTCAGAATGCAACACAACTACAGTACATAGGTAAAAAAATATTTTGTAGTACCCAGGGATTTTTTTAATCCCGAGGTACTACTTAGGAATTTCCCTCGACTTATCATACTAGCGCTTTGTTAGAGACTTTGCTAGTGCGTGAAGGACTATCTGAAACCGTTGATCATTGGTCATGGACTGATGGGTGCTTCATGGTGAATAAGGCATATAAGGCCTTCTACTCGATGAGTGTTTTTGATCCGACGAGTGCCTCTGACATGTACTTTGATATATAAAGGTGGAGATCCTGGTGCAGATCCAGATTTTTATTTGGTTGCTGCGCATGGATCATCTTATGATTGGTGAGCGAAGAGCTTGTTTCTTTCCTAAGAGTGGCAACACATGTCAGTGCTACTTGGCGGAAGAGGAGAATGTTGCACACATATTCTTTGACGTTCTGTTGCTAAGGAGGTGTGGACTGCGACATTTGTTGAGAGGTTTTGTATCTATGACTGGGTTGGTTTCTAGAATTCCTTGGATGCTTTGGGACATGAGAGTAGTAGCCCCACCAAGATTTTGGTTGTACCCTATGGTCTATGTGTCTTGCATAAAATGTGACATATTTCGAGGCAAACAATTGTATATGTAGATGTAATTGATCATGCAAAAGGCTTTAAGACCTTATTGTAGAAGCTTATGTTATGTTCTTGTACCTTTTATATATTATTGTTTCCTTTTGTCTATTGTATGTAATTTGCCCATAGGCCTCTCCCGATATAAGAGAGTCTAGGGCTCAAGGAATAAACACAACTCTTATTTTTCCCAACATGGTATCAGAGTGACGGTCCTAGACTGGAGCTCTCGTACCGAACCCTAAACCGAGCCCCCCACCTTCAAGCCCCGCGCGCCCCCTCGCTGCGGCACTCCTCCACGCACGCCGCCCTTCACGCGCATCACCCCCTCTCCCCCCTCCCCCCGCCGCGCCTCTCCTCCTCTACACGTGCCGCCTTCACGCGCCCCCCTCCCTTCGTCACGTGCCGCTCTTCGGCCCTAGGGTCCCGCCGCCCCTAGGGTTCGGCCGTGTTCTGCCCTTCTTCTCCGTGAGCCACTGCCACCGTCCCTAGGGTCCCACCGCCCCTAGGGTTCGGTCGTTGCCTTCCTAAGTGATGCAAATCCGGATTTGCCGCGTCGATAAAAATTTATTTGAACGGTGGAAATTATTTGATAGAAGAAAATTGGAGGGGTTGAGAAAAGAAAACTCGTCGGGAACACGAGGGTTTAGGGAGGAAGAACGTGCAGATCACGCGTGGGGAGAGGGAGAAGGAGAGGAGATAGAGAATAATTCTCAAATTTTATAACATACTGAATTGATTACATAGGTAGTCTATCATCCCTTTATATAGGAGGGATGAGATTACAAAAATAGAAAAAGCAACTAATTATCCTAAATTGGCTCTAACTAATTAACTGACTAATTTCGAAATTCAAATCTATAACTAATTAATTGAGATCACAGGCGATCTCGTTTATTTAATTAAAAAAATACGACAACTCGAATAAACGTAAATAAAATTGACGAATAAATAAATGCAGCCTTATATTTTATTTTTACGCTGCATCAACTCTCCTCTGCTTTTAAAAATTCGTCTCCCGACGAATTGCTGGATCTGCAGGCTTGGATGTTGAATTCGCGTTCTCAGTCATTCCCTGGAAGAATTGGTGTGGAGCGAATGGCGGAATCCATACGCGGGCGTTGGTGACGTGGCTTTCGTGGTGGAAGAGCAGGTGCGGCGCATAGGAGGGCGTCCATCTTATTTCCTTCCCGTTGACGTGGTGCTCGAAGAATTGATGAGGCATGAACAACATGGCCTGTGGAGAGTCCATAGCAAAATAGTAGCACAAGGAGAGTAGAAGAGGAGAGGTGTCCACTGAATGAAGCCATGGGACCTTTAAATAGTTGAAAGACATGGTCCACTTTTCAGCACCCCTTTTAAAATAATTCTGCTCCAGGGGGTCGAAGTGCAATTTCTGTACCCCTTCATTCTTTCTTAACTTCTTGTCAACTTTGATGGTTGTATAAATAGGGAATTCATGGGTTATTTTTCTGCAATTTCTCCACATCAATCCCTTATCCCTTAATTGTAGGGATTTACTTGCCGAGAAACCCATTGCTAGGGTTTGGCGTGTCCACGATAAGAGGCGGCGGCGCATGTTCGAGGCGGAGGACCATGGGCGGCGGTCCGGACCCGGCGGTGGAGCGTGCGCCTGGAACGGTGGAGCGACGGCGTCGGCATGTAGGGCGCTGGGGCGCGGCGTGGGGAGGGCGAGCCCATGCGCGGAGATGGGCAAGGAGAGTGGGAAGGCGACGCGATGGGGTGCGCAGGGGCTGGCGGTCTGAAGGGAGGTCAGACGGCGGCCGACGGCGATTCGGAGAGGAAGGATGACTAGCAGGGCGGCGGGGGCGCGTGGGTGGGCGCAGGAGGCGGCTGGCGAGTACGGGAGAGGTGTTGCTGGGGTCGCTGGGGGCGAGGGGGAGTTCGTGGGAGGCGCGATTTGGAGGAGGCTGCGGAGGGGTGGCACCGGGGCTGGGGGCTCGGCTTGTGGGGGGCGAGGGCGAGGGAGGGTGTATGTGGGGTAGGGGTGGCTGTTGGGGTTGCGGGAGGGGGAGTTTGCGGTGACGGTGGATCTGTGGCTGGGTTTGCGGGTGGGACAGGAGAGGGTACAGGTGATGGAAGAGGGCACAGGGGCTGGGGAAACATAGCGGGGGCTATCGGGAGTGGCGAGGCTAAAGTCGGGGTTACCTGGGGTGATTCCGGTGGCGCGAAGACGATCGGGGGGCATGGCGGAGTTGAATCCGGGAGCGGGAGCTGATCTGGAGCGACCTGGACAACGACCGGTTCTTCGTTGACGGCGAGATTTTCGTCTTCAAATTCGGTGTCGGTGATTGGTGTCGCTGAAGCCTTCGCTTTGGCAGCGCGTAGGGCCTCGAAGTTAGCCATAAGAGCTCGAAACTCGGAGTGGAATGCGGTTTGCAAATGATGCAAATCACGTAACATGCGCTCCGTCTCCTTGTTGTAGGCGTTGATGGCAGAGATGGCTCGTCGTTTTTGCTCGGATGAACGATGGTCCCTCGATGCATGTCGGTGCGGCCGTCTGGACAGATCGTCAGATCGTGAGGACGATCTGTAGGCCATGCTCTGATACCAAATGATGCAAATCCGGATTTGCCGCGTCGATAAAAATTTATTTGAACGGTGGAAATTATTTGATAGAAGAAAATTGGAGGGGTTGAGAAAAGAAAACTCGTCGGGAACACGAGGGTTTAGGGAGGAAGAACGTGCAGATCACGCGTGGGGAGAGGGAGAAGGAGAGGAGATAGAGAATAATTCTCAAATTTTATAACATACTGAATTGATTACATAGGTAGTCTATCATCCCTTTATATAGGAGGGATGAGATTACAAAAATAGAAAAAGCAACTAATTATCCTAAATTGGCTCTAACTAATTAACTGACTAATTTCGAAATTCAAATCTATAACTAATTAATTGAGATCACAGGCGATCTCGTTTATTTAATTAAAAAAATACAACAACTCGAATAAACGTAAATAAAATTGACGAATAAATAAATGCAGCCTTATATTTTATTTTTACGCTGCATCACTAAGGGGGCTCCTCTCCCGCGCTTCCAGGTTGATGGGTTTGGTTGCATAAACGTCTATACATGCAACCAAACCTAGTCATGTCAGTGTAGACCAAAGTTTATCTTGTCTACAACTCCAGCTTTCTCTAGTCACAATGTCCGAAAGCAAGATAGAGATCCCCACTACAGGTGCCATCAGAGGTCCTGCGCCTATTGTGAAGATGTACGGATCCAACTACGAGTTATGAGCCATGCAGTTCGTGAGCCTAATGAAATCAATGAGTAAGAAACATATTCCTACCGAGGACGATCCATAGGAGAAAACAGGGGTGTATGCCTCATGGGAGGCTGATGACGCATATGCTCAAGTCTGGTTGTCTGGTACTCTATTTCTAGACATTGCTAACGATGTCTTACACCAACCCACTGCCAAAGCCATGTGGGATATTCTTGCTGCCACGTATTCTCAGGCCAAGAATGAGACAAAAATCTTGAAGCTCCAGCATGACATCTTCACGATAAAGCAGAATGGTCGACCCCTGCATGCTCAGTACACTGCATTGCGGGGAATGTTTGAGAAGCTTCATAGCTTCATGCCTCTTACAGCTACTCCAGAGCAGTTGAAGACATATAGGAATGCCACAATGGTGGGAGTCTTTCTGGCCTCTCTTGACTCACAGTATGAGGCTGCGTCATCTCAGATTCTGGCCGATGCTACTATCCCTCAATGGAGGAGGCTTTTCGGAGACTGAGCCAAATCAATGTCTCGACCCCTGCTGTTGTGCCAAATTCTTCAGCTATGGCGGCCTCTCGCGGAAGAGGCAATCCATCTCAGTTTCTTGGACGAGGACCACGTGGTAGGGTTGGCTGTGGTCGTGGATCACAGTGTACTTACTATCATAGGACTGGTCATACAGAAGATACATGTTACTCCAAGTATAGTTTCCCAGCATCCGCCCATGTAGCAGAACAGATTCAACATCATGGTACTACACCTGCGTCGGATCCACTATATGAAGACCTTGTGTCTCGACTGCGTGATATCATGCCTCCAGCTAGTAGTCCTCCTCCACCTGTTTCAGAGACCAGCTTGGATGTTGCTGCGATTGCAGAAGCTAGTCCCTCAGGTAGTGCTCACACTTCTACTTTCTACCAGGGTTCATGTACCTCAGAATGGATTGTAGATTCAGGTGCCACACATCATTTGTGTGGAGATAGACATCAGCTCACATCCTACAAGCAAGTTTCCCCAGGAAGGACAGTGGTCATAGCAGATGGGACTCATTCTCCCATCACAGGACAATGACAGATTGCCTTAACACCTTCTATGTAGTTGCAGAATGTGCTTCATGCTCCTAATTTCTCAATGAATCTACTGTCTATTAGCCATCTTACTAGGGATTTACATTGTCGAGCGATATTTAACCCATCATCTCTTGTGTTTTAGGATATTCTCATGGGCAACGTGATTGGACATGGCTGTGAGCAAGGCATGCTGTATCGATTGGTCCATACACCTTATGCTGGAGCATCATCTCATTCCACTGGACCCGTCTCTCCTTATCTATGGTATCTGCGCTTTGGTCATCTTCTGTTTCAGAAACTACGTCAAGTCCTTCCTCAAATTCAACCCGCTCGTCGTTCAATTGTGAAGCTTGTCAGTTAGAGAAGCATCATCGGCCTATCTTCCCTATCATCAGAGTCTGAGCAGTAGCTCTCCATTTGAGTTTTTTCATATTGATATTTAGGGTCCAAGTCGTGTTCCCAATCATCAGGGACACATGTTCTATTTAGTTACTGTGGATGATTTTAGTCGTTTGTCTTGGGTTTTCCTGTTAAAGAATAAATCTGCAGCGGGCAACACTATTATGAATTTTATTAAAGAAGTGCAGAATGTTTTTTCTGTTTCTATTAAAATTGTGCGAACTGATAATGCCCTTGAATTCTGTACTCAAACATTATATGAATTTCTTTAATCTCATGGCATTATTCATCAAACGTCTTGTGCCTACATGTCCCAACAAAATGGTGTTGCGGAAAGAAAGCACCGCTACCTCCTTGATGTTGCTCATACGCTTCTTATCCAAAGTTGTGCCCTACACTCGTTCTGGGGTGATGCGGTTCTCACTGCTTGTTACCTTATTAACCGTATGTCCTCGTCTGTGTTGGGGGAGAAGATACCTTTCTCCTTTGTCTTTTCGGACAAGGAGTTGTTCTCCCTTACTCCTCGTGTCTTTGGGTCCGTTGCATTCGTTCACCAATTGTCTCCAGGTATTGACAAGCTCTCTCCTAGGGCTGTCAAATGTGTTTTTGTCGGGTGTTCCATGACTCAAAAGAGGTATTGTTGCTATGATCTGTTACGACAAGATATTATGTCAGTGCAGATGTCACATTTTTTGAGTCAGTCATGTTTTTCTCTCCCACAGGTGACAAGTTGACGCCATCAAACATAACTGGAGAGATCTATATTCCTCCACCTTTGTATGCACCACAACAAGCTTCTACACCTCCACTACCATCCCCACCACCGTCACCACTTCCACCACCGCCACCACCTCCGCCATCTTCCATGTCTTTGGTTCCTCCTCTACCACTCCATTACAGTCGATAGCAAGCCCCTGCTCATGATCATGGTCAATCATCAAGCATGCCCCATGTTTGTTCTTATAACATTAATTCTAATGATGGGATTGATGGTATTTCTCAGCAGGAGTAGGTAGGGGATAACATTGGTAGTGATACAACCGATGTAGGACTTGATTTGCCTATTGCGTTGAGAAAGCAGAAGAGGTCATGTGCGTCATATCCAATTGCCTCTCAGGTTACCTTTGATCATTTGACAAGAGATTTCAGGAGGTTTGTAGTTGCTTTATCAGTTGTGAACATTCCATGGACTCATCAGGAGGCATTAGCTGATAGTAGACGGCGTCTGGTTATTGTTGGAAAAAAGACTTCGATAATCATTCAGAAAAACCCTAGGCTCTCTTATATAGGGAGAGACCTTGAGGGTAAATTACAAAGAGGTCTATAAAAGATAAAGAAATAACAACAAGGTACATAAAGAGATAATAATACTAAGAACTATCTCTACACTCCCCCTCAAGGTGGAGCATAGATGTCTATCATGCTCAGCTTGGATGAACATCTCTGAAAAGGTCCTCTGAGCAGTGGCTTGGTGAATACATCTGCAGTCTGATCTCCTGAGCTCACATGTGCAATAGATATCAATCCTCTCTGAATCAAGTCTCTAGTGTAATGGCAGTCAACTTCAATATGCTTGGTCCTTTCATGGAAAGCTGGATTGTTGGCAACGAATAATGCTGCCTGATTGTCACACTGAAGCTTCATAGGTAGGGGCACAGCTACATGTAGATCTTCTAGTACGGACCGAACCCACATCATTTCCGTGCTGGCTTGAGCCATGGCCCTATAATTGGATTCGGCACTGGACCTTGCCACAACAGTTTGTTTCTTGCTTTTCCAAGAAACCAGAGAGCCTCCAACAAACACTACGAACCCTGAGGTTGATTTTCGATCCTTAGGGCATCCTGCATAATCTGCGTCTGCACATGCTGAGATGGATAAGTCTGTGCCCTTTCTGAATAGCAGTCCTGACCCTGGAGAAGACTTCAGATACCTCAGTATCATGTGTATAGCATCCATGTGAACTTGTCTTGTCTGCTCCATAAATTGACTCACCCTGCTACTGCAAATGCAATGTCTGGACGAGTTATGGTAATGTAGAGGAGTTTTCCCACCATTTCTCTATATCTCCTCTTATCTACTTCATCAGTATCACCATCATACAACTTCATGCTAGGGTCCATGGGAATACTTGATGGTTTGCATCCATCCATGCCAGTCTCAATCAGGAAGTCTGTAATGTACTTCAGTTGGGTCATCATCAAGCCCTGTGCATTCCTTGCAAATTCCAACCCCAGAAAATATCTTAGGGTTCCAAGATCCTTTGTAACAAACTAAAGGCCTAGGAATGCCTTTGCCCTTTCTATGCCCTGAACATCATCTCCTGTAACAAGAATATCATCCACATAGACCATAATGACAACCGTACCTGCCGATGACTTCTGGACAAACAACGAGTGATCTGCATTTGACCTCTTGAATCCCTGTTGCTCAATTAGGTTGGACAGCTTCTGGAACCATGCTCTCGAACTCTGTTTGAGGCCATATATCGCCTTGTGAAGTCTACAGACCATCTGCTTCTCTCCCTCAGCAGTAAACCCAGGTGGCTGCTGCATGTAGACTTCCTCCTGTAAGTCCCCGTACAGAAAGGCATTCTTGACATCGAGTTGAGATATACTCCATTCACGAACCACAACAACAGATAAGAGAATACGAAGGGTAGAATGTCTCGCCACTGGAGAGAACGTATCCATGTAATCCACGCCATAGGTTTGTGTAAACCCACGGGCGATCAAGCATGCTTTGTACCGATCCAACGTGCCATCTGCATGATATTTAACTGTGAAGACCCACTTACAGCTCACAACGGATGCATCAGGAGGTGCAGGGACCAAAGACCATGTGCCACGGGACTGCAAGGCCCTCATCTCTTCTTCCATGGCTAATCTCCAGCAATCATTCTTCAAGGCTTCCTGGTAGGTCCGTGGTATATCCACGGAAGACAAGGCTAAGGAAAATCTCTGAAAATCACCAGTGAGACGGTCAAAGGAAACCTGTGAGGCAAATGGATAAGAGGCACATTGCCGCCTTTGCTTCCGAATAGCAATCGGAACATCAAGATGATCATCTGCTGTACTGGATGGGTTAGTGTCGTCCTGTACCGAAGAATCATGCACATGTACCAAACCTGACCCGTCAGTAGTAATGCCATCTGAACATACCTGAGGCGTGATGAGTGGTTCTGACCGACGCGTATAGAATTTTGGTAGCGGTGAAACGAGAGGCCGTGGAATGGGTGGAGGAGGAGGAGGTGGTGGTGGTGCTGGCGTGGAGACAGGCACAGGGGAAGGCTCAAGTGAACTCCATGTAGGTGGTGGAGGAACATAGACATCATCATTGGTAGTAGATGGTACCAGTCTGTCACCTGCAGGAGAGAAATACATGACAGACTCAAAGAAAGTGACATCAGCACTCACGAAGTACTTCTTATTCATAGGATCATAACACCGGTATCCCTTCTGAGTCCTGGAATAACCCACAAAGACACACTTGACTGCTCTAGGAGAGAGTTTGTCAAGTCCGGGAGATAGAAGATGAACGAAAGCCACAGTACCAAAGACACGTGGAGTCAGTGAGAATAACTCCTTGTCTGGAAAAATAAGAGAGATAGGTATCTTCTCACCAAGAACTGAGGATGACATTCGATTGACCAGATAACATGCAGTAAGAACAGCGTCCCCCCAGAAAGAAATAGGAGCACAACTCTGAATCAACAAGGTTCGAGTAATATCCAAGAGATGGCGATGCTTTCTTTCTGCCACACCATTTTGCTGTGATGTATATGCACAAGTGGTTTGGTGAATAATACCCTTTGATGAAAGAAATTGAGAAAGTGAGCGTGTACAAAATTCTAGGGCATTATCAGTCTGAACATATTTGACTGAGGAAGAGAAAACATTGTGCACTTCATTAATTAAATTCTTGATCACATCTCCTGCTTCAGATTTATTCTTCAAAAGAAAGACCCATGACACACGAGAAAAATCATCCACTACCACAAGATAAAATCTGTGCCCCTGATGATCGGGAACACGACTCGGACCCCATATATCTATATGTAACAACTCGAATGGGGAGCTACTGCTCCGATTCTGACGACTTGGAAAGCTCGACCGATGATGCTTTCCCAACTGACATGCTTCACAGCGGAAAGACGAACTAGGAGAGATCTGGGGCAGAAGATGGTGCATTTTCTGGAGCGGAAGGTGACCAAACCGGAGATGCCAGACGTACGGAGAGACTGGTCTGGTAGAATGAGAGGAGACGCCAGCATAGGAATCCCGAACCAGCCAATATAGACCATTCTGCTCAGAGCCACAACCAATCATCCTGCCCGTGAGTATGTCCTGAAAAATGAGAGAAGACGGGTCAAATATAGCACGACAATGCAAATCCTTCGTAATCTGACTAATAGATAACAGATTCATTGAGAACTCAGGAGCATGTAGGACGTTCTGTAGCTGCATAGTAGAGGATAGGAAGACCTCCCCCTGTCCAACAAGGGGTGAATGGGTACCATCTGCGATCTGCACTGAACGACCGTGAGGAATGTCCCTGTAGGACTGTAATCTATTACTATCTTGGCAGAGATGATGTGTGGATCCGGAATCTATAACCCAGTCAGATATATCATGAGACGGTGTGAATGCAGCATATCTACCTAAGGTACTAGCAGCGGCAGATGAACTGGCGGAGGCTGTAGCAGCAATATCTGAAGGACCACCAGACGAATCACCAGATGAATGTGGCATAATATCTCGGAGACGTGCCACAAGTTCGTCAAATCGATTATCTGCAGTAGATGGTAATGGAGACTGAGAATGCTCTGCAACACGTGCCGATGCTGGGAACCCATGCTTAGAATAGCATGTCTCCTCCGAGTGTCCTGTGCGGTGACAATAGGAGCATGTCTGACTGAAGCGACCGCCCCTTCCCTGGGGTCCACGGCCACGTCCACGACCACGATCAGAAGGCGAGCCACCTCTCCCACGCGAGACTGCCATCGCTGATGGGGTTGGAGTAGAAGAGCTGGAGGAAACTGGAATGCGACTGAGTCTTCTGTAAACATCTTCCACTGGAGAAATAACTGCATCAGCTAGGATCTGAGACCGGGCGGCATCATATTCAGGATCAAGAGCCGCAAGTAGAACACCCACCATGGTGGCGTTCCGAAACGTCTTCTGCTGTTCAGGAGTAGCAGTGAGTGGAATGGTACTGTATAACTTCTCAAACATCCCTCTTAGGGATGTGTATAGGGAATGGAGAGGTCTGCCGCTCTGCTTCATTGTGAAAATGTCATGCTGAAGCTGCAACATCTTGGACTCATTTCGCACCTGCGAATATGTAGCGGCTAGAATGTCCCACATCGCCTTGGCAGTGGGCTGATGGAGGATGTCATTAGCAATCTCCATCTTCAATGTACCAGACAACCAGACCTTTGCGTAGGAGTCATCAGCCTCCCATGAGGCATATATCCCTGTCTTCTCTGCGGGCTCATCCTCGGTAAAAATGTGCTTCTTACCATTCGACTTCATGAGGCTCATGAACTGCATAGCCCAGAGCTCATAGTTAGACCTGTCCATCTTCACTATTGGCGCAGGACCTTTGAATGCGCCGGTGGAGGGCATATCGACCTTCGATTCTGACATACTGCCGCTGGAGAAGAACTAGGGTATGTAGACAAGATAATGAATGTCTACACCAACTGCATCGGATTTGAGTGCATATGTAGACGTTACGCATTCAAATCCATATATCGGCCGAAGAGACGAGGTGGACTAGGGCACGCCTTAGATGAGGCCTACAGCCCTTGCAGCGGCAAGGATGCCACTTGGTATGTCGCGGTTGGATGTGCGCGACGGTGGGGGGGGGTACCGCCTGGGACGGGTCGGCGGTGACTGGGTGCCACCTGGGGCCTTCTGCGGCGGGCTGGGATGCCGCCTGGGTCCTTGGGCGGCGAGCTGGGGGCCGCCTAGGGCCTTCTGCGGCGGGCTGGGATGCCGCCTGGGGCCTTGGGCGGCGAGATGTGGGCCGCCTGGAGCTTCGGCGGCGTGAGAGAGAGGGGCGGCGGGGAGGAGAAGCCGCTGCGGGAGGGGCGGTGGGCGGGGAGATCGGCGCCGAGAAAGGAGAGGCAGGCGGGTGGGGAGGGGGAGGGGGCGACGGGTGTGGAGAGCCCTAGGGCGGCTCTGATACCATGTTGGAAAAAAGACTTCGATAATCATTCAGAAAAACCCTAGGCTCTCTTATATAGGGAGAGACCTTAAGGGTAAATTACAAAGAGGTCTATAAAAGATAAAGAAAGTACGACAAGGTACATAAAGAGATAATAATACTAAGAACTATCTCTACAGTTATGGAGGAAGAGATGGCTCCCCTTCAGTCGAGAGGTACTTGGAGCCTTGTTCCAGCTCCTACTGGGGCATCTATTGTGAGTTGCGAGTGGGTTTTACAATGAAGCAAAATGCAAATGGTAGTATTGATAGGTATAAGGCTCGACTGGTTGCTTGGGGTTTTACTCAGACGTACAGGGTAGATTACCTTGACACGTTTTCTCATGTTGCTCGTCATTCTACTATACGGATTTTTTTATCTGTTGCTGTGATTCGTGATTGGCCCTTATCTCAACTGGATGTCAAAAATGCTTTTTTATACGGTGATCTTCATGAGGAAGTGTACATGCAGCAACCACCTGGGTTTACTGTTGAGGGGGAGTGTGTACAGGTATGCAGGTTTCATAAGGCAATCTATGGCCTAAAGCAGAGCACGAGAGCTTAGTTCCTGAAGCTCTCAGATTTGTTTGAGAAGCTAGGGTTCAAAAGGTTGAATGCAGACCACTCTCTCTTTGTACAGAGGACATCCAGAGGTATGACTGTTATTATGGTGTATGTTGATGATATACTTATTACAAGAGATGATATGCAGGGAATAAAAAGAGCAAAACAATTCTTGGGCCATGAATTCATTACCAAGGATCTAGGAGTACTTAGATATTTCCTGGGATTGGAGTTTGCTAGAAATGGACAAGGACTTGTGATGACTCAGAGGAAATATGTCACGGACCTGCTAAGTGACATAGGTATGCTTGGATGTCGACCTGCTTCTCCACCCATGGATCCAAGCATGAAGATACATGATGACGATACTGAGGAGGTTGATAGGGGAAGATACATGGAACTGGTAGGGAGGCTTCTTTGTGTTACTATTACCAGACCAGATATTTCATTTGCAGTAAATAAAGTGAGCCAGTTCATGGAGCAAGCTCGTCAGGTACACATGGACGCTATACATATGATATTAAGGTATCTTAAGTCATCTCCAGGTGCATGATTGATGTTTAGGAAAGAGGGCACTATTACTATCTCAGCATGTGCAGATGCAGACTATGCAGGGTGTCCACAGGATAGGAAGTCTACATCAGGCTTTGCTATATTTGTTGGGGAGTCACTTGTCTCATGGAAGAGCAAGAAGCAAACAGTAGTTGCGAGATCCAGAGCTGAATCAGAGTATAGAGCTATGGCCTAAGCATGTGCAGAAGTGATGTGGGTCCGTGCTGTTCTGACAGATCTACATATAGACGTTCCTCTTCCCATGTCACTAAAATGTGACAATAATGCTACATTATTCATCACGAGAGGACAAAGCACATCGAGGTTGATTGCCATTATATCCGTGATATGATTCAGAAAGGCTTTATTCTACAACCCATGTCAGTTTAGGAGACCAAACGACATGCATTCTTACCAAAGCTTTACTTCGGGGGTCCCTTCCAGAAGTGCTTATCCAAGATGAGCATGATAGATATCTATGCTCCATCTTGAGGGGGAGTGTAGAAGTTTATGTTATGTTCTTGTACCTTTTATCTATTATTGTTTCCTTTTGTCTACTGTATGTAATTTGCCCATATGCCTCTCCCTATATAAGAGAGTCTAGGGCTCAAGGAATAAACACAACTCTTATTTTTCCCAACACTTATGATATTTGCAACTACTTTTTTAAAGTAAATATATAGAAGCATACGGATGGGCATCTACTCAACGTCTGACCCTCTTCTTCTTCAATAAGTAAATAAATAAAAACTATTTTCTACTTCAAGCTGGAGTATATAAAGCTATCGTGCTCAACTTGGAAGAACACTTGTAGAGTGCCCCCTGGCTAGGGCCTTGGTGAAAATGTCAGTTGTTTGTTCCCTTGAGCTAATATGAGAAGTAGAGATGAAGCCCTCTGTATCATATCTCTAGTGTAGTGGAAATCTACCTCGATGTGTTTGGTCCTCTCATGGAAAGCTGGATTGTTGGTAATGAATAATGCAGTCTGATTGTCAGATAGTAGCTGCATGGGAAGTGGTGTGTCAATAACCATGTCAATCAGAACAGACATGGCCCACATCATCTCAATGCTTTCTTGCGCCATGACTCTGTTCAACACTTGACCTAGCAACAACAGTCTGCTTCGTGCTTTTTCATAAGAGCAATGAGCTCCCGATGAACACTGCAAATCTGTAGGTAGACTTACTGTCTTTTGGACATCATACATAGTTAGCATCTGCACAAGCCGCGATGACAAGAGTTTTCCCTTTACTGAATAGCAATGTTGTATCTAGAGAAGACTTCAGATACCTTAGGATCATGGAGAATGCATCCATGTGAGCCTATCATGGTTGCTCCATAACTGGCTAGCGTTGCTCACTACAAAGGAAATCTGACATGGTGATAGTCACATAGGAAAAAGCTTCCCAACAAGCTCACTGTATCTCCTCTTGTCCACCTCATTTGTACCGTCATCATATAGCTTTATGCTGGGATTCATAGGATTAGTGGCATGTTTGCAATCTACAATCCTAGTCTCTGGAAGGAGTTCTGTAACGTACTTGCGCTGAGTCATCATAAGACCTCTTTGATTCCTAGCAAATACAATCCCAAGGAAGTAACAGTTTGTCAAGATCCTTGGTGATAAACTGGTGCCCAAGGAACTCCATAACCTCTCAGATGACATATAAATCATCTCCTGTAGTAATAATGTCATCAATATAGATTGTAATGACAACAATAACTCGTAATATCTTATATACAAGGAGCGAGTGATATGCAATCGATCTCTTGAAGCCCTACTCATGGTATTAAAAAACGCGCCTCGAGGCGAGGCGGGCCTTTTTAGTCTCGAGGCGTGCACCTCGGTCCTGTCCAATGAGGCGTGCGCATCAAGTGGCTGAGGCGTAATCTCGAGGCGTTCCGCCTCGAGGCGGTCGAGGCGTTTTCCGATGCGTTTTTATTTTTTTGAAGATTTTTTTTATGATTTTAATAGTTTACATGGTGGTTTGAGAAGCTTATAAATATATACTTGTTTAGGATAATGATTAAACAAGTTAAATGTCTAAATCTGATGTTTCTTTCGTACCCATAACTCCATATTTACTATTAATTATGTGTAACTATTTCAGCAAACCGCTTCATATTTACTATTAATTATGTCTAACTATTAATTTATGCAAGATGAATGCTTAAATTTGACCTCTTTCATATTCATATGCTTAAATTTGACCTCTTTCATATTCATATTTACCATTAACATGCCAAATTATTTCAGTGAACCCTTACTATTACATTCTTAAACATATAAAAAGTGTATATGAATTCGAATACTCATATAAGAAAAAAAATTTGGGACGGGGACACTGCCCCCTGCATTGGTAGGGTATGGTGGCACAGGGAGGACATCAGACCGTTCTTCATCTGGGTATAGTAGAACATATAGTTAGGATTTAGATCATATGGTTCATATCAACAACTTGGATATCTATAATGACAACTATAGTCAATCCCTTTTAGATAAAAAATTTAGTAATAGTTATAGCCAGTTAGGAGATGTGAGGGTTGGGATGTTGAGCCGGCTAAGAGAGGGCGAGGACGGCCCAAGAAGTGTTGGAAAGAGACCATACGAAGGGATCTTAGTTTTGTGGATATAAGCCCGGGATTAACTCAAGATAGATCTGAATGGAGGCGAAGAATCCAAGTAGCCGACCCTACTTAATTGTGGGAAAAAGGCTTTATTGTTGTTGTAGTTATAGCCAATGATTTCCTTTTGATTGGGTAGAAATTTAGTAGAAAGGTATATCACATTGAGTCATTGACATATCCTTTTTTCATGTTCTTATCTTCATAATATCATCATATATTACATTGTTATATACTGTATGTTTGACAGATTATATTATTTCACCAATAAATATATTTATTATATATTTTATAATTATTTTTCTATACAAACTGAGTCTTACGCCTCGACCGCCTCGAGGCTACGCTTCGCCTCGCTTCCAGGGAAAACGCCTCATTCCGCCTTCCGTTTTTTCGAACCTTGGCCCTACTGCTCTATCAGATCCGAGAGCTTCTAGAACCATGCTTTGGGACTTTGCTTAAGGCCATAAATATCCTTATGTATTCTGCATATCTTCTGACACCCCTTCAACAACGAATCCAGGTAGCTGCTATATAGACTTCTTCCTACATATCACCATACAAGAAGACATTCTAACAAGTTGGGAGAGTGACCAGTCACATACCACAACAACAGAGAGGAGGATCCAAAGAGGAGAATGGCGTGCCGCATGAGATTATATCATGATAATCTTCTGGGTCCTGGAGTAGCCAACAAAGATGTATATGATAACTCCGAGGGAGAGATTGTGACGGATAGGAGTCAGGTGATGAACAAAGACTACAAAATGAAGACACAAGGTGTTATAAAGAAGAGATCCTTTGGGAAACACAATCGAATAAGAAATCTTTTTTCCTAACACGGAAAACGGTATACGATTGATGAGGTAGAGGGCAACAAGAACAACATATCTCTAATAAGAATGAAGAGCATGACACTGTATAAGGAGAGTTCTGGTAACATCTAAGAGATGATGATGTTTGCACTCGAGAACATTGTTTTGGTGAGAAGCGTAGGCACACAAAGTCTGTTGGAGAATCCCACGAGACTTGAGGAACTTTGATAATCGAGCAGTACAAAACTCCAAAGCATTGTCAGAAGGAACATACTTAACCATAACAATAAAAAAGGTTCTTTACTTCTATAAAATAAAAGTTTACATGATAAAACCAGTCTCATACTTGTTTTCAATAAAAAAGTAAAGATAATCTGGAAAAATCATCCACAATGATAAGATAAAACATGTGTCCCTGATGATCAGGAATACGACTGGACCCTATTTGTCAAAATGCAACAACTCAGATAAAGAACTACTGCTATGACTCTTACGACTGGCAAAATCGGTACGATGATGCTTCATGCTTCCCAAGCTAGCAAGCCTCACATTGAAAAGTGGATTGATATGAGATATGTGGGAGGACTCTATGTAGCTTCTGTAGAGAATGATGACCAGACCGAATGTGCCACATATATGGAGAAGATCTACATGCATAAGGAGACTGGACCAATCTGTAGAGATCTCCTTGCTCACAGTCACATCCAACCACTCGCCCGTGAGTATATCCTGAACTACAAGAGAAGATGTGTAAAAAAGGCACGACGATTCCGATTCTCGGTAATCTGATTGATAGGCAGTAAATTCTTAGAAAATTTAGGTGCATGTAGGACACTCTAGAGACGTATGAAAGATGAACTGAATCTCTCCGTCTTGGAAGAGGAGAATGCCTCCCATCGTTAATGGCTACAGATCAACTGGGGTGAATGGAGCTATAGGATGTGAACTATTCTCTGTCAGCACAGAGATGATGAGATGCTCAAGAGTCCATGATCCACTATGAAATATTTGCCCTGTGACAAGTGGCAAGTACATAAGTTGTATCTGAGGTACTAGAAGAGACTGCAACGCTAGATGAGGTCGAAGGTATGTTAGTAAAATTGGTGGAAGGAGCCATAATCTCCTTAGATGGGAGACATTATCATCATACTTCTGATCAGTAGAAGTGGCAATGGGATTAAACTGCTTAACAACATGAGCAGATGCATGGTGACCATGCTTTTGATAGCATGCATCCTGAGAGTGTCTTACACGGTTGCAGTATGCACACTGCGGGATGGGGCATCCACCTCCTCTTCTACGGACACCACATCCTCTGAACTGAGTCAAACCTCCTCTACCATGTGAGATGCTGCCATAACATAAGAGGTTTGAGTAGTAGTTGTAGGAGGGGACACCGTGATTCTACTCAATCTGCTGTAAGCCTCATCCATGAGAGGTATAGAGGTGTCAGTGAGGATCTGGCTATGGGCGGCATCATACTGGCAGTTAAGAGCTCTAAGAAACATGCCCATCGTTGTTGCATTCTTGTATGTCATCTACTGCTAAATACTCGCATTCAGAAGCATAAATCTATGAAGCTTCTCGAACGTACCTCTTAGCCATGAGTAGAATGCATTGAGAGGTCAAGCATCCTGCTTCAATGTGAAGATGTCATGCTGAATTTGGAGAATCTTCGTAACATTCTTTGTTTGAGAATATGTGATGGCAAGAATGTCCTACATTGCCTTGGCAGTAGGCTGGTGTAGAATATTATTGGCTATTTTTGTGGTAAGGTTAACAAAGAGACAAACACGCATCCATGTGTCGTTTCACTTCCACGAAGCATTCACCCTAGTCTTGTTGGACAGCTCAGGTTGCGTCAGGATATATTCCTTGTTGCTCTCCATGATACTGATGAGCTGCATAGCCCACAGTTCATAGTTGGTCCCATCCATCTTGACGATGGACACAAGAACTTTAAGGGTCCGTTTGGTTACCGGGTTACTGGGGTAACCCGGTTTACCCCTCTATAATCCTTGGTTGGAATTCTATCAAAAATCAATGTGACACCACATCACATTCCTTATTCCATCCCTCTCCAAATCTCATAACCATCCAAACATCTACTATTCACAGGAGGTTATCCCAACCTACCGCATCCTAGTAACCAAACAGACGCTAAAGGCCTCATAAGACGATATATCGATCTTGTTCTCTTCCATGATGAATGAAGTAGACCGAGGACGTGACTGGGAGATAGAACGATCTGATTTTTGTCTATACAATCATATAGGGAACAAGTTGTATGTGCAGACTTAGATCACAACCTTCCCATCAAATTGATGGGTTGGTTTTATATGGTAAACTGCCCTAGGTTGTGGGATACCACCGTATGGCGTGGTGTAATGTAGGGGTACCGCGAGGAGGGAAGCAATACTGATTGGGCGAGGAGGGCAACATTATTGCGAGGAGGGAGGCGGTGTAGCCTAAGAGTTGAGTGCCACATGATGCCGAGGATGAAAAGCATGCGCGGTGTTACTCCGTGGATGCGTGAAGGCGTACGGTGGCGGAGTTGTGGAGGTGCACGATGGCTGAGGAAGAAGGTTGGCGGGGATAGGGTCTTGAGGGTACCATGGCCGTGGTCTAGAACTTCCACTCTGATACCATGGGGAAAGAAATGAATAATTTGTCTATTTGTGGTCATAGGGTTCGTTTATATAGAGAAGAAACTTTAGAGGACAAAAACCAATTTGAAATTACATAAAAGAGAAATAAAAAATACATAAATACTATTTCCTATAACAATCACCTTGATTTAGGAATTGTAAAGTTCATCTACTTGCACTAGAGAGGTTAAAGATGACTGGTTGAGTTGATTGAAAGAATTGTCCAAGATTCATTTATTACGGGCTATTTAGTCATGGTAGTCCCTTGAAAGAATGATGTGAAAATGGGGATTTGACTGAGTGCTGCTTATTTTAGTACAAGAAATAGTACAAGCATTCATATATCAGGTTGTTTCCCCATGGCGTAGGATGGCTTTCTCACAAGTGAACCATGTTACGTCATGGTATTCTTGTTGCTAGGATTCTACCTTATTATTTCTGCATGTTATTGGAGTTAAGATTTGAGAAATTTTGGAGGTTGTCTATTTTTGGAAAAAGCCAAAAGGTAATCATTAGAGATTTATGATCATTCAAACATTATAGAAACAGCCCGAGAGGGAATACAAGTTACACCACCACACAAAACTTCTTATACCAATCAGATTCCCCCCTCTCTTAGTTCCCGAATTGTGAGACATAGTATGTAATATTCTCCACATAAGGTCTTGCACCCGGGAAGACCACATCGTTCCTAAGAAGACAAATGACCCAAATCATCCCAAACAATATGCCTATTTCCTTTTTGTCTGCTGAAAGTTGCATCATCACCACGCCATCTGTCCTCCTTAATTGATCTCCAAAGAGTCCTTGGAGGAGTTTGGCCTACCAAGGAATGGCCAAGCTAGTCCATACCTCTTGCATCAATGGAAACATGAAGAACAAATGCTCGATATCTTTTCAATTGCACTGATTAGGATTGCATATCATATGATGGCATCCACCTTCTTTTGCACGCTTTAGTAACAATACATTCCCTTCTAATCAGCCACATCTAGATCTTGACTTCCTCTAATGCTTTTATCATCCAAATGCATCTGCAATCACATAACACTGCTTGATTTTTAGTGTTGCTATCTTCAAATATTTTTCCATAGATGTTAAATGCAGAAAATCTCCTTCACAGACCTAACTGGTAATACGATGTGATCGACTTTTGATATATTGATCCCAAACGAATTTTGATCTACGATCTATGGATCGATTTAGATCGTTTTAATATTGATCGATAGTTTTATCGGATCAATTGGGCCATAATCGGGTCAGGTTCGGGTTATTCGGATCCAGATGTCATATATTACAATGAAGCTTAATCGACACACAACTCAGTTGGTATGTGGGCACTCACGGTGGAGCAACGACACAATGGTGCTAATGGTGGTGGTATCTTTGGTGGATGTTGGAGCTCCCAGATGGGTCCCCCTAAAGAGCAGGCCCCTCCCTTTTTGTATAGTTAAGGACGAGTGTTAGGAGGGGGAGAGGAAGGGCCGACCTCAGTTATAGATCGATGGAGGCAAAGTGCTATCTTGATGGCATGCATTCATTCTCTTCATGGAAATAGAACCAAACTAAAGTTGCACTGATGCTATATGAGGAGCGGAGATTATTGTCTCGTATGGAATTAGTAAGGGAGTGAAACCCATGCATGTGTGAGAAAATTGAGGGAAGGTGCACTCTGTAGGACGTGGGTCTCTTGGGAATGATGGGAGGTTGTCATGCATGGGAATGATAGAGGAAATTGTTGTTGTCCAAAGCTGCTTGGGTATATTATGAAGGGGCCATGTGTATAACTAATGGTCATGCATGGAGATAAAATAGGCTATGGAAATTATATCTTTTTTTGTCCACGTCAGAACTTAAAGAGGAGGGGGTGGAAATCTTTTGAATGCACGAATTAACTTGGAAATGATTGGGTCAAATATGGCACATGGGATCACATGGAAATGGATTTTGAATTAAAAAGGTAACGTCTTTCATCATGCTTAGGTTAATTACAAATATTAAAGATGGATTTATATTGTATTGTACTATCGATGTATATTATATGTAATTAGTTATTTGTATTATGAGCATGGTCTTGAGAATTGTAAGTCGTATGCATTAGTACAATTTTTTAATGTCAAATACACCAGCGATGTGGAATATGCACTTATGAATGTAAAATGCATAAAATTAGCACCGAGATTCATGTAACATAAGCACAAAAAGATGATGAATTGCGATTCCTTAAGCGCATTGTAGGCTATCCTAATAGAAAACCTACCATAAAACCAACACCAATAATCATGTCCCCTCGAGGGACCATCTAGACCATCCGACAAGTCTACTAAAACTGCAAGCTCCATTCGTCTTTCGTCCGTTGGGTAGAGCGAAAAGTACGAAAAAAAGCAACCCCATTCCAAGCCTCAACAACCAAACCATTGGAGTTGTAAGACAATGCATGCGAGTAGGGGAACTTCTTCCTTAGTGCCCCATCCTCCGTCTAATCATTACGCCATAAGCGAAATCCCTCAATATCCTCCAAAATATAGATCTCAAAATTGACGAACATAAGGAATTACCGCATAAATTCCTCTCCAAAACATTAAGGGAGCATCAACATCGCTTCTAGACTTCAGAAAGAGGCACCATAGATCTTCCTGATTAGTGTGCACTACAAATCATCACATTCACAACAAATATGTATCATCTACATGGAAATAACGTCTTGTTCATCTCTATGAGGCTCAGAACATCAAGACTACCACGACCTTTGGAATACAACACTATTTCCCAATCCACCAGTGACACTCCACTAGAGTAACCTGAAATGGACCACAAAAAGTGTCTCATGATGGCCTCCAATCTTCCCTTAACCCCAACAAGGAGCAACTTGCTACAGAGAAAGAAGAAGGGGATGGCCGAAAGAATGGACTTGAGAAATACGAGTTTCAAGCCTCTAGATTTGCAAGAAGACTTCCAACCAACCGTGTTTTGTTCCAGCTTCTCTATCACATGCACACAGTTTACCTGTCGTAATCTGCCAACAACCAAGAGAAGTCCAAAGTACTGCAAGGGAAAACAAGCCCTAGGTGTTCTTAAGGTCAAAGCCAAGATCTCCTCTTCACACAAGCCAAAATGTACAAAAGTCGACTTGTCTATGTGTGAAACCTCCCCAAATAGATCGAGAACCATTGAAAGTCTACACCTTTCCACACCACATTCAAAAAAGAATCGTACCATCAGTGTATTGTAGATTCAGAATAGAAATCTCATCCCTCTAATAGCTAGAACAAAACATCTTTCTTTGGCTAAAAGAAACCCCCTAGGCAAGCCATTGACCAAAACCTCGCACAAGGAGGCCGTAAGACACCGCTTCATCCATGATATCCAGGTGTCTAGGGAACCTCTTCGATGAAGCGAAGCCCACCGAAAATTTCAATCAACATAATCATAGGATTGATGAGTGCGGTGATGGAGGCTCCTCGAGACCCCAGGTGATACTGATCTGTGCAGGAGATCATATGTACATGCAGTGTTGGGGATGGGACCTCCTACGGTGATAGTATGGAGGAGATAGGGACAACATGGGTTTATTCGGTTGGAGTATCTGTGGGGCTAATGTCGATGGGAGTTGCAACTTCTTGTTGTTGGCTGTGGTAGGGTAAAAGGCTTGCAAGAGCTTCGAGCGGCTTCGTGGTGGAGACATTGAAGGGGTTGGAAGCAGTGATAGTGTTATTAAGGGTGGTGTCGTTGGTAGAAGAGATGGTGATACTGGTGCTGGTAGTGGTGGTAGCGATGATGTGGGGTCCTTCTGGACAACAACTTCGGATGCAGACATATTGAGAACTTCGAATTTTCCATACCCAAGGTTTTCATCGTAGATGAGTTCCACCTTTTCTTTGTCTTCTTCCATGTGAGTTGCAACAATGAAATCTTCTTTTTGAATGAATATATGTTCATTGTATACGCGTTATATTGATGTTGTCTTAGACAATTCTTCTACATGACTGGTCGTATCTTCTTCAATCAATGAATCCAACCACTATTGCACCTTCAAGCTTGGTTGAAGGCGAGTCTTGAATTTCTTCTGTCGTAAATACGAACCATGACCAGATCGACTCAATTTGAATTTCTCTTGCCAATACTCGATAGGATCTTTGAATGTTGGAATGTTTTGGCTTCCATCTCTGATACCACAAAATTTGGAAGGGATAAGAGAAGAAAAGAAGGCACGTCTCGTCTCGAGGGATAAGAGGGGAACAAGTATTGAGAGGATAAACCCTAACCCTTTTATATAGGGAGATATGAATTACAAAATAAAATAAAGGAAATAAAAATAACTACCATTCAAACTCCTATTTTTTTGGAATCGAAAAACAAGTGGGATTCCGAGATGGGACCCACCACCAAATTGATAGATTATATTAACAAAGATATTTAGTGTACATAATAAGCCCAAGACTTACATAGAACCCTACAATGCTCAATAACATTTTCGGACTAGAAATTCTGCCCTTGGAATAAGAGTTCATTTCGTACGCACCAAGTAGCCCAGATAATAGAAAATGCTCCTGAATTATCTTCTTGTGAATTTCCGCAGAAAGATCGCATGGATGCTCGAAATCGACACAACTATTCGTCTTCACCCATGCGATTCCAGTTGAGCTCCAAATCTTCGTAGAGTAGTCACAATAGAAGAAGAGATGATCCAAATCTTCAGGTTCCACTTCGCATCTGTCACAAAGTTGATCATCAATGCTGAGCAATCTACCACGCATGGCCTTCGTCAATAATCGCCCATGTCTAAAGCACTGCAAGAAAACCTTTATCCTCCTCGAGATGTTGCTCCTCCAAATAATATTCATGTCATGTTCCAGTTCTCCATGTACTAGTGTCTGCTTGCCCACAAACAAATGGTATGCCTTCTTAACTGAGAATCCTCCCCAGGACCGTACAAATTGATCCCTCTCTTGCGACGTACCTCCAAATTCAGCTAACACCCTTTGCAACGCCATAAAATCTTCTAATCTCTGCTTTGAGAACTCTGCCGAGAAAGATGACGACCAGTTCCCACCCGTCCAGACCTGATGTACCCTAGTCTCCCTATTCTCAGCGATCACCATGAGCTGCGGGAACCGCTCCCCCCAGTGACCCTTCTCTCGCCCAATTGTCTCTCCAAAAATAGGTCATCCCATGGTCCAACACATGACTCAAAGCCTCAATCATAGACGACAAAATTTTATGTATACCTTGCTAGATTGGCGACGGACGCTGAATCCCAGAAGCTGTAAGCGAGCCATCGACATGGTAAATCCGCCGCAGAAGTCTACAAACCAGGTCCTCACCATTGCCCCACAGTCGCACCACCCACTTGGCTAATAAGGCTTGTTCATGCTCTCAAGTTCCAAAACCCCCAAGCCCCCATTTTTTCTCCCCATCATGACCTAATTGCAATCAACCAAATGTTCCCCCTTCTTTTCTTGTTTCCTGTCCGACCAAAAGAACCTATGCAACCAAGACTCCATCCTCCAAGGGACCCCAACAGGCAGTAACCTAGTAGAGCAAAAGAAAATAGGAATCGGTGCAAGCACATGTTTGAGCAACACCAGCTTTCCTCCTCTAGAAAGATTTATTGCCTTCCACCCAGCAAGTCTGCTCTCCAGCCTGCTCAAAACAGGCCCCCAATCACCGGACTTCAACTTCCCGTCAACCAAGGGGAGCCCCAAATATGAGATAGGGAGATCACTAATAGGGCAACAGAGAGTCCCACTAGCTGCATGCTTCTCGTCATGGGAAAGGTTAATGGGGACTACCGTCGATTTCTCCCTATTAATGTGCATCCCTGACAGCTCACCAAAGATGTCCATAGCCTGTGCAACCCTCCTATATTGCACCTGTCCCCCTTTTAAACAACATCGTATCATCAAAATATTGAAGCAATCGATGTATATATCGCCGTTACGGTAACCCTTCACCATCCATATTTCGTCGCCAAGCTCATCATAAAGGAAAAAGCATCAATAATGATCGCAAAAAGGAGGGGGGCAGGGGGCACCCCTGTCGCACCCCACGATGCAGCTGAACGAAATCCCCCTCTGGCCTGCCATTCACTAGCACCGAGTACGAAGCCGTGGTAATGCATCGCTTGACCCATGAGATCCACAGATTCGGAAAACCCCTCTTTTGTAGTGTAGCCCAAAGAAATCTCCAGTCCACACAGTCATATGCCTTCGAGAAGTCCACCTTCCACATCAACCTCTTCGAACTGTTTCTCTTCCAAACAAGGACAATTCTAGAAGCCATGACCAATCCATCTGCCATCTACCATGCGGGTACAAAAGCTGTCTGTTCAGGAGCAATGATGTCATTCATCACAATGCGGAGTCAGTTATCCAGCACCTTGGCGATGATGAGATAAATTGCGTTGGAGAGAGCAATCGACTGATAATCTTCGACCCCAGTGGGTACTTCCTTCTTTGGTAACATAAACAACAACGCCTTGTTCAAATGTTCAAAACCAAAGTTGTCCTGTTGAATTTCTACAGTACCTCCAAAACTCCACCCTTACCACCTCCCAATACTCCTTATAAAACAAAGCTGGGAAACCGTCCGGACCAGGTGCACCATCTGCATTTAGGCTCCAAACCGCCTTCTTTACCTCCTCCATGAAAGGGGCAACAATCTCCAACACCCGAGGCTCGGAAATACGTCGAATACCTTTCCACGCCAACCCCAATCAACATGAGAAACTCTTCTTCTAGCATCAACAAAGAAACCCCACAGAGGCCTCCCAACATGCTGCTCCCCACGTACCACCACACCAGCCACCTCAATCTCATGAATGAAGTTTCTCCTCCTTCTTGATGCCATAGAGTGGAAGAAATGAGTTTTCGCATCTCCCTCCCTCAGCCACTTCTGGCCGGAGCTTTGCCTCCACTCGATCTCTGTCTTATCCTCTGGAATGAGCTCTTGGATGTTCCTATCCCTCTCCTCAATCTCAGCAGCCTCCAACTTCCTCTCATCTTTCAACTTGTCCCAGTTGCAAACTTCTGTCTGAGCTCGAGCACGATGATCACATCATTGTTCGCATACCTTTTTGTTGTACTCCGTAAGGAATCTTCGCAGCGTCGATAACTTAGATGCCAGTCTAACGGTCGCAGGTCCCTTAGACAGAATAGTCCCTCTAGAAAGTTGTCACAACATTCTTGAAACCGTCTTCCAACAACCAAGTGTGCTCAAATCGAAAAAACTTCGCAGCCTATCTTCTTCCCCAATCGTCCAAAGCAGGGGTGTATGATCAGAGTGAGATCTCGGGAGAGCCTACGCCCTGGAATGAGGAAATGCAAGTAGGACCTCTATGGATAGGAGGAAATGATCGATGCACGATCTCGATCTTGAGCTACACCATGTATATCTGCACCTCGCGGCATCTACCACTGCTAGTCCCAAATCCACAATCAAATGGAAAGCTCCGCAGATCCAACAGCATTCCCACCTTGCATTCGTGATCTGTCCTCAAGGTTAATTGCCATATTGAAATCACCACCGACCAACCAAGGATCCTTAGAAAAGGTATTTCTGACAAGACATATTTCGTTCAAGAGATCCGAAACATCCACACCATTGCCCAGGCCATAGACATTAGTAAGCACAACAGTCACCCCATCTGTCAATCTTTTGAGCCATACCGTCAATGTATGTCTACTCTGTATTCTTCCCCAATCAATTTAAACTTGCTATCATTTCAACCCACTGCCAAACCACTAGACACGCCATCTGAATTGATTGCCTTGAACATAGCTTGTGTCGAACCACCAAGTTCTTTCCAGATCTGCTCACCCTCTTGGGCAATTTTTTATTTCTTGTAACATCACCACTTCTGGTTTCACTTCTCTCAACAACTCTCTTACATCCACATGCTTGTCTGGCCTTCCCAACCCCCTGACGTTCTAGCTTACAACCTTCATATAGAAACCAATTTCTTCACCTACGAGGCGAGATCACCCACAAAAAATTCACCAGTTCCCAACCAGCCTCGTCATACAGGGAATTCCCAGTAGCGCTCCCCTTCATCTTCGATTGCTCACTGTCTCCCATAGGAGCAATAGTGCATGTCTGTTTCCCCAGCAAATTCCCTCTCCCCAACACCTCAGCCAATACTTTCATGCCCCCCGTACTCTTCAGCATCTCCAAAATCCTCCGTTAACGCCTCCTACGCCACAACTTCGTCCCACGCCACACATAATGTCCCCCAAATCTCCCCTCCAAGATTGTAGTTCCTAGAGAAACACACCTCTTGGGAGACTCATCCCCTCCCACCGATCGAACCATAGTCCCAACAGTGGAAAATACTGGAGATGAGTGACCCCTCACGGCTTCATCAACACAGTTCCCTTGCGAAGCGGAGAGAAGGCGAGGGTCTGATCTTCCTGCATATCGCCTCCCATGATGGGAAGGGTAACTGAAACTAGAAAGCTGTTTGGGCCCAGATCCGAAGGACCCAAAGAGGTCCGATTGACATGCTCACCCACCGTCATCGACCAATCTAAAACTTGGTTCTCCAGCCCTATCGAATCCACGAGCCCTAACGGAGCCGGAACATCTGAAGCCACTGCAATCGGATCTGCGCTACTCGGGTCATTCGTTGTCATCTCCTTAATCGGATCCAGCATCACTGGGTTAAACGTTCATGGGTTCGCCAACGTCAAGTTGATTTTTATCAAGTCTCTGGATATCTACACCTTCGGGTCCTGACCCGAACTCGGGTTCCAAATATTGAGATGTCCAGAAGACTCGGGAAATAAGTGTTTGACCTTTCCCAAGCCTTTGGCAACCACGTCTATAAAGTAAGGAGTCTTGATGGTCGAGGAAGCGCCCACCATATCTCTTGGGAAGGAAACTTCTTAGGACTCGTGCTTGACACCGTGCAAATCAAGCCTCAAATCCATAGTAACATCTGAAGACAATTCACTTTCCAACTTTGGCATCCCCTCGCCAACTATTGCCGCATGCATCGCTGACTGTGCTGTCGTCGACCACAACTCCGACGAACCTAGAGAAACTCCACGCGCATCCGCCAGTCCATCGTGGACAAAGATACCCAACAATAGACGGTAACCATCTACGTCACGAAGCACCTTGTTGGCGCTGCCATATCAAACTCGTTCACCAGACTGATCACCTCCAACCGTTAGCCGACGCCGAGCCCATCGGAGATCAACTCCCTGACCTTGGCAACCGGAGACAAGATCTCTGCGATTTTCTTGAAAGAACGATACAACGGGATACCTCGAATCTGTAAATACCGAATTGATTAACAAGCAGTAATCCATCCTGAAACTTTGGCAACCTCCAGTGCGATTGAGACTTCGCGCCATGTCCCAACGCCAATAGTTTTCCTCACATATGCTGAGTTTAGTCTCTTGGCCAACACTGGAGGCCTTCAAGTTTTATACTATTGCCCCCAAATTTGTAACCTAAAGCCACTCCAATGTCAGACATCACATCCAATAAGCATGAAACCTCGCTTCTCCCGATCCCCACCAGGAGCAGGTCCTTTTCTTGCACTTGATCCCCCCCCCCCCCCCCCAAAGGGGACCTTGGGCGCCAAACCTTGATTTCCGAGCAAGAAACCTTCCGGTGACCGAATCTCCCGCATGCATAACAACAAATAGGTTCGCGACAGTCGCGCGCCCAATGATCTTTTCCACCGCACCGCAAACAGCTACTATTCTGCTGTCATCCAAGCGCTCGCCTTGTAGGAGGTTCATTCTGCTGCCATCCAAACTCTCTCCTACAATTGAGGGCCTCTGTGTCTCCGTTGAACATGTGTCTAGCACTCCCTGTCTCTCTCTTTCTTGCTCCCTCATCTTTTCCATTCAAACTCATAATTGATTCTAACTAACATTATCTACCATAAAGGTTGATATTACAACCAATCTCAATTTATTTAACGTAAATAAAAATGGATGACTAAATTAAAATAACTAACTAGGGATGGAAAAATTCTAGTTTGAGCAAATTCTCAAATCGATGATTGCATAAAAATCCACCTTCCAAAGTAGGCTCTGAACATTGTGCATTCTGTAGTCAGCAATAACCTCGGATGCAAATACTACAGTGTCCACCATCTGCCTCCACAGTAGGAACACACGCTACGCATGCGAAATAATTCTACCCACCACCCCTCGAAGATGATTGGCCAACAAATTCACAACATTCGATAAGGCGATGGGACAAAATCCTTTATTATGGTCGCAGCCTCTTTCTCAGGTAGCAGAAAAATAAACGATATGTTTAGATGATCAAAGCTGGAATTCCCCCTTAAGAATTCAGATACCATAGCATTTAAATATTCAGCCACTAGGTCCTAAAACTCCCTGAAGAAGAAGACATGAAACCTATCAGGCTTAGGGTATCTGTCCGCACCGAGACCAAAGACCACCATTCAAATATTCTAAGACTCGAAATCGTGTACCGAGTCCACCATCTCCTGACTAGAAACACACAAAGCCCCCATGCCCAACCATCTAGATCCACTGTGTGCCAAACGTTGAGTAGTACGTCAAAAGTGCTTTGCGATTGCTCTAGCTACTACTGACTCGCCATGAAAAACCTCACCTCCGGCAACCACATAATGGATGAGGTTCCGACGCCTCTGACCACTAGCCATGTTATGAAAGAATCTCATGTTAGCGTCCCCTTCAATAGGAAGATCTCTACCTTCACTCCACCTTTCTTCTCAGTTCCTCCTCTTCAATAGTTTTCTGGGCTAAACCTATGGTAACCAATTCTGCTTCCTCTTGGCACCTTTACAATTGTGGGCCTTATTTTCAATGAGAAAAATGCTTTTATTTTCTCTTATGAAGGTACCATTACCATGGGTAAAACAGGCTAGCGTCAATATTCAATAGAAGGTGTTTCAACATTTCTTCTTTCTAGCTCGATGGGTATACTCATTAACAATGTCCAATAGGAGGTATTATTTCAATGTTTCTTCTTTCTTGCTTGATGGTGCTAGAAAATACAGCATGGGCACCGTCCCCACCAACGACTAAGCCTTTTCCTTCTTTAAGCGGGATATGCTATATATATTTTTTGTTTTCAAACATATCTAATTTGATTCAAACTTGGGCGTAGATCCAAAAATGCCGTAGTCTTCTTAATAGTTTCCTTCCAGCATTTTGATCTTCCCTCTTCTAATGTATCACACTGTCTCCTCTTCTAATGTAACTCACTCTCATTGAGCATTAGATTCCCTTCTATGCACATGTTGAAACCACCTTAATTTTTTTCCAGATTTTGTCTTCCATTGGTGTCAGACCAACCTTACACGAGTTTGCTAGAACATGAAAATCGTAGGTTTGAAATTATCTCTCCCCTTTAGTTGTGCCAGTTAAATATTGCTTTTCTTGTTGAGCTTATGGTGTTAGGGTGTTAGAACCACTAATTGAAATATTTTCTTGTTATCGATTAGATAGTATCAGTGGATCTGATCACCCTCTTGGAACATTAAAAGCAGTTTGTAATATAAAGAAGCAAAAGATCTAATTTTATAAAATAGCCCATTATAGTCCAAATGAAGAAGATTTGGTGACGATAAAGAAAACAATAAGGGCAAAATCAATGCAACTGGAAGACAAAAAGTAAACATTGAAGGTGACAAATGAAAACTAAAGAAAAGAGGATTCATAATGGCTCTATCTACAGGGTCTATAAATGAACAGGAGGAGATGAAACAAGTGTTGCCGCTGGCTCTAGAAGTGTGTATCGAATGTAAATGCTATTTATTGTGATTTTTTTTTGAAAATGCTATTTGTTATGAATTCTGGTAGTATATTTCCAAGTGTGCAACTTCAATATACAAAGAAAAGCCGGTGTGTAAATATTAACTGGGTAAGATTAAGATCCACCTTCGAGTTCTACAATTTTTTGGGTTATTGCACGTATTACAATTGTCTATGTGAGAACAGAGTTTGTAGAATCCTATGTCTTCATGGACATTGGTTCGCTGTTGCCAAAGCATGTTAATTTAGTCTTCCATGGCTGCTTAACTCATTGATTTAATGGCCTGTTTTTACATAAAGCTATCATTTCTACATTTTTTGGGAGTTATTATACCTTAACAGTCTCTAAAGATGCCTTTTGTTGCAATTTCTAACTTAATATGTAATGGAAGTAGATGATACACACATCAAAAATATGTTAATCTGGAATTCTAATATGCTGGCAGTGATTTGTCAAGAGGAGATATGGTTTGACTCGACTAGTTTAGTAGAATCTGATTCCGATGATGATTTCAGCAGTGTCCATGGAGGTACGCCTACATATTGTTTACATTTTTTTGTCTTCGTAATAATGGATGGTCACTCTCATTTTTCAGACTGCTTTCCCCATGTAAACAATGCCATGGGGAGTATTATTGGCACACGTGTCGTGCCATATGAAGATGCTTCCCAATTTTTAGATGCAATATGTAAGTTTCACAATCTTTTGTTTCCGAAAACTTCAACTCTTACATAATATGGTTCCTGAAATGGATGTATCATCTTTCTCAGGAAAAATGATCTATAAAATATTTTAAATTGCATAAATAGTCATATCTGTCCTGAATAGCTTTGCTCTTGCAGGTGGACTTGATTCCGAGTTTCCTTATGTTAAAAAGGTTGACGAGGTGAAAACCAAAGGTCTGGATGCAGAGTTTTCCATGAAAAGGAAGACAGCATTAGTGAATTCATACAGAAGTTTCAAAGGTCTCAAACAGGAGATATATTATACTGAAGAAAGAACTTGTGAAAAGAAAACAGCGATTCGCTTGCCAAAACTTGCTCCTTCCGTTAGTTTCAATGACAGGGTTCAACCTTTACAGAACAACCACCCAATAACTCACCAGATGATGAAACTGACTGTTTTTCGGCTCTCTTTTAAGAAAAAATCATATGAAAGGGATGAAACTACTGATATCTGTAAGTTTGTTCTTCATTTCATCAAAGAATGTTTGGTATATAATCTTATTCCTTTCTTGAAGATGGATGAATTTCAAATTTATTTTGGAATTAGCATCTGAGTATTTGATTAATGGTGTGGCTAGGCCCACTTTTGGAAGGATGGGCTAGGTATGACTCCTCTGCAAGAGCAATTCTTTGCCAGCATAAGATGACATGCAACTAAGTTAGGGGGTCATGTTCATGGGATTAAATGGGAATTTGTTTATTTGATTAATGCTATGGTTGGGTCTGCAAGTGGAAGGATGAGCTAGGTCTGATTCTAGATGTCTATAACATATACTAATACTAAGGTCTTTCTTGTCCTATTGCCACGTGGCCTGTAAACCCCTCAGGATCCGGGTACCCGTTTACGACGCATTTCGCAATATTTCATTCACATTGATCGCAGAAGTTGGAGAAAAGCAGGGAAAATTTTTCGCGCGGCTAATTATCCACATGACATTCACATTCACAACATAACCACAAAGTAGAAGAGATACAATTGGCACCAAAATTCTTTTTCATTAATATTCGTATTCATTTACAACTTGCACAAGCATCTTCCATATTACAACATATATCCCAAGTGATACAAAAGAGATAGCATTTACATCATCAACTGAACAAAAACTGAGACAAAGTACTTCATACCGTCTAGTATAAACTCTGTCTCCAGGAAGCATGTATATACTGAGCGGCTACTGAACTGCAGGTTGTTTGCCTGCCACACACAATAGGAAAGAAGAGGCGTCAGCCATTGCTGGTACCTCCCTAAAATTTATAAAAATAACTTGACATTTAATATGTACAAAAGCAAGCAAGTAGAAAGGTGGTATAAGTAAAATCTACATCTACTTGCGTAAGTAAAAAGGGTTTCAAGTTGTTTGTAATGCATTTCTAATGATTTCCCCAGAACCCGGCATTTTCCCCATATTACCTATTTATTTGTAGTTGAATATTCTTGAGGGTATGAGTGTGAGCATATATATATATCAAATGCTTCAGAGATCATGTTGGTGAGTAAAAATAGAAAAGTTAAGATTGTAAAGATCTATTAATTTGTTTAAATTCTTGGGTAGAGAGAATAGTCTTTTGATCATAACTTCTCCAATTCTTAACTTCAATGTTTCAGATATAACTCTAGATGTTGTAGATGTAGATATTGATGATCTAGATATAGAATCGCCAAGTCTGTTTGGCGAAGTAACTCAAGCGGTGAAGAAGCCTACAAATGGCTCTTCCGTCTCGCCCTCTAATTGGAAGCGCGGTCCAATAGAGGGATAGGTCTATTCCCCAACTACGCCACTGAGACGGGTGAGAGAGACTCCCTAGAAAAGTCGCTCTAGAAAACTGCCTGACTAGTACGGGCGGACGAGCTCGTACGTAAAACTGAAAACCAAGGATCCCCCGCCTGGGTATCCTAAAAGACAGGGTCAGCGGAACTGGTCTAAAGTCAGGATCCCAACGAGGCGTAAAAACACTGCGAGCTCGCGAAAAAAAAAACGTGAAGAAGACTGGGATCCTAGACCCGCGCATTAAACGGCCGCTGCCCTAACTGGGCTTCCTATTCTCCCGCCCAGTTGAGGGTCACCGCGCCCTCGCACGGTCAGGTGTAAAGGTCACCACAACCGGCATCCAAATTTATAACTCGTTACTGATTCACGATCATCATCACTTGTCAATTTCCCTCTTTCCCAATTCTTTTGTAGATGATCATACTCATTTAGATCTCTTGGTCATCTAAATTAATGATGGTGACCCATAGATAGCATAATATACTTAAGGGATGATTTCATGAAGATGACCTAATATTATAGTCAAGGGTTATTATTGATGATGTAATCATATTTAACACGGTTATTGGACAAAGGCTCCATATATAATAACTATTTGTAGGCTTCTAAGCAAAGTTATCTATCCAATATATGTACTTTATTTATGTATTATATGATCTGACTTTTTGGCGAACATGGATTTACACCATATAGTTGACTTTGTTGAATCATATGCATATATTGTAACCTCAAATAGAACTATTTAACCTTATATATAAGAAATATATGCATGTATTCTGTGTAACCCCTCCCCCCTTGAAAATATTTTTTTTCATCAACAGTTGCCAACATCTTTCCAGATTTAGATTTACAAATTACACTCTTTGGTTCATGTTTTTCTTTGCAATATATTTAAAGTAGTCCTATTGCTTAACCCTATCTTGACACGTTTCATCTTTCCACATAAAGGTCACGTCCTTAGATGGGTTCAACCACATTTTTGTCTGTTACCTGCCACTAACCAGGAATCTAAGAAGGTGACACCCTTTTTCTTGGTTCAAGATCTAGATTGTCGTAGATGTTTGAAATAGGATATGGCATGCTTGGCAAAACTAAATGTCGATAGATTCCTTACTTTGGTATTCAAAGAATTCTTGAAGTGATTCATATAGATATTAATGTTATGCTAGAGGAAAGTATTGATTTTAAATAAGTTGAACATTGCAAGGTGAAAATGATTCAATTTTTTTTTTGCATGAGAATAACATCTATATATCCGAAAAACCCAAAATATTGATAGGAGATAAATCTGAACAGAGAGAGAACAGTAGCAGTTCTTTTGCTAAATCAATCAAAATTTAAATTCAATTTGGGATTAAATTTGGACAGATCAGAGAGATCTGCTAACTCAAGATTTTACATTTTTATTTATAAATTGGGGCTAAATATAAATAGAGCAGATAGAGCAGATCTTCTGGTAAATTAAAATTTTAAATTTAAATTTCAATTGAAATCTGAATTTAGAGGAAACAATAGCAGAGACAGTAGCAGACAGACATAAACAAAAGTTAAATTTCTTTTTTTTTTTAAATCCAAGCTCCAAAATTCTTAAGAACAAGGATTTTGACTGTGTACTACTCATGCATGGCAGCAAGGAGGAGTTTAGGAAAGGGATTGTACCTTTGATCTCCAAGAATTGGAGATCAAATGCATGCAATAACAGAGGAAGAGGGGCTGCAGCTTAGGCCGAAATGGAGTTGTAGCAGAGAGAGGACAGCAGCTCTGGAGCTGCAGAGATCAGTAACCAACTTGTTGTTCCTGGAGCAGAAGCTGAGGCTTGATGAGGCCAACTGCAACACCAAAAAGGTCACAGCATTTGCTTGGAATTTACAACCTCCAGCTGCAGCAACAGTGAGCTTCAGGAGGAAAGGCAGCAGCTTGATCTTGGAGGAAGAGTGTTGGGGGAGATTCTTACGGCTAGAGCTAAAGGTGAGGAAATTTGGGAAAGTAAAATGGAAAGGAATTAGAAAGAAGAGGGGAGAGTCACGTTGGGTTGTATATATAGGAGAGAAAGGAAAATTAATGTTGACACTTGGATGTAACATGTATGTCATGTGGACAGAAATTGGAGAGACAAGTGGATAGTAAAAGAAAAACAAGTGTTGGGATTTAATGACCCAACCGGCTGGAATTTCAGGCTATCTGCTACAGTAAAAAAAACTTTAATATTTATTATTAATTTTTTTATTGATATACTTAAAGTTGACCATACACGAACATCGAACCTCGGATTTCGACGCACCATATCTCGAATTGATCGTCTAAAAATGACGGTCAATATGAGTATAATATTGCTATACTTCCGATCGGGTTTTGAGTACCCGATTTTTTTTCGGATACGGTTTTTGTTTAAGATTAATTTTTGTGATTTTAAAATATCAAACGATCTCCAATTGACGAACGGTCAATTCCGTTGGTCTTGTTTCGTTGAATCGGATCTCATGACGGTCTCGGTTCATTTTACGGTTTCCGAATTTGCATCGCGGCTTTTCACGGCGCGCATTACGAAGCGATCGATTTTTGATCGATTTCACCCGAACAACTTTTGATTCACTACTAATTGGTCGTTTTAGGTTGTTTAGTATTGACCGACAACGTTTTTGGGTTCATTAGACCCAAAATCGGACGAGTTCGGTTTTGTTAGGATATGGATGTTACAATTATAAAAACCTCAAAGGGAGTCTCGTCCTCGAGACTCGAGTTAAGGTTATTCGGTGTCTTGTTTAAATTTCCTATGTTTATAAAAACTTCAAAGGGTTTTGAACCCATAAAAACCTCAAAGAGAAAACAAGCCATATATTTATAATGTATTTAATTACAAAAGCTTGTTTTGATGATTACATCAGAAAAGCTGCGGGTATCGTGCCCGCATGTCGGCTTCGGTCTCCCACGTCACCTCTTTGATGCCGTGTCGGTGCCACAAAACCTTGACGAATGAAATCTCCTTGTTGCGAAGCTTCTTCTCAGCGCGGTCAAGTATCTGGACTGGCTTCTCCTCATAAGTCAGATCCGGCTCTACATCGAGATTCTCGTAACTGATAATGTGTCGAGGGTCGTGGACATACTTCCTCAGATTGGATATGTGGAAAACATCATAAATAGTTGAAAGATGTGGAGGAAGGGCTACTTGGTATGCAACCTTCCCCACACGAGCAAGAATCTCGAACGGTCCAACATATCGTGGCGCCAACTTGCCACAGACACCGAATCTCTGCACTCCCTTCATGGGAGATACTCGGAGAAATACCCAATCTCCAACCTATAATTTATAGGAATGTCATTAGTATGAGATTAAGTTGAACACATATATATCATAATTGAATAAGTGAAGAGGAAATAATTAGATTACCTGAAACTCTAAGTCTCTCCTCCGACGATCCGCATAGTTCTTCTGACGGCTCTGTGCCGTCAGAAGCCTCCGTCTCACAAGATCAACAACTCTCGCAGTCTCCTCCAGGAGATCTACGGAGTATAAAGCATGATCACCTACCTCACGCCAACTGAGAGGTGTGAGGCATCTCCGCCCGTATAGGGCTTCGAATGGGCCATACCAATACTGGAGTGATAGCTGTTGTTGTATGTGAATTCCACCAAAGGAAAATGGTCCTTCCAGGACCCTTTCCACTCCAAAGTGCATGCGCGAAGTAGATCCTCAAGCGTCTGAATGGTGCGCTCACTCTGCCCGTCTGTCTGCGGATGGTATGCAGAACTCATCTTCAGCTCTGTCTGTAGTGCTGACATGAACTGATGCCAATAATGAGATGTAAATCTCGAATCCCTGTCAGACACCACTTCTCGTGGTATACCATGCAGCCTGATAATATTCTGCATATAGAGCTTGGCCAACCTGGATGGAGTGTAAGTCGTGTTGACAGGTATGAAATGGGCTGACTTGGTCAACCTATCAACAACGACCCATATAGAATCATGGCCACCTGGTGTCTTCGGCAGACATGTGACGAAATCCATAGAAATGCTCTCCCACTTCCACTCGGGAATGGGGAGAGACTGCAATAATCCTGGCGGTCTCCTGTGCTCAGCCTTGACCATCTGACAGGTCATGCATCTGCTAACATGTAGCGCCACATCGCGCTTCATTCCATCCCACCAGAAATGTCGACGCAAGTCACGGTACATCTTCGTACTGCCCGGATGGATAGATAACCGTGAACTGTGTGCCTCGTCCAGAATGTCTCTGCGAAGCTGCTCATCATTGGGCAACCCGTCCTGCCTTCCATAAAATAGACTCCATCACAACAAAGTCATCAAATTCGTCCTTGACGGCGCGCATGTATCTATCATGAATCCAAGGATCGGTCTTCTAACCCTCTACAATACGATCCCAAAGACTACTGTATCGTGGAGGCACGGCGGTAGAAATGGATGCGCTCTCCTGAGGATGCCAATCGGTCAAAGCAGCAAGCGTATCCCACGTGTATAGCCAGTTCGCCGTACCATCAGCATGCGCTCTCCGGCTAAGTGCATCAGCCACCACGTTTCCCTTACCGGGATGGTAAGAGATCGTGCATTCATAATCCTTCAGCAGCTCGAGCCATCTGCGCTGTCTCATGTTCAACTCCTTCTGATCAAAGATGTACTTTAGGCTCTTGTGATTCGTGAAAATCTCGAAGTTCACCCCATATAGATAGTGGCGCCAGATCTTCAAGGCGAAGACAACTGCCGCCAACTCCAAGTCATGTGTGGGGTAGTTCCGCTCGTGCGGTCTCAACTGCCGTGATGCATAAGCAATCACTTGTCCTCTCTGCATCAACACTGCTCCCAGACCTTCCCCAGATGCATCTGTATAAACTGCATAGTCCTGAGTGCCTGAAGGAAGAGCAAGAATAGGTGCTGTATTCAATCTCTCCTTCAGTGTCTGGAAGGCTTGCTCACATGAATCGTCCCAAATAAATGGAATTCCCTTCTGCGTCAGTCGTGTCAGAGGGCGAACAATGCGTGAAAATCCGCTGACAAAGCGTCTGTAATATCTCGCTAATCCGAGGAAGCTCCTAATCTGAGTAACTGTCTTGGGCTGCTCCCAAGACATAACTGCATCTATCTTCGCAGGATCAACTGCAATGCCTGCTCCAGAAATGATGTGCCCCAAAAATGAGACCTGGGATAACCAGAACTCATACTTGCTCAACTTGGCATATTGCTTGTGCTCCCGTAATGTATCTAAGACAATCCGTAGATCATTTGCATGATCCCATTCATTCCGTGAATAGATGAGCACATCATCGATGAACACCACTACAAACTTGTCCAAGTATGGACGAAAAATACGGTTCATCATATCCATGAAAGCCGCAGGTGCATTGGTGAGCCCAAACGGCATCACCACAAACTCGTAGTGTCCATAGCGAGTCCTGAAGGCTGTCTTTGGAATGTCCGACTCGCGAATCCTCAGCTGATGGTAGCCTGAGCGAAGATCGATCTTCGAGAAAATCGAAGATCCCTGAAGCTGATCGAATAAATATTCAATGCGCGGCAAAGGATAACGGTTCTTCAACGTTCTCTTGTTCAACTGTCTGTAGTCAATACATAACCTCATGGATCCATCCTTCTTCTTGACAAATAGAACCGGAGCACCCCAAGGTGAAGTGCTCGGTCTCACGAATCCCAAATCTAGCAACTCCTGCAACTGCACCTTCAGCTCCCTCAACTCGGCTGGTGCCATGCGATAAGGTGCCATAGAGATCGGTTGTGTATCTGGCAGCAATGTGATCTCGAACTCGATCTCTCTCTCAGGAGGTAGCCCTGGTAGCTCATCAGGAAAGACATCTGGATATTCTGATACTACTCGGATGTTCTGTGTCATCGGCTCATGGTCAGATACCTCCCGAATAAATGCAAGATATGTATCACAACCCTGATCAACAAGTCGCTGAGCCCGCAATACTGAAATATACTCCATGGTGGAGTCATGCAAAGTACCCTCAAAAGTGAACTCGGGTAGATCTGGAATCCTGAAGAAAACCGTCTTCCTAAAGCAATCAACAAGTGCATGATGAGCGGATAGCCAATCCATGCCTAGAATCAAGTCGAACTCATCAAGCTGTAGGAGTAGACAGTCTGCGATCATCTCATGACCGCCAATCAGTATGGGCAAGTGCCTGACTATCAGAGATATGACAAATAAATGGCCACCTGGCCCTCGGATGTGATATGGAGACGATAGCGTCTCTGCAACTCTATCTAAAGAAACAAGCAACCTCGAAGCAAGGAAAGAGTGTGTCGCGCCGGAATCGAATAAAACATGGAAAGGTCGGCCCAAGACTGAGACCATACCTTTCACCACAGTAGCCGCTGAACGTGCCTGCTCCTCAGTAACGGCATGTAACTGTCCCTGCCTGGCTGATGCAGCACTAGATCCCGCCACACTCTGCGTCTGTCTCTGCTGCTGCGGTCGCCTGAAGTTGGAGCTCTTGCCATGGAAACTCCCTGAACGATGTGCCTGGGGCTGAGACTGTGAAGGCTGTGGCTGAGGCTCGCCAGAAGCCTGTGGGCACTGTGCTCGGTAATGTCCCCACTCGTGACATCGATAACATCTGACTGGCCTGGTAGGTGGAGTAGCTGTGCATGTGCTCCGAGCTGGTCCGGCTAGTGGTCGGTCTACTCGCTGCGACCCAGATGGTCGAGCGGACTCTGTGCCACGTCCGGCGAGTGCTCCTCCTAGAGGAGTCGATGGAGAAGAGCGAACACTGCCTGTGAAGGACGAACCTGTGGGTCGGAATCGTCTGTCTGACCTCTGCTGCTGAAACGGTCGACGTATCGGTCCAAAAGATCGTCGCGGTCTAGGCGCGGCTCCAGACGAGCTCCCGAAACGTCTCCCCCTGATGTCCTCGAACTTTTCCGCAGCATCGGTAGCCTCGGAGATAGAAGCGATGTGTAGTCCTGCCAGCTTCTCCTGCACCTCCTCTCGCATTCCGCCAATGAACTTTTCCAGATTCTCCTCTGGAAATGCGCCAGCTGCTCGTGTATGTCGCGACAACTCTGTATATCTGATAAAATAATCCCTGGCTGTCATCTGTCCCTGACGAAGCTCTGCAAAAAGTCGGCGTTGGGACTCCTTCCACTTCGCAGAAAAGAAGTGGCTTCGGAACTTCGTCTCGAAATCGTTCCAAGTAGGCTCTCGGCCTAACTCGGACGCTACGGCCTCCCACCATCGCTCGGCGAAGTCTGTCAGTGAATACTCTATGAAAGATAGCCACGTGTTTCGTGGCGCATGAATTGCCCTGAGCACCTTCATTACTCTCTTCAGCCATTGCTCAGCATCATCTGGTGGACCTGTGCCCTCGAACAAGGGTATGTTGGCCCGCTGATAAGAAGTGAAGACCGACTGGTGCCTGTGAATGGCGGAATACTCGTGTGCATCCTCGCCAGCAAAGTCAACAGGGTCCTGCTCCCTGTCCAAATCTGCATCCTCCTCAGCTCCATGCTCTGGAATGTCCTCTAGTGGATCGTCAGGATGCGGCTGCTCCACCTCAACGGACTGGTGCTGGTCCTGTCGTATTCCATCCTGGGATGGATGGTACGTGAAATCTGACAGGTCCTCAAATCTCATCTCTATGTCCGTCTACCTATCAGCAATCTCGGTCTGCTGGGCCAATATCTGCTCCTGCTGGCCTTTCATAGCAGCCTGCTGCTGCTGAAGATCAGTAAGTGCGCTCAGTATGCGTGGCAGCTGATCAGAAGTATCCTGACCTGGTCGAGATGCCATGGCTCTGCATAAGAACCATAATTAGTCATAAGAATGCCTTAGACAGATATTTATCATAAATGCTTTTCTCTTTTTGGGATATAATATGAAAATTAATGAACTTGGTGACATCTGTGGTTATTGAATATGAATGTCATATTTCCCTTCTCGAACTCACGACAAGTCGGAAGACTGTCGCTATTCGAGAACTTAATGCGATCAGAATTGAAATACTGCGAATGTGCGTATCGGGGTACCACTGCTCTGATACCAAACTGTAAACCCCTCAGGATCCGGGTACCCGTTTACGACGCATTTCGCAATATTTCATTCACATTGATCGCAGAAGTTGGAGAAAAGCAGGGAAAATTTTTCGCGCGGCTAATTATCCACATGACATTCACATTCACAACATAACCACAAAGTAGAAGAGATACAATTGGCACCAAAATTCTTTTTCATTAATATTCGTATTCATTTACAACTTGCACAAGCATCTTCCATATTACAACATATATCCCAAGTGATACAAAAGAGATAGCATTTACATCATCAACTGAACAAAAACTGAGACAAAGTACTTCATACCGTCTAGTATAAACTCTGTCTCCAGGAAGCATGTATATACTGAGCGGCTACTGAACTGCAGGTTGTTTGCCTGCCACACACAATAGGAAAGAAGAGGCGTCAGCCATTGCTGGTACCTCCCTAAAATTTATAAAAATAACTTGACATTTAATATGTACAAAAGCAAGCAAGTAGAAAGGTGGTATAAGTAAAATCTACATCTACTTGCGTAAGTAAAAAGGGTTTCAAGTTGTTTGTAATGCATTTCTAATGATTTCCCCAGAACCCGTCATTTTCCCCATATTACCTATTTATTTGTAGTTGAATATTCATGAGGGTATGAGTGTGAGCATATATATATATCAAATGCTTCAGAGATCATGTTGGTGAGTAAAAATGGAAAAGTTAAGATTGTAAAGATCTATTAATTTGTTTAAATTCTTGGGTAGAGAGAATAGTCTTTTGATCATAACTTCTCCAATTCTTAACTTCAATGTTTCAGATATAACTCCAGATGTTGTAGATGTAGATATTGATGATCTAGATATAGAATCGCCAAGTCTGTTTGGCGAAGTAACTCAAGCGGTGAAGAAGCCTACAAATGGCTCTTCCGTCTCGCCCTCTAATTGGAAGCGCGGTCTAATAGAAGGATAGGTCTATTCCCCAACTACGCCACTGAGACGGGTGAGAGAGACTCCCTAGAAAAGACGCTCTAGAAAACTGCCCGACTAGTACGGGCGGACGAGCTCGTACGTAAAACTGAAAACCAAGGATCCCCCGCCTGGGTATCCTAAAAGACAGGGTCAGCGGAACTGGTCTAAAGTCAGGATCCCAACGAGGCGTAAAAACACTGCGAGCTCGCGAAAAAAAAACGTGAAGAAGACTGGGATCCTAGACCCGCGCATTAAACGACCGCTGCCCTAACTGGGCTTCCTATTCTCCCGCCCAGTTGAGGGTCACCGCGCCCTCGCACGGTCAGGTGTAAAGGTCACCACAACCGGCATCCAAATTTATAACTTGTTACTGATTCACGATCATCATCACTTGTCAATTTCCCTCTTTCCCAATTCTTTTGTAGATGATCATACTCATTTAGATCTCTTGGTCATCTAAATTAATGATGGTGACCCATAGATAGCATAATATACTTAAGGGATGATTTCATGAAGATGACCTAATATTATAGTCAAGGGTTATTATTGATGATGTAATCATATTTAACACGGTTATTGGATAAAGGCTCCATATATAATAACTATTTGTAGGCTTCTAAGCAAAGTTATCTATCCAATATATGTACTTTATTTATGTATTATATGATCTGACTTTTTGGCGAACATGGATTTACACTATATAGTTGACTTTGTTGAATCATATGCATATATTGTAACATCAAATAGAACTATTTCACCTTATATATAAGAAATATATGCATGTATTCTGTGTAACCCCTCCTCCCTTGAAAATATTTTTTTTTCCATCAACAGTTGCCATCATCTTTCCAGATTTAGATTTACAAATTACACTCTTTGGTTCATGTTTTTCTTTGCAATATATTTAAAGTAGTCCTATTGCTTAACCCTATCTTGACACGTTTCATCTTTCCACATAAAGGTCACGTCCTTAGATGGGTTCAACCACACTTTTGTCTGTTACCTGCCACTAACCAGGAATCTAAGAAGGTGACACCCTTTTTCTTGGTTCAAGATCTAGATTATCGTAGATGTTTGAAATAGGATATGGCGTGCTTGGCAAAACTAAATGTCGATAGATTCCTTACTTTGGTGTTCAAAGAATTCTTGAAGTGATTCATATAGATATTAATGTTATGCTAGAGGAAAGTATTGATTTTAAATAAGTTGAACATTGCAAGGTGAAAATGATTCAATTTTTTTTGGCATGAGAATAACATCTATATATCCGAAAAACCCAAAATATTGATAGGAGATAAATCTGAACAGAGAGAGAACAGTAGCAGTTCTTTTGCTAAATCAATCAAAATTTAAATTCAATTTGGGATTAAATTTGGACAGATCAGAGAACAGTAGATCTCTTCTGCTAACTCAAGATTTTAAATTTTTATTTATAAATTGGGGCTAAATATAAATAGAGCAGATAGAGTAGATCTTCCGGTAAATTAAAATTTTAAATTTAAATTTCAATTGAAATCTGAATTTAGAGGAAACAGTAGCAGACAAACAGAAACAAAAGTTAAATTTCTTTTTTTTTTGAATCCAAGCTCCAAAATTCTTAAGAACAAGGATTTTGACTGTGTACTACTCATGCATGGCAGCAAGGAGGAGTTTAGGAAAGGGATTGTACCTTTGATCTCCAAGAATTGGAGATCAAATGCATGCAAAAACAGAGGAAGAGGGGCTGCAGCTTAGGCCGAAATGGAGTTGTAGCAGAGAGAGGACAGCAGCTCTGGAGCTGCAGTAACCAACTTGTTGTTCCTGGAGCAGAAGCTGAGGCTTGATGAGGCCAACTGCAACACCAAAAAGATCACAACATTTGCTTGGAATTTACAACCTCCAGCTGCAGCAACAGTGAGCTTCAGGAGGAAAGGCAGCAGCTTGATCTTGGAGGAAGAGTGTTGGGGGAGATTCTTACGGCTAGAGCTAAAGGTGAGGAAATTTGGGAAAGTAAAATGGAAAGGAATTAGAAAGAAGAGGGGAGAGTCACGTTGGGTTGTATATATAGGAGAGAAAGGAAAATTAATGTTGACACTTGGATGTAACATGTATGTCATGTGGACAGAAATTGGAGAGACAAGTGGATAGTAAAAGAAAAACAAGTGTTGGGATTTAATGACCCAACCGGCTGGAATTTCAGGCTATCTGCTACAGTAAAAAAAAACTTTAATATTTATTATTAATTTTTTTATTGATATACTTAAAGTTGACCATACACGAACATCGAACCTCGGATTTCGACGCACCATATCTCGAATTGATCGTCTAAAAATGACGGTCAATATGAGTATAATATTGCTATACTTCCGATCGGGTTTTGAGTACCCGAATTTTTTTCGGATACGGTTTTTGTTTAAGATTAATTTTTGTGATTTTAAAATATCAAACGATCTCCGATTGACGAACGGTCAATTCCGTTGGTCTTGTTTCGTCGAATCGGATCTCATGACGGTCTCGGTTCATTTTACGGTTTCCGAATTTGCATCGCGGCTTTTCACGGCGCGCATTACGAAGCGATCGATTTTTGATCGATTTCACCCGAACAACTTTTGATTCACTACTAATTGGTCGTTTTAGGTTGTTTAGTATTGACCGACAACGTTTTTGGGTTCATTAGACCCAAAATCGGACGAGTTTGGTTTTGTTAGGATATGGATGTTACATGGCCCTCCTCTTTTCTCCCATTCTCTCCCTTTCTCACTCCATCTCTTTACTCCCTCTCTCTCTCTCCATTTCCTCTTTTCCTCCCTGAAATCATGTACTCCCACTCTCCCTCTTTTTCTCTCTCTTTCCACTCAGTCTCTCCCCTCTCTCCACCAAGATATCCCCCCTCTCTCTTTTCTCCATTTCTCTTCTCTCTCTCTCAAAAGCCTAAAATACGCCCATCTCTCTCTCCCTCTCTCCTATTTGCTCTCTCTCCTCTAATATATTTGTTAAATTAAAAATATAAATCTTATATTTTTCCTTTATTTATAATAGGGTAAAATGGGGTTGCCCCCTGGGAGTAGCCAACTTGGCTACTCCCACCCCTATTTTTCCCTCATTTTTTTATTTCTTTGGAAAATAAAAAATTGTATATTCATCACTATATCCCTATGTCAGAGTCAATAATGCTCTGTTGTGTTATTCCATATAGCCCTAGGGTCTCTTATATAGAGAGAAAACCCTTGGGTAAATTACATAGACGTACATGAGATAAATAGGAAATACGTAACGGTACATCATAACATAACGTGAACCTCTAGATAAACCTCTACACTCCCCTTCAAGATGGAGCATAGATATCAATCATGCTCAGCTTGGAAGAACATCTTTGGAAAGGTCCTCTGAGCAATGGCTTGGTAAATATATCAGCAGTCTGATCTTCTGAATTGACGTGTGAAGTGGAAATCAAGCCCTTCTGGATCATGTCTCTAGTGTAGTAACAATCGACTTCGATGTGCTTTGTTCTTTCATGAAAAGCTGGATTATTGGCAATGAACAATGCTGCCTGGTTGTCACATTGAAGCTGGATGGGTAAAGAGACATTTATATTCAAATCTTCCAAGACCGCGCGAACCCACATCATTTCTGTGCTTGCTTGTGCCATGGCTCTATATTCGAATTCAGCACTGGATCTCGCCACAACAGTTTGTTTCTTGCTTTTCCAAGAAGCCAAAGAGCTTCCTATGAAGATAGCAAATTCTGAAGTAGACTTACGATCCTTTGGGCACCTTGCATAGTCTGCGTCTGCACAAGCGGAAATGGATAGATCTGTGTCCTTTCTAAATAACAAACCTGCGCTTGGGGAAGACTTTAGGTATCTCAATATCATATACAGGGCTTCCATATGAACTTGCCTAGGCTGCTCCATAAATTAACTCACCCGGTTTACTGCAAAGGCAATATCCGGTCGAGTTATGGTGATGTATAGAAGCTTTCCCACCATCTCTCTGTATCTTCTTTTGTCCACCTCTTCAGTATCATTGTCGTAAAGTCTCATACTTGAGCCCATAGGAGTGCTCAACGGTCTGCATCCAACCATTCTTGTTTCAACTAGCAAGTCCGTGACATATTTTCTTTGGGTCATTACCATTCCTTGTGCATTTCTCGCAAACTCTATCCCCAGAAAATATCGTATTGTACCTAGATCCTTCGTAATAAACTGACTTCCCAAGAGAGATTTAGTCATCTCGATTCCCTGAGCATCATCTCCTGTAACAAGAATATCATCAACATATATCATGACGACAACAGTACCTCTGGGAGTCTTCTAGATAAACAACGAGTGATCCACATTTGATCTTTTGAACCCCTGTCGTTAAAGCTTCTGGAACCATGCCCTTGGACTTTGTTTAAGGCCATAGATTGCCTTATGAAGTCTACACACCATCTGAGTCTCCCCCTCAGCAGCAAAACCCGGTGGCTGCTGCATGTAGACTTCCTCCTGTAAATCACCATATAAGAATGCATTCTTGACATCAAGTTGAAAAATGGGCCAATCACGTACCACAACAACAGATAGTAGAATGCGAAGAGTCGAGTGTCGGGCCACTGGTGAAAATGTATCCAAATAATCGACCCCATAGGTTTGGGTGAAGCCGCGTGCAACAAGTCTGGCCTTGTACCGATCTAGACGGCTATCTGCATGATATTTAACTGTAAACACCCACTTGCAACTCACCACAGAAGCACCATGAGGAATAGGAACTAGGGACCAAGTCCCTCGAGACTGTAAGGCATGCATCTTCTCCTCCATGGCTAAACGCCAACTATCAATCTTCATGGCCTCTTGTAAGTCCGTGGGATCTCAACTGTCGAGACAACTGCTGCAAACCTCTGAAAATTACCAGTAAGACGATTAAAGGACACGTGAGATGCAAGAGGATAGGATGCACATTGCCTCTTCTGCTTCCTATGAGCAATAGGACGATCAAGATCATCATCCACTGTACTGACTGGCGGATCCTCCCCCTGTATCAAAGATTCCTGCACCGGTGTATTATTTATCCCATCATTAGTGATAGCATCAGAGCATACCTGAGGCGTGCTGGATGGTTGACGTGTAGCTTGAGCAGGCCCTGACCGTCTTGTGTAGAACTTAGGGAATGGTGGAATGGAAGGATATGGAGGCGGTGGTGGTGGTGGTGGTGGTGTAGTGGGCTCAGATCGACCCAGACTTGGCGGTAGGGGAACATAGACATTATCATCTGTAGATGTGGAGGAAACCAATCTGTCACCTGCAGGGGAGAAGTACATAACTGGCTCAAAGAATGTAACATCAGGACTAATATAGTACTTGTCGTTAATGGGGTCATAGCAACGATATCCCTTTTGTGTCCGCGAGTAGCCCACAAATACGCAATTAACAGCTCTAGGAGAGAGCTTGTCAAGTCCCGGAGACAAGCGGTGAACAAACGCGACAGTTCCAAAGACACGAGGGGTAAGTGAAAACAAGTCCTTTTGAGGAAAGAGAATAGAGATTGGAGCCTTTCCCCCAAGAACGGTAGAAGGCATGCGATTGACCAGATAGCATGCCGTAAGTATAGCATCTCCCCAAAAGGCTAATGGTGCACAACTTTGAATAAGTAGAGTGCGAGCAATATCAAGAAAGTGACGATGTTTCCTCTCCGCAACACCATTTTGTTGAGATGTGCAAGCACATGTAGTTTGGTGGATAATGCCCTTAGAGGAAAGAAACTGAGCAAGAGAACGAGTGCAGAATTCCAATGCATTATCCGTACGTACATATTTAACAGTAGACGAAAAAACATTCTGCACTTCATTGATGAGATTTGTGATAACACTTCCTGCTTCAGATTTATTCTTAAGTAGAAAAGTCCAAGAAACACGAGAGAAATCATAAACCACAACAAGATAAAACCTGTGACCCTGATGATCCGGGACACGGCTAGGACCCCAAATATCAATATGAAATAACTCAAACGGGGAGCGACTGCTCCAACCCTGACGACTAGGGAAGCTAGAGCGATGGTGCTTCCCTAACTGACAAGCTTCACAACGAAATGCGGAATTCGGGGAGATCTGTGGCAGGAGGTGACGCATCTTCTGGAGCGGAAGGTGACCAAAGCGAAGATGCTATGTATACGGAGAAACGGATCCCTGAGAGTGTAGTGAGATGCCAGCATAGGAGTTCCGTACTAGATGATAGAGGCCATTGTGCTCAGAGCCACAGCCAATCACCCTGCCCGTTAGTATGTCATGAAAAATGACAGAGGATGGGTCAAATATAGCACGACAGTGCAAATCTTTTGTAATCTGGCTAATTGATAATAAATTCATGGAGAACTCTGGTGCATGTAAAACATTCTGTAAGTGCATGGAGGGCAATAAGGAAGTCTCCCCCTGACCCACAATAGGGGAATGGGTGCCATCAGCTACCTAAGGTACTGGCAGTAGCCGAGGTACTAGCTGACGCAGAAGCTGCAACGTCAGATGTATCAGCAGCCTCTGATGATGACTGTGGCATAATGTCACAAAGCCGTGCCATAAGCTCCTCGAACCTGTGATCTGGAATAAATGCTGACGGTGCCTGAACATGATCAGCTACACGTGCCGAAGGAGGAAATCCATGCTTGGAATAGCATGTATCCTCGGAATGACCAGTGCGACGACAGAATGAGCACGTTAAACGCGTACGACCTCCTCGGCCACGTTCGCCATCACCTCGGCCACGAAATGAAGACGAACTACCTCGTCCTCTGGAGACTGCCATTGCCGAAGGAGGTGGAGTCGCTGCGCTGGAAGGGACAGAGATACAACTGAGTCTCATGTAGATTTCCTCCATCGGAGGAATAGTGGCATCGGCGAGGATCTGAGAGCGGGCTGCCTCGTACTTCAGATCAAGGGCAACAAGTAACACGCCCACCATAGTGGCATTGCGAAACGTCTTCTGCTGCTCGGGGGTGGCTATGAGCGGAATGGTGCTATATAACTTCTCGAACATCCCACGTAGGGACGTGTACAGAGAGTGAAGAGGCCGACCATTTTGTTTCATGGTAAAAATGGCATGCTGCAACTGCAGCATCTTTGTCTCGTTCCTCACTTGAGAATACATAGTAGGCAGAATATCCCACATCGCCTTGGCGGTGGGTTGATGAAGGACGTCATTGGCGATCTCCATCGTGAGCGTCCCTGACAGCCAGACCTTAGCATACGCATCATCAGCCTCCCATGAGGCATATATCCCCGTCTTCTCTGCCGGCTCATCTTCGGTAAGGATGTGCTTATTACCACATGACTTCATAAGACTCAGGAACTGCATAGCCCAGAGTTCGTAGTTCGTCCCGTCCATTTTGACTATTGGTGCCGAACCTTTAAAGGCACCTATGGAGGGCATATCAATCTTTTGGTTTGACATGTTGCCGGAGAAAAAGACGTTGGGATGATAGATTAATGAACGTTTGTCTACAAAGACTGGATTGGATTCAAGCGCATATGTAGACTTTATGCACTTGAACCCATAGATGAAGGGGTGCCGACCGACGAGGGAGAGAAGCCCGAGGGAGGGCTACGTCAGCCCCGGCGGGAGAGGGAGGCCTCGGCGGCGGGAGCGGGAGGCCCCGGCGAGAGAGAGGGCACGTTGAGAGAGAGGGCCCGGCGGCGGCTAAAGAAGAAATCGACGGCTGGGAGGGGGCTTCGGTTGGGGCGGCACCGGCGGCTAGAGAAGAAGAGGGCGGGGGCCCGGCGGTTGGGGGGGGCTGGTGGCGGCGGGCGGCTGGAAGGGAGAGGTGGGTGGCGGCCGAGAGGGGGGGGTGGTGGAAAAACCCTAGATTAGGGTTTTGGCTTTGATACCATGTCAGAGTCAATAATGCTCTGTTGTGTTATTCCATAGAGCCCTAGGGTCTCTTATATAGAGAGAAAACCCTTGGGTAAATTACATAGACGTACATGAGATAAATAGGAAATACGTAACGGTACATTATAACATAACGTGAACCTCTACATAAACCTCTACACCCTCTAACATTCTATTAAAATTTCGTCAGAAACAGAGACTCCTAGGCCCTCCATCCAGACGTCATTTTTTTAACGGTCGCAGGATTTTTTAAATCGACCCTGTTTGGATGGAGGCCGTAGGAGTCTCTGTTTCTGACGAAATTTTAATAGAATGTTAGAGGGATATAATGATGAATTTATAAATTTTTATTTTCCAAAGAAATAAAAAAATGAGGGAAAAATAAGGGTGAGAGTAGCCAAGTTGGCTACTCCCAGGGGGGAGCCCCATTTAACCCTTTATAATATCAATATTCATATATACATATTTGTTATATTTGTTAAATTAAAAATTATAAATCTCACATTTTTCCTTTATATTTGTTATATCAATATTTATATATACATATTTGTTTGTGTCATTTATTTGTACTCTATAATCAGTTTTATCCATTTTCATGAAAATGATAATGATATAATTTCACTTATTTAATAATTTATTAAATATTAAAAAAATCTAAAATGATATGGTAATAAATATTTTTTAAAAATATAATACATATATATATAACTTATTTTTTCTCATCTTTCAAAATTGGGTGTGACATATAAATATTAGATCTCATTTTAACTATACCCATCAATCGAATGGAATGATATCTTTTCCATTAGGTCCCATATAATTTAAATGTTTATGGATTTCTAAAGCATATATTGACATTCATAGTTCGAATAATTATGTTAGAAATAATAACTTAAATAAAACTAATATCTGATATATAAACAAGTAATACAAAATGAATTAATATGTTTATCTCAACGATTTCAATTAAATTATAAATTCATATAATAATATAATTCATTTTTTAATACAATCTATTAAAAGTCTTAATCTACTATATATAAGAATTTTAACGTAATAGTCTATAAATATAGAAGTTATGAGATTTTTCGTTTAATATTTTGGAAAAAGTGGCATGTATGTACCGCGTTTCATTTTTTATTTAAAAATCTTTATATTAATATAGATAAATAGTAAACTATACTTGATTTTTTAAAAAAACTAAAATTTATACAAACAAATCTTACCATAGTAAGACAATATTAATATATGATATACATACATATTGTAATATACACATTGAAGACATGCTTGATATATATCATAATATTGAAAGATAGAAATTTACATAAGTTATACATTAGCATTTTGAAATTACGTGACCATTTTCCATTGGCATCTCTCAATTGTAAGTATTTTTTTTAATATAGTTTGATATACAACACTACAAGATAATAGCTTACATAACATTTGAATTCAAGAAAAATATCAAATAAAGAGGAATATATTTGTGTCGAATTTTCTTTCCAATCATCAATCACGATTAACTAATTCATATTGGAATTATATATATATATATAACAACATAAATAAAAGATTGATATGAAATAAAAAATTATATGAGAGATCATATTTGTATATTTTGCAAATATGATCTACTCACACATTTATTATATTAAGAATATGTAATTTTAATGTCTTTGGTTTAATATTTTTTCAATATTAGTACTAATTCATACTGTTACCACATATTATTTTGAACCTTTCCTTTAACTTAACGAGGTTTTATTTAGTTGATGCATTTTCTTTTTCCATTTTTTATCTCATAAATTACTCTTTTATTATAATATCCTTTGTAATTTATGATTAAAAGTTAAAGTTTATACCTAGTAATAATTATGTATATGGATCAGACATTTCATTATATTATATATAAGCTTTATATTTCACATGTCTTAGAGGTTTATTTAAGCTAAAATTTGACAAAGATCGCAATAGGCTTACACGAATAAATCAATTAACAAGATAATTAAATGATAATAATTTTATCGATTAATTCAGTACATATTACATTAACACTACGTTCTTCAAATTGCCGCCAAGCGCAGGTACATGCTAGTTACCCCACACAACTCAGTTACATGGATAGGATGACACACCTAAGGAAGAGGATCATGCCATGTGATGCTAAAGGGTGACGATGATGATGAATGTGGCGTAGTTGTAATATTCATGTTTGTCTGGAGAAAGTGATCTATATATAAGAGAAAGGAGAATGCCATCATTTATGATGGAATCGTTTTTTTTCAAGTAAAAAGGGTTCCAGAATAAGGCACATTACACTATATATTAACAATCACAAAACCTTATCACAAGGTCCACGATCTAAAACATCTTCAAGGTCCAAGCTCCTCACGTCAGATTTTAGGAGTAAGCTTCTTAGCATCGACGGTGCGAGTTGTGCGAGATGTGGTTTTACGGTGGAGGACATGAACCATCTTTTATGAGGATTCACGTTTTTTGCACGTGTATGGGAGCATGCTGACATACAATGGCTTATAACAAACAATTCAAAGTCTTTCTATACTTCAATCCACACTTTTTGCGGGAACTTGGGAGAGAACTCTACATCACCATTTGCTCACATTTGGGGGTTGTGGTTGGGGAGAAATGGACTCATATCTCACGGTCAGTCCTTCTATTACGAAAATGTACTTGAGCATATCAAGGTTGTTGGGAGAAAATAATGACTTGCTTGTTCATGAGGCCTTAGGTTTCTTTTATTATAGAGGAGAAACCTGTTTTGAAAATTACATAAAGAGGACATGAAGAATAAAGAGTACATAAAAGAATAAAAAGATAACTAATATCTCAACACTCCTCCTCAAGCTGGAGCGTAGATATTAATCATGCTTAGCTTGGAACATCATCTATGGTAAGGCCCTCTGGCTAGGGCCTTGATAAGTACATCTGTCGTCTGACCTCCCGAGCTATCATGAGTAGTGGAGATGAGGCCCTTCTGTATCATGTCTCGAGCGTAGTAACTGTCTACCTCGATATTTGTAGTCATCTCATGGAAGGTTGAGTTGTTAGCGATGAAGAGAGTAGCATGGTTGTCGCATTGGAGTTGCATGAAAAGAGGCACCTCAACTGTTAGGTTAATGAGAACAGATTTGGCCCACATCATCTTTGTATTAGCCTGTGCCATGGCACTGTATTCTGATTCTGCACTGGATCTGGCAACCACCGTCTGCTTCTTGCTCTTCCATGACACCAAGGAACTCCATATGAACATTACAAAACTAGAGGTAGACTTAATGTCCTTGGGACACCTCGCATAATCTACATCTGCACAAGCTGTAAGGGCAAGGGATGTATATCTACTGAATAGAAGACCGGTGCCAGGTGAGCCCTTCAGATACCTCATAATCATATGGACCGCATCTATATGTACATGTCTATGCTGCTCTATGAACTGACTCACTTTGCTTACTGTAAAGAATATATCTGGCCTGTAATGATCACATATAAGAGCTTCCCAACAAGCTCCATGTATCTCCTCTTGTCTACCTCTTCAGTGTCATCATCATACAACTTCATGCTCGGGCCCATGGGAGTAGTGGCAGGCCTGCAATCTGCCATGCATGTCTCAGAGAGAGGATCTGTAACGTACTTCCTCTGGGTCATCACAAGACCTCGCTGGTTCCTGGCAAACTCCAGTCCAAGGAAGTGGCGTAGACTGCCAAGGACCTTGGTCACGAACTGCTGACCTAGAAAATCCTTAGCAGCCTGGATGCACCGCTCTTCATCTCTTGTAATAATAATATCATCAACATAAATAAGTATTGAAATAATACCTCTCCGAGTCCTTTGAACAAACAGTGAATGATCGACAATCGATCTCACAAACCCATGTTACTCTATCAAGTCTGAGAGATTTTGGAACCATGCTCTTGGACTTTTTTTAAGGCCATAGATCGCTTTGTGAAGCACGCAAACCTTCTGACACTCCACCGCAGCAACGAACCCAGGTGGTTGTTGCTTGTAGACCTCCTTCTGTAGGTCACCATAGAGAAATGCATTCTTCTCATTTAAGCTGATATAGGGGACAATCCCATGTCACTGCAACAAAATGTATAATACGTAGTGTAAAATGCCTAGCTACTGGAGAGAAGGTATCATGATAGTCTACCCCATATGTTTGGGTAAACCCACGTGCCACAAGTCTCGTCTTGTAGCAATCTATGCTGCTATCTCCTCGGTGCTTTACCATAAACACCCACTTGCATCCAACAACAGATGTTCCTGTAGAAGCTGTAAATGCCCAAGTGACACACGACTGCAACACGACCATCTCCTCCTCCATGGCAAGACGCTACTGACTGTCTTGTATGGCTTCCTGATATGTCCGTGGTATCTCCACGGCAGATAGTGCCACGACAAATCTTCTGAAATCCTCTGAGAGTCTGATCAAGGAGACATGAGTTGCAAGAGGATATGTAACACAAGTACATCTATGCTTCCACAGAGTAATAGGTATATCTAGATCATCTGCCACCTCCTGAACCAATAAACTACCCTCTTGAGGGGGCACATGCTCATCCTATAATGACACCTGCTGCATAAACAACTCAGCAGTGCCATCAGTAGAAACAATGTGCTCATTACATACTTGGGGTGTGTTGGATGAGGGGGAAGTCCCATGAGCAGAGGGAACAATGTGAGACATGTGAGTAAACATACATGGCAAAAATTGAGTCAAGGTACTAAGTGGCGGTTCAGGGGTAGCCACAAGAGCAGGTGTAGGTACTGATGGTGGTGGTGGTGATGGTCATGGTGAAGGTGGTGGAGGCAGAGTAGGTACTGGTGGTAGTGCAACCGCAGGATGAAGAGGCATGTATACCTCACCAAAGTCAGATGGAGTCAACTTGTCACATGTAGGAGAGAAATACATAAGAGACTCAAAAAAGGTGACATCAGCATTGACAAAGTATTTCTGCCAAAGCAGATCAAAACAACGATACCCCTTTTGGAACGAGAGTAGCCAACAAAGACACAATTGACATTTCTAAGGGAAAGCTTGTCACGACCAGGCATCAGATTGTGAACAAAGGCTACACAACCAAATACTCAAGGTGTAGGGGAGAACATGTCTTCGGGAGACACAATCGAGAAAAGGAACCTTTTCTCCAAAACATAAGATGGCATATGGTTTACCAAGTAGCAAGCTGTGAGGACCACATCACCCCATTAAGAGTGAGGGGGACAACTCTGAATCAAAAGGGTTCAGGTCACATCAAGTAAATGACGGAGTTTGCATTCGATAACACCGTTCTGCTGGGATGTGTAGGCATACGAGGTCTGGTGTATGATGCCAAGAATCCTGGAGAACTTGGATAGCTGTAAAGTGCCGATGTTGAACTCTAAGGCATTGTCAAATGACATATACTTGATAGTAGCAGAGAAAATGTTCTTTATTTCATTAATAAAGGTTTTAATGACAGACCCGGTCTTAGACTTATTTTTTAACAAAAAGATCCAAGAAAGTCTAGAATAATCGTCCACAACAAGAAGTTAAAAATGATGTCCTTGGTGATCTTGAACACGATTGGGACCTCAAATATCTAAGTGAATAAGCTCATAAATCAAGTACTGCTATGACTTTAACGGCCAGAAAAAGAGTGGTGATGCTTCCCACGTTGACAAGCCTCACATTGGAAGGAAGATCACGTGGAAATCTTTGGGAGGGCATGAGACATCTTCTGTAGATGAAGGTGGCCAAAACGAAGATGCCACAAGTACGATTAAACTGGTCCTGTAGGAATAGTAGAGGTGTCAACATGAGGATACTGGACCAATTTGTAGAGCCCTCGCTGCTCATGGCCACATCCAATCTCCTTGTCCGTGAGTATGCCCTGAAACACAAGAGACGATGGGTCAAAAATGGTACGACAATGCATATCGTGCAAGATTTGACTAATAGAAAGCAAGTTCATCCGAAAATCAGGAGCATATAAAACATTTTGTAGGTGCATGGATGGCGTCAAATGCACCTCCCCTTGTCCTGTGATGTGTAAGTAAACCCCATTCGCAATAACGACCCATCTACTAGGGGGTATAGACATGTAAGAACTGAACTTGGCTCTGTCTCCACAAAGATGGTAGGAAGCACCAGAGCCCATGATCCACTCTGTCATATCTGCCCCGCTACCAGGGTTTGAAATTTCACGAAATTTCGGTTTCGATAGGTCATGGGTATCAAAACTCCTATATACTCCTATATATGTCAATTTCCCAGATTTCGACAGAGATGGGTCGAAATATCAGTGATATTTCGACATATCAACCTATTTAGGTTGAAATTCATGGTTTTCAGTACAAAATTTCCCGAATTTCGACCAATATTAGCGAAATTTTGCCGATATCTATGTATATCAACGATATTATCTATGTGAGCTTGATTTTACTACTTATTTACATATTCCCAATATTAAAACACATGATGATTTATCTATTTTGTTGTATGGTGCAACAAGGGGGGTACATATGACAATTCTTCAACTTGGTGAGCTTCCTCCCCTTTGGGTTTAAGCAATGGAGATGAAACAACTCTATAGATTTTGTATATATTTGTTATAGCTTGTTCGTTTCATTCATTTGTCATTTATCTTCGTAAAATAGATGCATCTTTACTATAAGTTTGTAATCAATTCTATAATTCATTAGAACCATGTTTACGACATCTATTTCTATGAACGAAAAATTGTCTAATTAATCATTATCTACATTTAAAATCAAATGCTCGTCTATTTTTATGAACAAAAGATAGCTTCTAAGTGTTGTTAACTTAATTATTTCGATTTTCATTTCCAGTATCTATCAGTCAGCTGAATAATATGACCGATATGGTGTGATATAAGGCGTACGGATGAGAGATATGTGTGATATACGTGTGCATTTATAAGCTATTATTGTTTTAAGATCTTCGGTTGGATGATATCAATTTCCAGTATGTATCGACCAAGAATAACTATTAACATCGATTTGGCCGATATGACCGATATAAGAGACGTATATGAGCAATATGTGATATACATGTGTATTTATAAGTTATTTATTGTTGTGATAACTCGGAAAATCTTAATTTGTGAAAAAATGGCCGAAAAATGATTTTTTGAGCCATTTCAACATTTCCACCAAAACAGTCGAAATTTCCCGAAATTTCACCGAGCTTTCGATTTTCGAGGGGACCGAAATGAAATCAAAATCGAAATTTCGAACCTTACCTGCTACAACTGGTAAAACATAGGCTATACTTGAGGAGCTCGAAGAGGCTCTAGCAACGATTGCTATATCTGGGGAACATGTAGTAGTGGCGATAACAAGAGTCGTTATCTTCCTCAGACGTGGGACAATATCATCACGACATGGATATGCTTGAGGAGCCGAACTATCTGGAGGCTCAGTCTGCTCAGACACACGAGCAAATGTGGGGTATCCATGCTTCTGATAGCATGATTCCTCAAAGTGACTTGGATGGCGACAATATGTGCATGGACCATACTGACGTCCACCTCCCCAGCCACATGGACCATTCCCTCTGAACTGTGTTGAACCACCCCTGCCGTAAGATGCAACCATTGTTGAGGCAGTCTATGTGGTGGCAGCGGGTGGGATAAAAAGCCTACTGAGGCGACTGTAGGCCTCCTCTATGGGAAGTATGGTTGCGTCTATAAGGAGTTGTGTGCATGCTACCTCATACTTCGGATCCAATGCTGCCAAGAAAACTCCAACAATCGTGGAATTTCTGTAGGCCATCTACTGCTCTGTGGAAGTAGTAATAGGAATGAAGCTTCTCAAACATGCATCAAAGAGAAGAGTAGAAAGTATGCAGAGGATGAACATTCTGCTTGGCCTTGTATATATCAAATTGAAGCTGAAGAATCATGGCATCGTTCTTTGCTTGGGCATAGGTGGTTGCTAGAATATCCCAAAATCGCCTTGGCGGTGCACAATGTCATTGGCAATCTTTGTGGTGAGGGTCCTAGAGAGCCGAACACGCACGTACGTGTCATCTTGCTTCCGCAAAGCGTTATCCCCGATTTATCCATCGTCTTTGGCTCTATCAGAATGTGCTCCTACCACAACCGGCGCTCCAGGCCATCGGCAGCCGCCAAGCCACAGTGCAGGCTGCCTCCGGTCGTCTTCAAGGGCGCCCATGTCGCAACCAAGGCCGCCTCCAGCCACCTAGGCTGCCCAGGCCATCGGCAAAGCTGCCTCTAGTCGCCTAAGATGCCGTACAAGCTGCCCCAACCCTCCCAGGACATCGCCGACTCTCTTGTACGCCTCCACGCCCCTCCGCGGCTTAATCTGCAGTCTGATTAGGTATGATTTTGACCGAAAACACAATTTAAGACCTCTAAATCATGTTTTTCTGGCCCTAGAGAGCAACGACGATTAATGAGGATAGTTGTATGAGTCTACACGTACAACCAATCCTCTGTATGATCATGTAGACTTGTTCATGTCAGTCTACTCCCCAGTTGAGTTCCGTTGTTCGGCTACTTTTCCATCATGTCAGAGAACAGGGGTGATATTTTTTCGTCCGGAGTCTTTAAGGGCCCGACTCCCATCGCTAAGATGGATGAGACCAACTATGAGTTGTGGTTCATGCAGATTCTCACTCTCATGCAGTGCAACAACAAGGAGCACATCTTGACAGATCCAGAGCCAACAGATAAGATTGGGGCAAATGCTTCTTGACGCAAACAGAAAAAATTCCAACGGTGGGAAATATAATTTGGTGGAGGAAATTTAGAGGGGATATGAAGAAAGAGAAGAACGCGTCGGTTATGCGGGGTTTTAAAGATAAACTGCGAAGATCGCGTCAGGGAGAGATAGAGACAAGGAGAGATAAAACTCAATTTTTATATCATCTGAACTCCCCCTTACAGTAGACTATCATCCCCTTTATATAGGAGGGGAGGAATTATAAAATTAGAAAGAAATTCGAATTCAAATAAAATTCTAATCGATCCTAATTGACTATCACCGATTCTATTTGACTCTTAACTAATTTTATCTACTAAAAATGTTGAGATTACAATCTCAATTTATTTAAATAAAATAAACAACTAATTTGAATTAACTAATTAAGGACGAGAATCATAATTTGGAAAATTCCAAAATCGGTCCACCGCTTTAATTCGATTTGACATGCCAATTTAGGAAATATTGCATCAATTCTCCTCCGCTTGAAAAAAATCGTCTTCTGACAAATTGTTCGATCTTCGATCCGTCGATGGAGAATTTCATATGGATTGGTTGGTTAGATCTCCCTAGTTTTGATCCCTTTCCATATTATGTTTGTAGTTTCTTTCCACTGAGGGGTATGGCTGCATATGTTCTACCCCTTCACTTAAAATACCTCCATAACATATCCTGAAATTGGCCCTTTAAATGAAAATTCTTGTGAGGGGCTGCTGGTAATATTTTCAAAATATCTCAACCCTTCTTTCAGGGGATCCGATTGAAACCCTCGTTAGGGTTTCTTGCTCCCAAAGTAAGAGGCGGTGGCAGCTTGGGTCGTGCATCTATAAGGGGCGGGGACAACATGCTGAGAAGGGAGGCCTCCTGTAGTGGTTGCGGCGGGATAACTGCAGCATAGCATACGCAAGGCGACAATGGTTCCCACGGTGAAACAATTGGCGATGGCGAGCGGGGCGAAGGTGGCATCGTTCATGCTTGCAGGGTGCTACGTGATGGTAGCTGGTCTCAGAGCTCGCTCGGCGATGCCAGGCTCGCCTCGCGATCTCCCATCGCTGCGGGAGGTGGTAATGGGCATCCCACCAATGGGTTCGGGACCTCCGCGTCAAGGTGCGGCTGCAGCGATGCTGAGCTCGACTATCGCGCTTCCATCGACGGCGACGATACCTGTGGATACGAGTATGTCGGACGGAGGATTTCACTCTTCGGTTACGGTGGCAACGGTGGAGTCGCCCACTTCGGAAGCGGTGGCAGTCACGTGAACATCTCGTTCGGTGATTGTTGGGAAAAATAAGAGATTTGTTTATTCCATACGCCCTAGGCTCTCTTATATAGGAGAGTAGCCTATGGATAAATTACATCAAGAGTCCAAAAGAAAAGAGAAAATATGAAACGGTACAAAATAGCATAACATATTTCTCTACACTCCTTTTCAAGGTGGAGCATAGATGTCGATCATGCTCAGCTTGGACGAGCACTTATGGATTGGCCCTCTAAGTAACACCTTGGTAAAGATGTCTGTAGTTTGGTCCTTTAAGCTAACATGGGATGTAGAAATAAACCCCTTCTGAATCATATCTCGTATAAAGTGACAATCAACCTCAATGTGCTTGGTTTGTTCATGAAATGCTGGATTATTTGCAATAAATCTAGCAGCTTGATTGTCACATTCCAGAGCCATAGGAAGTGGGACATCTATATATAGATCTGTAAGAACAGCTTTCACCCACATCATTTCTGTACTGACCTGGGCCATAGCCCTATATTCAGACTCAACATTGGATCTGGCTACAACCGTTTCTTGCTTCTCCATGATACTAGAGAGTTTCCGACATACACAACAAATCCAGTGGTGGACTTCCTATCCTTGGGGGCATCCTGCGTAGTCTGCATCTGCACATGCTGAAATAGTAATCCACTTGTCTTTCTTGAACAACAGACCTGCACCTGGAGATGACTTAAGATACCTGAGTATCATGTGTGTAGCATCCTTATGTACTTGACGTGATTGCTCCATGAACTGGCTCACCCGACTAACAACAAAAGAGATATCGGGTCTGGTAATAGTAACATAGAGAAGCTTGCCCACCAATTCTCTGTATATTCTCCTATCCACCTCATCAGTGTCGTCATCATATAATTTCATACTCGGATCCATGGGTGTAGTGGCAGGTCGGCAACCAAGCATTCCTGTTTCACTCAACAGGTCAATGACATATTTCCTCTGGGTCATTACCAGTCCATGAGGGTTTCTGGCGTACTCCAGTCCCATAAAATATCTAAGAACTCCAAGATCCTTGGTGACAAATTCACGACCCAGCATTTCTTTCGCCCTCTAAATTCCTTGTTCATCATCACCTGTAATCAAGATATCATCTACATACACCATGATTGCAATGATACCTCTGGATGTCTTCTATGTGAACAGAGAATGATCTGCATCGGAATATCTGTACCTCTGTTTTTCAAACAAGTCTGAGAGCTTCTGGAACCAAGCTCTGGGGCTCTGCCTAAGGCCATAGATGGCCTTATGAAGTCTACACACCTTAGAACACTCCCCCTCAACAGCAAAACCAGGTGGCTGTTGCATGTAGACTTCCTCCTGCAAGTCGCCATATAAAAATGCATTCTTCACATGTAATTGGAATAGTGGCCAATCATGAGTAATCGCAATAGAAAGAAGGATCCGTAGGGTGGAATGGCGAGCAACCAGCGAGAATGTATCAAGATAATCCACCCTATATGTCTGTGTAAATCCACGAGCAACTAGGCGTGCCTTGTATCTGTCAATGCTGCCATCCGTATTCTGTTTGACTGTGAAGACCCACTTGCAGCTCACTGTAGACACATCAGTAGGTGCAGGGACAAGGCTCCAGGTACTTCTCGACTGAAGAGCAGCCATCTCTTCTTCCATGGCTAGACGCCATCTACTGTCCTTCAATGCATCTTGGTGATTCCTTGGAATATCCACCGTCGATAGTGCAATGACAAAGCTCCTGAAATCCCCAGATAAATGATCAAAAGAGACGGTGGATGCTATATGATATGACGCGCAGCTGCGCTTCTGCTTCCGGAGTGCAATATGTAGATCCAAATCACATGCATCCTCATCTGGCCTCTGTAACACATCCTGCTCAGGTAAATCGTTAGATCCATCAATATTGATTATATTCTCAGATTATACCTCAGGCGAGCTAGATGATGAGCGGTGACCATGAGCAGAAGCAGGCCGATGGGTATAGTGGAGTGGTAATGGGGAAACAAGAACTGTAACAGGAGGTGTAGGAGATGTAGGTAGTGGTGGAGGTGGGAATGGTGGTGGCATGTATATGGCTTCATCAGTGCATGAGGATACCAACTGGTCACCTGTAGAAGAGAAGTACATAACAAACTCGAAAAAGGTAACATCAACACTAACAAAATATTTTCTGCGTAATGGATCATAACACCTGTACCCCTTTTGTGTTCTGGAGTACCCGGTGAAAACACACTTGACAGCCCTGGGAGAGAGCTTGTCAATACCTGGAGACAACTGGTGAACAAAGGCCACCGAGCCAAACACGCGTGGAGTGAGGGAGAACAATTCTTTTTCAGGAAAGATTAGGGAGTAAGGAATCTTCTCACCTATGACAAACGACGGCATACGATTAATGAGATAACATGCCGTAAAGACAACATCGCCCCAGAATGAATGAGGAGCATGACTCTGTATGAGAAGCGACCTGGTGACATCAAGTAAATGACGATGTTTCCTTTTTGCAACTCCATTTTGTTGGGAAGTATAGGCACATGATGTTTGGTGGATAATCCCTTGTGTTGAAAAATAGTTGGACAAATTATGGGTACAAAATTCCAAGGCATTATCACTTCTCACAATCTTAACAGATGCATAAACAATATTACGAACTTCATTGATAAAATTTATGATAATATTCCCAGCTTCAGATTTGTTCCTTAACAAAAAGACCCAAGACACACGAGAAAAATCATCCACAATAACCATATAAAACCTGTATCCCTGATGATCAGGAACACGCCTAGGACCCCAGATGTCGACATGAAAACAAGTCAAACTTGGAGATACTGCTCCGACTCTGACGACTGGGAAAGGTAGACCGATGATGCTTTCCCAACTGACAAGCCTTACATTAGATGGACGTGTGAGGTGAAACCTGGGGTAACACGTGACACAATTTCTGAAGCGGTAGATGGCCAAAGCGCAAGTGCCACAGGAAGGGAGAGACAGATCCAACAGGAAGAGAGGAGACTCCGGCATATGGGGTTCGACTGAGACGATATAGGCCGCCCTGCTCATAGCCACGCCCAATCACGTTGCCCATAAGGATGTCTTGAAAAATGAGAGAAGATGGATAGAAAATTGCTCGACAATGTAAATCCTTTGTATGTTGGCTAATGGACAACAATTTCATAGAAAAGTCAGGTGCATGCAACACGTTCTTGAGGTACATAGAGGATGTCGGGCAAATCTCCCCCTGACCAGTAATCGGGGAATGCATCCCATTAGCAATAACTACAGTACGGCCTGGAGGAACCTGTCTGTAGGCTGTAAGTAGACCTTGATCACCACACAGATGATGTGTGGCACCAGAGTCCATAATCCACTCTAAAGTATCAGATCCACTACTGGTCGTGAATGCATAAGTGCTACCTGAGGTTCTGGTGGACGCAGAAGCAGCAACGTTGGAATGACTCTCAGAGGCAGGCGCTGGTGCAACAGTACCAGATGGATGAATAATGCCCCTCAGATGAGCTACAAGATCATCAAAGTGCTGATCCAAAGATGAAGCAGATGGAGGTTCAATCTGTTCAGCTACTCGTGCAGAAGCAGGAAATACATGCTTTGAATAGCATGTGTCTTCTGTATGTCCAGAACGGTGGCAGAAGGTGCATGATGGTCGAACACGACCTCCTCTGCCTCGTGGTCCACGACCACGAAACTGATGATGGCCCCCTACGACCTCGAGAAGCTGCCATAGCGGAAGCAGCCTGATTGGCAGTAGATGAAGGAACAGTAATGCGACTCAGTCTATGAAAGGCTTCCTCCATCAGAGGAATAGTGAAATCTGCTAAGATCTGAGAACGTGCTGCCTCGTACTCTGGATCAAGGGCTGCCAGGAATACACCAACCATAGTGGCATTCCGGTACGTCTTCTGTTGCTCAGGAGTGGCTGTGAGAGGCATGAAGCTGTAGAGCTTCTCGAACATTCCATGTAAAGACGTGTATAATGAGTGTAAAGGCTGACCATTCTGTTTGATTGTGAAGATGTCATGCTGGAGTTGCAGAATCTTCGTCTCATTCTTTGCCTGTAAATATGTAGCAACCATAATATCCCACATTGCTTTTGCAGTGGCCTGATGGAGAATATCATTGGCAATCTCAATTGCCAGAGTTCCTGATAGCCAAACCTTGGCATATGCATCATCTGCCTCCTATGAGGCGTTGCCCCCAGTATCCTCAGCAGGCTCTTCCTCAGTAAGAATGTGCTTCTTACCGGTCGACTTCATCATACTCATGAACTGCATTACCCACAGTTCGTAATTTGATCCGTCCATCTTCACAATAGGCGCTGGACCTCTGAAGGCGCCTGTAGATGGGATATCTGCCTTGCTTTCTGACATGCCAAACCCATTAACTTGGAAACGCGAGCGAGAGTCTCCTCTATCACGAAGGTACCCTAGGGTTAGACGAACCCTATGATGTGGGACTGCTCGCAAGTCCTAGGAGGGTCGAGATGCGCTGGAAGTAGTGCACACCACTCGGTGAAGGTGCACGGTGGATGGACACTGCGCGCGGGACTAGGGCTGGAGCCGCACACGCACGAGATCAAGACTGGGGCCGCACGCACACGGGACTGATGCGAGACTAGGGCTGGCGGTGCGGAACCGGGGCTGGGACTGGGCGGCGAGCGCGGCGCTGGGGCGGCGCGGGACCGAGCACAGGGCCGAGCAGGGTCGGAGTGGGGGCGGCGCGAGCGCGGGGCTGGGGCCTGGGAGGCGGCGTGCGTGGAGAGCTCGAAGGTGGAGGCTAGGGTTAGGGTTTCGTTCGAGAACTCCGGTCTAGGACCGTCGCTCTGATACCATGTTGGGAAAAATAAGAGACTTGTTTATTCCATACGCCCTAGACTCTCTTATATAGGAGAATAGCCTATGGGTAAATTAGATCAAGAGTCCAAAAGAAAAGATATGAAATGATACCAAATAGCATAACATATATCTCTACAGTGATGTTGATGACTGGGCTTGAAACACGTATGGTGGCGACAGGGGCCCTGGTTGTGGGGCTTAGGAGAAGGTCGCACGGTCGGTGGAGGAGTCGCAATCGAGTTTGGTGCCATCGGCTGCGATAGCGGTGATGCACGGGCATCCTGGACGGCAATGAAAGGGACTTTGGCAGGGAGATCGGCAAGCTCTCACGTGATACTTGTGTCGTACATGGGTTTTACATCTTCCTGGACAACAAGTTCACCCGCAAACAGATCGAGATTTTGGACTCCTCCATCCATTGGATCATCATCGAATGAGGGCTCTGTATCTTCATTTTCTTCTTGTACAACCCATTGTATCACATAAATCTTCATCTTGAGTAAAAATACCTCCATTTTTTGGATCAAAATCGGGTTGAATAACAGCTACAACGGTCTGAATTTTGTTGTTGACGTGCGAATTTTCATCAATGGTTGTGTCCAACCATGCTTGCACTTTGAAACTTGGTAGGAGGCGACGCTTGAACTTTTGTTGGCGCGAACGCGCATGCGAGCCATGGGAGAGACGACTAAGATTGAATTGCATCCTCCAATATGCGATCGGACCATCGAATCATAAGAACGATTCGGTTGCCATGCTTTGATACCAAATGATGCAAACAGAAAATAATCCAACAGTGGAAAATGTAATTTTTGGTGGAAGAAATTTAGAGGGGAGAGAAAGAAAGAGAAGAACGCGTCGGTTACGCGGGGTTTTGGAGATGAACTGCGAAAATCGCGTCGAGGGATAGATAGAGACAAGGAGAGATAGAACTCAATTTTTATATCATCTGAACTCCCCTTACACTAGACTACCATCCCCTTTCTATAGGAGGGGAGGAATTACAAAATTAGAAAGAAGATCGAATTCAAATAAAATCCTAATCGATCCTAATTGACTTTCACCGATTCTAATTGACTCTTAACTAATTTTATCTACCAAAAGCGTTGAGATTACAATCTCAATTTATTTAAATAAAATAATCAACTAATTTAAATTAACTAATTAAGGACGAGAATTATAATTTGAAAAATTCTCAAATTGGTCCTCCACTTTGATTCAATTTGACCTGTCAATTTGGGAAATATTGCATCACTTCTTGGAAGCAAGATGACGCATATGCTCGTGTTTGGCTATGTGGGACACTTACCACAGAGATAGCCAATGATATTCTGAACCAACCCACCGCCAAGGCAATGTGGGACACTTTAGCTTCCACCTATGCTCAAGCGAAGAATGGGGCCAAGATTCTTCAGTTACAGTTTGACATCTACAAGGCTAAGCAGAATGACCATCCTCTGCACGTGTACTACAGTTCACTCCGTGGCATGTTTGAGAAGTGTTGAGATATTTATATCTCTTTATTTGTTATCCTGTTATTTTCTATTTCTTTCGGCTATCTATGTAATTTACCCGTAGATCTTTTCTCCTATATAAGAGAGCTCTAGGGCTATGGTGAATATAACTTTTTCCCTTTCAATCATTTCCATATGGTATCAGGGCGATAGTCCTAGACTAAAGCCTGTGTCCTAGAGTTCCAAACACCCACCAAAACCCTAGAGACCGTCGCCGCCGCCAGCGGGCAGCAACCCCCCACACCGCCGTCGTCGCCGCTGCAGGCAGCAGCCCCCTGGCTGTTGCTGCACCTCCGCAGCCCCCAGGCTGCTGCTGCCGATCACCCCTGTGCAGCCCGTTACCACCCTCCTCGTGTGAGGGGCGCCGCCGGGGTTCCCAAGGGGGTTCAGACCTGGAAAGGGCTGCTCCATTTTGTCTCCTGAAAGCCCGAATAAGTCTGATTTTGGTTCCTAGAGCGAGATTTTGATCTTCTAATTCCAGTTTGTGACCTCAGTCTTGAAGATAGTTGTTAGTATGTCAGACAACAAAGCAGATGTTCCATCCTAGGGTGCCTTCAAAGGTCCCGCACCCATCGTGAAGATGGATGGAACTAACTATGAACTGTGGGCCATGTAGTTCATGAGTCTAATGCAGTGTAACGGCAAAAAGCACACTCTCACACAGGAGGAGCCTTTGGACAAGACTGGGGTTCACGCTTCATGGGAGGCAGATGACGCGCATGCATGTGTATGGCTTTCAGGGACGGTGTCCATGGAGATAGCCAACGATATATTGAGTCAGCCCACAGCTAAGACTGTGGGATATTCTTGCTGCAACATACTCTCTAGCAAAGAACGAATCAAAGATTCTGCAACTCCAGCACGACATTTTCACGTCCACACAGAATGGGCGACCTCTCCATACCCTTTACATTTCTTTAAGGGGTATGTTTGAGAAGTTACATGACTACGCTTCATGGGAGGCGATGTGGCAGCTCAATAGTAATGGCGCTTTGGGCCCGGATGGATTTCCGATTATATTCTTTACCAAATTTTGGGAGTGTTTACGAAATTACGAGACGATGTGATGTTCATGTTGAAGGAACTCAGAATGGGCAACTCTCGCTTTGAGCGACTCAATAAGGCCCTTCTTTTCTTGCTTCCGAAGAAGGATGTTAGCACAAGGGTTGAGGATTCCATGCTGGTAGCTCTATCTAATGTGATTTACTTGATCATTGCAATGATCCTTGCTAACTGCCTTCGCGGTGTCGTCGACTCTATCATATCTCGTGAGCATACTGCTTTTATCCCAGGTAGACAGATGGCAGATGTATTGGTTCTTGCCTCAGAGATGGTCTTAGATTGGAAAAAGAAGCATAAGCGAGGCCAAGGTTCAGGAAAGCGGTATGCGTATGCGTTCGGACAGGTCACTGAATAACAATTAAGCGGTATGCAAGGGCATACGCGGGGTATATGCGGTTCTACATGATTTCCTTTTTTATTTAAAAATAAATAAATATATACAAAAGTGACTGCAACTGAACTAAATTTACGGATAATTGTGGCCCAACGGAAGATCTAAGAAAAATGACTTTCATGTAGAGCTCAAAATAATCTTTATCAATCAAATATCAATACCTCAATAAAAACGTTAGCACACATAATAATTGACAATAATCACTGTTGACGCATATAAGAGAGTTGTACCTTTTTTGTTATTTTATTTTCTTGTTATTCTCTTTATGTAATTTACCCATAGGCTACTCTCCTATATAAGAGAGCCTAGGGCTATGGAATGTAGTATCTCATTCACGTTTCCCAACATGGTATCAGAGCGACGGTCCTAGACCGGAGTTCTCGAAACTGACAACTGGGAAAAGACGACCTGTGATGTTTTTCCAACTGACACGCCTCACACTGGATAGGTGTGTGAGAGAGACCATAGGGTAGAACTAGACGCAACTTCTGAAGCGGTAAATGACCAAAACGCAGATGCCACAGGAGAGGAGATACTTGTTCAGCGGGAGAAGATGTGATTCCGGCAAACGGGGTCTGGTTCAGACGATAAAGGCCTCCTTGCTCATAGCCATGACCAATCACGTTGCCCGTACGGATGTCCTGAAAAAACAAGGAAGATGAATCAAAAATAGCTCGACAATGGAGATCCTTCGTGATCTGACTAATTGACAACAGATTCATAGAAAAATGCGGTGCATGTAAAACATTCTTGAGCTGCATAGAAGACGTCAATCTAATCTCCCCCTGACCCGTGATAGGAGAATGCGTGCCATTGGCAATAACTACTGTCCATCCTGGAGGAATCTGAGTGTATCCTGTAAGTAGACTCTGGTCGCCACATAGATGATGTGTAGCGCCTGAGTCCATGATCCAAGGCAGTGTATCAGATCTACTACTGTGGAGTGCAAGTGTACTACCTGAAGTACTAGTAGAGGCCGGGGCAGAAGCAGCAGCATCAGTATGACTCTCTGTAGTCGGTGCTGGACCAGATGGTGGAATAATGCCCCTGAGGCGGGCAACTAGATCATCAAATCGTTGATCCAATGTAGCAGCAGACGGGGGATCTATCTGCTCAGCGGCTCGTGCGGATGCAGATTATGCAGGATGCCCCAAGGACAGGAAGTCAACATCAGGATTTGCAGTCTATGTTGGAGATGCTATAGTTTCATGGAAGAGCAAGAAGCAGACAGTAGTAGCTAGATCCAGTGCTGAATCCGAATATAGAGCTATGGCCCAGGCTAGCACAGAAATGATGTGGGTGAAAACCCTACTTGCAGATCTATATATTGATATACCTCTTCCTATGATGTTAGAATGTGACAATCAGGCCGCCTTGTTCATTGCAAATAACCCAGCCTTTCATGAGGGGACCAAGCACATTGAGGTTGACTGTCACTACATACGTGACATGATTCAGAAGGGGTTCATTGCTACATCTCATGTCACATCAGAGAATCAGACTGCGGATATTTTCACCAAGGCCTTACTTAAAGGCCCATTTCAGAAGTGTGCGTCCAAGCTGAGCATGATTGATATCTATGCTCCATCTTGAGGGGGAGTGTTGACGCATATAAGAGAGTTGTACCTTTTTTGTTATTTTATTTTCTTGTTATTCTCTTTATGTAATTTACCCATAGGCTACTCTCCTATATAAGAGAGCCTAGGGCTATGGAATAGAGTATCTCATTCACGTTTCCCAACAATCACCAACAAAATATGTAAGTATAACAATAACCAACAAAATATGTAAGTATTCGAAAGGAAATCGAAATTTAAAATAAATATTCTTGAAATCATATCATCCAACATTCTATAATTATGTAAAATCTAACATTCCATTAATGAATACATTTATTTCTCGAATTAAAAATCAAATATGCGAAAATCTAACGTTCCATCAAATATGAAAAAAATTTATTCAATAGGTTACCTTCGCACGACTGGTAGGAGAAGGAATCTCGCACGACCCTGGGAGGGGGAGGAAGCGCAGTTGGATGGAGGCGACGTAACTGGGAGAAGGCAAAGGAGTTGGGAGGAGGAGGTGGAGCTGGGAGGAAGCAGAGGAGGCGGAGGAGCTGGGAGGAGGCGGTAGAGGCGCAACTATGGGGAGGAGGCAGAGGAGCTGGGAGGAGGAGGGGGAGGAGGTAGAGGAGTTGACGGGAGGAGGCAAAGCTGGGAGGAGGCGGAGGTGGCAGAGGAGCTGGGAGGAGGAGGCAGATCTAGGAGGAGATGGAGGAGCTGGGAGGAGCAGGCGAAGCTGGGAGGAGGTGGAGGAGCTGGGAGGAGGCTGAGGAGCTGGGAGGAGGAGGCGGTGGAGGCGCAATTGGGAGGAGGAGGCGGTGGAGGAGTAGGCTCGTAGGTTAGGGATTAGGGTATCGGGGTATCGGGGGTTAGGGGTAATCGGGTATCGAAGGTTAGGGGTAACCAGATCTTATGATCTGGATCCGACAACCAACCAAACCACAAAGCGGGCGCATGGTTCGCATATGCGGTCGCACAGCCCGCATATGCGGCCAGCATATGCGCAATAGCCGCCTATTAGTGGGCTTCACGAATGCTCCGCATATGCACAATAGCCGCCTATTGATGGTCTTCATGAATGCGATGCGCCTAAAGGTCTGCACATGCATATGCAACCGCATATGCGCCCGCTCCAATCGATTTCGTGAACACTGATGGGGGCATGGCGTGGAAGGTTGATTTTTCCAAGGCTTACGATGGTGTTGACTGGAGATTTTTGTGAACTTCGTTGCAATAGAGAGGATCCCCTGATATATGGGTAACATGGATGAAGAAATGCATTACGACGACCTCGTTTATGATCATGGTTAATGGATGCCACGAGGGCGGATACTTCTAGCCACAATGGAGAGTTCGTCAGGGATGTCCCCTATCATCGTTGCTTTTCATTATAGTTACGGAGGCCTTAGCAGTTTTGATATGGCTGGCGATGGATGGGGAGCTATATTCAGGGTTCAAATGCATTGACGTATCTGTACCTCTACTTCTATATGCAAGTGATACAGTTTTATTCATTGAAGGATGGGTTGAGCATGCAAGAAGAGTCTCCCGGATTATGGACATCTTTGGTGAGATTTCAGGTCTTCGTATCGGCAGAGAGAAAACTTCTTTTGTGCTTTTTGGTTTATCACAGATGCAGGTTCAAGAGTTCGTGACGGTTTTTCCCAACCCTTGCACCTCTCTGCACACTACTTACCTTAGACTTCCCTTTGTTGGGGGGAAGCTCTAGGCATCAGACTAGCAACCTTTGTTGGAGTGATTGGGGAAGAAGCTGACCGGTTGGAAGGCTAGGGTCCTATCCAAACGGGGGAGATTGTTATTGCTTAAACATGTGCTCTCGGAGATTACGATATTTTTCTGCTCTATCAGATTGCTCCCTACTGGAGTCAGGAGACGGATGGAATTTATTGTTAGTCGCTTCTTTGGGGTGGATTCTAGATAGGATAAAGGCGAATTTCATCTAGTGGAGCGGGCCACAGCTGATGCAATTTTAGAAGGATGGAGGGCTCGGTGTTCCTGTGATTGAGAATGTGAATAAGGATCTTCTGGCAAAATAGATGCTCAGATTTTGGGTGCGAGAAGGAGGATTTGTTGAGTTACATGGTTTGGCAAATCTATGGGATTGGGGGGGGGGGGTAAATTGACATGTCCACATATAGCATCACCCTCATCTCTTTGGCAAGGTATTACGAATATTCTTCCACAAATGGAGAGCTTTATGTCAGCCATGGTGGGGGATGGAGAGCTTTTTTAGTTCTGGAAGGATGATTGGACGAGATTTGGACGACTCTCTCACCACTACCCCAGACTTTTTACATTGGCAGCTGACAGGTTTACCATGATGGCTTGGGCATGGACTACTGGTACTTGGGGGCCCTCTTTTGTGTCATAATTTTCAGAATAGCGGATGCATGATTTCCTATCCATGATGAAAGAGTTAGAGGAGGCAGACAACCACCCATCACTTGGGAGGGACCATTGGGTGTGGATGAATGGTCCCTTCTCCATTAAGAAGGCATATATGGCTTTGTCTTGAACTCAAGGAGTGGTACATGAGGACGTTCGATGCGATTGCCAACTTATTCGGAGGAACAAGATTTCGCAATGCATCGAGGTCTTCTTATGGCTCTTTAGACATGGATGACTATGTAGCAAGGCATGCAGAGATATGATACCGGTGATTGAACATGCCTGAGACGTGGCAAAGATGTGGAAGATTTGGACCACCTTTCCTTCAAGTACACTCTAAGAAGGTTTGGAACAACACCAGAATTTCTTGGCTAATGATGGATGGTTGTGTAGCATTCTGGAGATCCATCAGGGACTTATGTGGAAATTCACACGATGATTGCACATTCGCTTTTGCCCGCCTTTGGCTATTTGGTGTGCTAGGAATGAACTCATTTTTCGCGATTAGTCATTCTACTCCGAGAATGTTGTTGAACACTGTAAGGCCCTCCATTTGGCTTGGTCTTGTATAAGCTGATTTTGCATTATATATATAGATAGAGAGAGAGGGCCAGGAATATGTGCCCATGGGCTCACACAACACTGTGTGCCCACTAAGTTTTAAATACCCAATTCATAGTGAACACAATCCAACATTAAAAAACAATCAACGACTCTGGTGAAATGAATCCAGCATCACTCGATGGATGGGTTACGGAACTCCAAATGACAAGAAATGTTTATAGAATTTGTATTTTATAGTTTGAATCAAGGTTTTAAATTTCGATTCGATTTCGTTTCAAGATGTTGAAAAAAGAAATAATTTCGAAATTTCGTCGAAATTTCGACGAAATTTTGCTAGTTTCGGCATAAATCGGCCCTAGATTTGTGAAGGAAGGGTATATACCGAGATTTCGATTTCGGTTTCGGTAGGGCGTCGGAACCGAAATTTCATCTGAATTTCGCTGAAATTTCGCGAAATTTGAAACCCTAGTTTGAATCAAGATCAACGACTTTGATTTATATACTAATTTTAAAATATTTAGTTATGGCCATGGGAACACACACTTGTGTGTGCCCATGGGCATATTTTCCTTTTTCTCGTGCATACACACATATACATATTAGCCATGGGCCCCTGATCAGTGCTTCACCCTTTTACTTCTTAAAAAACAAAGTGAATATTGTAGTCTGGTATCTGATGCCAAATTGCTCGTAATATTTATGAGTTGAACTGTTTATGACCATTAATCTCCAATGATCATCCATGCCTTAAAAAGAATAAAAAATATTAGACTTAGACTAAGAGAGTGTTCCCCTGGATATGGAAAAAGTATACTCAATTCTTTGAAAACTGAGCTGAGCCATATCTGGAAGTTCCTAAACCAAGTTTGCAGAGTTTACTTCAAGCCAAAATGGTCGGTTGTAACTTTCAAATATGTCTCTCAAGATCATTCTGAAGAAGTCATTGACTCCATGTACACTTCTTGCAGCTTCACATGCTTAAAGACATTCTTGACATCTTACTCAAGCTGATACAAAAGCTAACTATAACTGAAGTTTAAGTTGACAATGAGATGAGAATTTTGATTGTACGGCTGACAGTCTCATCAATGTCTATGAGATGCTGCTTTTTAAAGGATTTATCAACCATCATTTCATTAATGTCTTCGACATACTGCTATGTAAAAGATTTCTAACCATCAAGCCTTGTATCTATTTATCGATCCTTCCAAAATTTTCTGCCTTGAAAATACATTCAGAGAGCTGACAGCATTCTTGTTAGACAGGGAAAAATAACTCAAGTTTATCACTTGAATTCCTCTTGCATAGTCTGCACAATCGTTTGTGATTTGGGCTTATTTTGGTCTCAGTTTGGTTGTAGCTATCATATCATATCTTGTGCTAGCTAATTTCGTGTTTGATGTGACAGGTCCTTCAGGGAAGTTTTTGATCCGCCCTCAAGCAGGTTTTGTGGTTCGACGCTCAATCGGGGAAAAGTCGTTGTCAAATTGCTGGTCCATTCTTAAACCTTCTGGCTTTAAACTTCGTGGAGAAAGTTATTTTAGGCAAGAGAAATAGCTTTTCTTCATGTGATTTTCTGAATTAATATTCTCATGACATTTTTTAAGCTATTATAAAAATTGCAATGCAGAGATAGGAGAAAATCTCCTGCTGCAGATCAGGTCCCGTATATACCAATTGGTGTGGATTTATTTGTCTGCCCTCGCAAAATTGATCATATTGCTCAACATGTTGAGCTGCCATATGCGAGTGGACACGAGGAAATTCCATCATTGTTGGTAGTTAACATTCAGGTATACTCCGGCATATCTAGTTAAACATTAAAAAACATGCACTAAATTAGTTCGTGTTGTGTTGGTAAAGATGAAAAACCTGTGTTCAATTCTATGTTTAGCCTCAATAAAAATTAATTCCAACAACTTCTTTTGTCCCTTTTGGAATGGTATATTAGATCTTGGAGTTACCATTATTGTTTTCTTATTTCTTTAAGACTTAATTTTGTTATTGTTTTTTTTCCTACTATCATTTTTTCAGTCCGTTACAAGCTTTTGATATAAAATTCATCAAAAAAGCTCGGGGAGGGGGGTTGTAGGGTGCGGGGATAGAGGGGAGGAAGAAACACCGTGATAGATTCTAAGAAAAAGCAAAACATTTTTTTGAGTAAATAGAGGGGTGGGATCCTGAGGTGGGACCCGCCGCCAGATAAGATATTAATTAAAGAAAAAGATCACATTACATGAGTCCAGGCAACTACCAAAGTCCTACAATGCTCCAAAATATTCTTAGAATAGATCGACTGACCGTTAAAGATACACTCATTTCTGTCGTACCAGATCGCCCACATGCGTAAAGGGACATGTGCTATCGTCATACCCATTCCTGCAAACTGCACGAATGGAGTTCCGGAAACCAGTTGTACTACCTGCATCAAGCCAAGTAATTCCCGCTCTCCTACATACCTCTATCGAATGAGCACAAGTGAAGAAAAGATGGTTCAAATCTTCCATCTCATTGCCACATCTATCACAGAAGATGTCTCCATCCTGTAGCATCCTACCCCGACATTCTTTGGAAAGCACCTTTCCATGTCTAGCAAGCCACAAGATGACCTTGACTATTTTTGGAACTCTGCTTCTCCAGATAATTCTGCTACCTTGATAAGCATAACATGTCAAAGTATGACAACACAAATAAGTATTTTTCATTTTTATTTTGATTTCATCATTCACAAAGTTATTAATCATACTGGCGATTCCTTTGATCTTCGCTTGTTAGACGTGGCTTTCCGGATCATTGAATCTCATGGATGAAAAGGTGTGTCACAACAATGTATTACTCGGTGCTGGTCAATGGGCATCTTGAAGGCGGCTTCTTTCAACCGTAACGAGGGGTAAGACAGGGATGCCTGCTGGCTCCTTTACTGTTTGTTTTGGCAGCAGATATCCTTACATGTATGGTGACATAGGTGGTGTACGATTGGATCTCAATTGGGTACCTACGAGGGGACATTTCCATTCCCCTTCTCTAGTATGCAGAAGATAATTTTTTTTCATTGAAGGTGGAAAGGATGAGGCGTTGGATATGGCGACGGTGCTAGAGCTTTTTGGCTAAGGTTCAGGCCTTAAGATTAATAGGAATAAGTCAACCGTAATCCCAATGGGCCTTTCTGACTAAGAGACGTTGGCGTGTTGTGCGGAGCTGTGGAATCCAAGTGGCCACTTCCCCATCCGTTATTTGGGCCTTCCTTTAACAAGATGAAAGCCATGTATTGCCGATTGGCTAGCACTTATTGAAAAGCTGGAGAAAAAAACTTGCAGGGTGGAGGCTTCCCTGCTTTCTCGTGGCGGGTGTCTAATATTGGTGAAGGAGGTACTTAGGGCAATCCCAATCTTCTTCATGTCATCTAGACTTCTCCCGACTGGTTCGCAGAAGAATTGAGATGCTCATGAGGAGTTTCTTTTGGAGTCAGTCAAGGTTTGGGGAGGCAGAAGTTCATTTGGTGGATTGGGAGACAGTCACACTTCCAAAGGAGACAGGGGGTAGGGATTACTAGGTTGGATTGCATGAATAAGGCCATGTTGTTGAAGTAGATCGCCAGAATTTGGGGGAATAGTGAGGATCTTTGTTGGATTGATTCGTAGCATCTATGTGTGGATGCACAGGCAGACTTGGATGTTCGTCCTTCTCTCTTTATTTCGACGTTCTGGAAGGGGATTTGTACTGTCGTGCCACAGCTTCCTCTTCTCTTTCGTCATGTGCTTGGAGGCAGGAACTCATTTGCTTTTTGGATGGACATTTGGTCTGGGGAGGGCAACCTAGTCTCCCGGTTTTCGTACCTATTTGCTTTGTCTTCGGACTGCGGGGAACACATTTCAGATTGCTGGGAAGGGGGCTTTTAGATGCCTTCTTTCCGCTGCAGCTTCTCTGACCAATGAATGGAGGAATTCGTGGAGCTGCTTGATGAAATTGGTGGGTATGGTATGCCAGGAAATGGAAGAGATCATTGAGTGAAGAGGGGTGGATTTTTCTGTGAACCGTGCTTATGGAGCATTTGTTAGTCTGTCTAGTAATCAGTTGGAGGGAGTATTCTGAGGCTGCAAGCTCATTTGGGAGTTGAAAGTGCCCACGAGAATTGGTGTTTTCTTATGGCTTTTACGCAGGTGACATTTATTAACTAGGGATCGATGGTCCAGAATGGTGCCATGCGGTGATGATAGATGCATCCTCTGTGAAGATGAGGTGGAGCCAATCTCTCATCTCTTCTTTGATTGTGCGAAGTCGAAGATCGTGTGGTTGGAGCAGGGGATTGATTAGATACACACATAGAATTTTGATAGTTTATGGGATTGGCTCTACAATGAAAAATCAAGATCTAACTGCGATCTTCTCCTTCCTATCGCAACTCTTTGGGTGATTTGGAGGTCATGAAATGGGGTTCTTTTTTTGAGTGATCGTTTCTATATGGAGAATATGATCTTTTCAGCCAAAACTCTTCCTGAGAATTGGTTTTGTAAGGTAACCCTGGTATTTCTTCTTTTTTAATATATTTAGGGTGGACACCGTAGCGTGTTTTCCCCTCTTTTGGCTTTAAAAAAAGTACGAAAGTAACATCACAATCATGTTACATTAAAGATACTCTTAAACCACCTTATTGTATGTGATTAAATGGTTACCCTTAAAGATATTAACATATATAGGGTCCACTGATATGATTTATCACGTTTAGACTCCACCGATATGATTTTCTTACTCCCAGGCTACATAGACATGACTTTTCAATGAGTGACGTGTATATGCAACATTAGGTCCTTGTAGTCATGGTATTAAAAGGCTAGCCTCGAGGCGGTCGAGGCGGAACGAGGCGGTGGTTTTTAGCCTCGAGGCGTACGCCTCAGATGGAATTGATGAGGCGTACGCCTTAGAAGGTCGAGGCGGTCCGAGGCGGTGAGGCGATCGAGGCGGTCTCTGAGGCGTTTTTTTGGAATTTAAAGCATTTTTTAAGGATTTAAATTGTCTTATTGGTAGTTTAAGATGCTTATAAATGTATAGTTGTCTAGGATATATATTTACAAGATGAATGCTTGGAATTTTAAGTTTGTTCATATTCAAATTAAGCATTAAACTTGTCTATTTTTTTCAAGAAATTTCTTAATATTGCACTTTTAAATACATAATCCATAAAGCTTAAAGAAAAGCTAGTGTTAAGAGAGGTGACATAATGAGCAATGTAATATACCAACTAGAAAAAAGCAAGATTAGATTCAAGGTATGTCAATGTTGTCATATTTTATATATTAGTCATATATCTAATCATAATTTTTTATGCACCTTAATATTTTTAACGAAAAATATACTGTCTTTGATATTTTAATGACAAGTATAGCTAATGATTCTATTTTTGATTGGGTAGAAATTTAGCAGATAGGTTTATGGAATTTACATATCCTTTATTTCATGTTCATATCTTCATAAGCTCATCATATATTGCAATGTTATATATTATATATATGTCAATTAAGATAATTTCATCAATAAATATATTTATTATACTTTTTATAAGTATTTTCCTATATAAACTGAGGCTTACGCCTCGACCGCCTCGAGGCTACGCCTCTCCTCGTCTCTAGGGAAAACGCCTCGTTCCGCCTTTCGTTTTTTCAAACCTTGCTTGTAGTGCGAGCTAATCTATTTCCTTCCCCCTTTATAACCAAGTTCAAGTGATTTGGCTCTAAAGCACACATTGAGTCGGGAAGGGGGTCTTTCATGCATCAGTTATACAAACGATCTAAGCTCTTATCTCTAGTTATTATTTTTGCCTAGTGACTATAGCTTACGTAGCTATTACTTAATATAAGTACAATAATCAATCTTAGCATGCTATCAGGAATTTTGAGGTATTTATAACTTCACAAATCATTCTAAGCCATTCCCAATTTAATATGTATTTCTGTATGTATTTAATAGAAATATTAATCATAAAATCTAGTAGGAAAATTGAAATGTTGAAGATTGTTATACCAATTCCTCATCCCATATTTATTTTCATGTTCATGTATTGTTTAGCCGACCTTTTCCATGTCCTTTTCATTATTGACCAGAGATCCCACAAATCCAAGGTAGAATGTGATGCTCCTCCTTGCATGTGAAAATGATGGTCTCATTTGTTGAGATAGATGTTTTTTGTTTGTTCTTTATTTATATTTACTTATCCTCCTGACTACTTTATGTAATTCTTCCTTAGAGTTTTTTTCCTATATAAGAGAGCCTTAGGGTCTCAATGGAAAAGAATTGAATCATTTCTATTTCCATATGGTATCAAAGTGACGGTCCTAGATCGGAGCCTGTGCCCTAGCCGCTCCTTCCCCATCTAAGCCCTAGGGGACATCTCCCCTCTCGACTGCAGTAGTCGCAGTCCGCAGCTACTGTCGCCGAGCAACGACAACATCAGCCAGTTGCCGTCGTCGCCACCAACACGTAGCAGCTAGCTGCCGCCGTCGCCAACATGTTGTAGCTGCAACAGCCGCCGCCAACACGCCGCAGCTGCAACAACCACCTGTTGCTACTACCGTCGCCGCCTTCTTCCCCCCTTAGTAGCGATCTTCACTGCCCAAGGGGGTCTCTCGTGGCACCCTAGTGGTCTCCATCATCATCATCATTATCATCCGTTGAGGCTTTGAAATCACTGCCAAGAGCTATTTGATTCACTGCTTAGTTTGTTTTTTTAGGTTTTTAGGGTGGTTTTGATCATCTAAACCTTCCTAACCACCCAGAGAAACCTCTAACAGATGGAAGATGTTGTGGTATGAGTCTACACCCACAACCATCTTCATGTATATTTGTGTAGATGCATTCATCCTTGTCTAGAGTCCCGGTCTTCATAGCAATCGTCATCATGTCATACAACAAGGTCGACTCCATGGTCGACATCCCATTCTCGGGTGCCTTCAAAGGTTCAACACCCGTTGTCAAGATGGATGGGACTGATTATGTGCTATGGGTTATGCAATTCATGAGTCTAATGCAATGCAACGTTAAGAAGCATATTCTGACACAAGACAAACTGATCGATAAGACTGGGATTAATGCCTTGTGGGAGGCAGATGACACATATGCACATGTTTGGTTGTCCGGACGGTGTCTGTGGAGATATCCAAGGATATTCTAGTTATCCCACCGTAAAGGCAATGTGGGATATTCTCGCTGCTAGTTACTCGCATGTGAAGAATGAGTCGAAGATACTGCAGTTACATCATGATATCTTCATGATATCGTGATAGATGGGGTTCTACACAGTTCAGGGGGTGTAATACTCGTGACAGGGAAGGGGGTTGTCGATGCCGTCAGTCGTGCACCTACTGCCACAGACCATGTCATTCTAAGGATACATGCTATTCTAAGCATGGTTTTCCTATTTCAGCTCGTGTTGCAAAACACAATAATCCATATGGTGCTCCTCTGGCATCTGATCAGAGGTTCTATGAGTTGCTGGAAAGACTGAGAGAGATCATGCCTGCACCTAGGTCATCTGGTGCTCCATGAGAATCTTCAAAGGTAGTTGCATCAACATCCGCCATCACATCAGGTACTACATATGCTTTTACCACCTGTTACAAAGCATTGTCAGAATGGATTATGGATTCAGGAGCTTTACACCACCTTTGTGGTGATAGAGGGTAGTTTAGTGCATACATATCGATTCAGCCAGGCAGATCGGTAGTTATAGTAGACGTGACCCACTCTCCCATCACTCGACAAAGGGATGTGCAGTTGACTTCGGCAATGCGCCTAGAGAATGTTCTTCATGCTTCTGATTTTTCTATGAATATAATGTCTATTAGTCAAATCACTAAAAGCTTACATTGTTGTGCCATATTTAATCCGTCCCCCCTTGTGTTTCAGGACATTGTTACGAGCATGGTGATTGGATATGGCCGTGAGCAAGGAGGTCTCTATAGACTGTACCAATCTCCATATGCTAGTGCTTCGTCTATTTGCATTGGATCAATCTCTCCTTATGTGTGACACCTCTGGTTTGGTCACCTTTCTCTACAGAAGTTGTGCCACATGCTTCCTCAGATTTCTCCTCACTCTACCCTCCAGTGTGAGGCTTGCCAGCTTGGGAAGCACCACCGGTCTACATTTCAGAGTCATCAGAGTCATAGTAATCGTAGTATTTTTGAGTATGTGCTACATACCCTCTTGCTTTTCTCTTACACACCTCTCAGAGGAGTTTCGGAGATTTGTTGTCAGACTATCTGCCGTGGACATACCATAGGCATATCAGGAGGCATTACAGATTAGTCAATGGTGCCTTGCTATGTGTTGGAGGAAATGAGTAAATTGTTATTCCATAGAACCCTAGGCTCCCTTATATAGAGAGAACCCATGGGTAAAATACATAAGAGTCCAAAATAGAAACAGAAAATAAGAAACGGTACAAAATAGCATAAGTCTCTACACTCCCCCTCAAGATGGAGCATAGATATCTATCATGCTCAGCTTGGAAGAACATCTCTGAAAGGGTCCTCTAAGCAACGGCTTGGTAAATATGTCGGCAGTCTGATCCTCTGAGCTAACGTGAGACGTAGATATCAAGCCTCTCTGGATCATATCTCTAGTGTAGTGGTATTCTACTTCGATATGCTTTGTTCTTTCATGAATTGCTGGATTGTTGGCAGTAAACAAAGTTGCTTGATTGTCACACTGAAGCTGTATGGGTAAAGGTACAACTATATGTAGATCTTGTAGCACAGCTCGAACCCACATCATCTCTGTGCTCGCTTGCGCCATGGCTCTATATTCAGACTCAGCGCTAGACCTTGCCACAACAGTTTGTTTCTTGCTTTTCCAAGAAACCAGAGAGCTCCCAACAAAGACGGTGAATCCTGAGGTAGACTTTCGATCCTTAGGACATCCTGCATAATCTGCGTCTGCACATGCTGAAATAGATAAATATGTTCTCTTTCGAAATAGCAACCCTGAGCCTGAAGAAGACTTTAGATACCTCAGTATCATGTATATGACGTCCATATGAACTTGTCTTGGATGCTCCATAAATTGACTCACCCGGCTTACTGCAAAAGCAATATCGGGTCGAGTTGTGGTGATATAAAGAAGCTTACCCACCATCTCTCTATATCTTCTCTTGTCCACTTCTTCAGTATCATTGTCATACAGTTTCATGCTCGCATCCATAGGAGTACTCGATGGTCTACATCCAACCATGCCTGTTTCAATCAGAAAATCTGTAATGTATTTCCTTTGGGTCATCACCAGACCCTGTGCATTCCTGGCAAATTCTAACCCCAGAAAGTATCTTAGGGTACCAAGATCCTTCGTGACAAACTGACGGTCCAAGAATGCTTTTGCCCTCTCTACTCCCTGAACGTCATCTCCTGTAACCAGAATATCATCAACATATTACATGATGCCAACCGTACCTGTAGAAGTCTTCTAAATGAACGAGTGATCCGCATTTGATCTTTTGAATCCCTGTATTCAATTAGGTGGGAAAGCTTCCGGAACCATGCCCTTGGACTCTGTTTAAGGCCATAAATCGCCTTGTGAAGTCTACACACCATATGATTCTCCCCCTCAGCAGTGAACCCTGGTGGCTGCTGCATGTAGACTTCCTCCAGCAAATCTCCATACAAGAACACGTTCTTGACATCAAGTTGAGATATAGACCAGTCACGTACCACAACAACCGATAGAAGAATGCGAAGAGTAGAGTGCCGAGCCACTGGAGAAAATGTATCCAGATAGTCCACACCATAGGCTTGTGTGAAACCTCTCGCAACAAGTCATGCCTTGTACCGATCGAGACTGCCATCAGCATGGTATTTAACTGTGAACACTCATTTGCAACTAACAATAGATACATCAGATGGAGCATTAACCAGGCTCCATGTACCACGAGACTGTAAAGCACACATCTCTTCTTCCATAGCCAATCGCCAGCAATCAATCTTCATAGCTTCTTGATAGGTCCGTGGTATATCCACGGAAGACAAAGCCGCAACAAACCTCTGAAAATCACCTGTAAGGTGGTGAAAGAACACCTGGGAAGCAAATGGATAAGACGCGCAAGTCCGTTTCTGCTTCCGAATAGCAATGGGGACATCAAGGTCGTCATCCGCTGTACTAGATGGTGCATCCTCCTCCTGCAATGAAGAATCCTGCACATGTACATTATCTGACCCATCATTAGTAATACCATCTGAACATACCTGAGGCATGATGGATGTTTGATGTGTAGTTTGAGCAGAGCCTGACCGACGTGTATAAAATTTAGGTAAAGATGGGATAGGTAGTTGCGGAGGTGGTGGTGGTGGTGGTGGTGATGGTGGCGTAGCACTGGAGCTGGATTGGACTCAGGCGGACTCAGACTAGGAGGAGGAGGAACATATACGTCATCATTGGAAGTAGACAAAACCAACCTGTCAATTGCATGGGAGAAGTACATAACGGACTCAAAAAATGTAACGTCAGCACTGACAAAATATTTCTTGTTTATGGGGTCATAACAACGATAACCCTTCTGAGTCCGAGAGTAACCTACAAAGACACACTTGACAGCTCTAGGAGAGAGTTTGTCAAGTCCAGGAGATAAGTGATGAACAAAGGCAACAGTATCAAAGACACGAGGAGTAAGTGAGAATAATTCCTTATCAGGGAATAAATGAAAGAGGAATTTTCTTACCAAGAATGGAGGATGGCATGCGATTGCCCAGGTAGCAGGCTGTAAGGACAGCATCCCCCCAGAAAGTGATAGGCGCACAATTCTGGATAAGCAGGGTTCGAGTGATATCAAGAAGGTGACGATGCTTTCTCTCTGCCACGCCATTCTGTTGAGATGTATAAGCGCAGGTGGTTTGGTGAATAATACCCTTAGACGAAAGAAACTGGGAGAGAGAACGGGTGCAGAGTTCCAATGCATTATCTGTACGAACATATTTGACAGTAGAAGAGAAAACATTCTGCACTTCATTAATCAGATTTTTAATAACATCCCCTGCTTCAGATTTATTCTTTAAAAGAAAGACCCAAAATACATGAGAAAAGTCATCAACCGCAACTAGATAAAACCCGTGTCCCTGATGATCAGTTACACGACTCGGACCCCAAATATCAATATGAAACAGCTCAAACGGGGAGCTACTGCTCTGACTCTGACGACTAGGAAAGCTAGAACGATGATGCTTTCCCAACTGACACGCTTCACAACGAAATGACGAACTCGGAGAGATCCGAGGCAAGAGATGTCGCATTTTCTGGAGCGGAAGATGGCCAAAGAGAATATGCCAGGTGTACGGAGAGACTGATCCGGCTGAGTGTGAAGAGATGCCAGCATAAGAATTCCGGACCAGACGATAGAGACCATTTTGCTCAGAGCCACAACCAATCACCTTGCCCGTTAGTATGTCCTGAAAAATGAGAGACGATGGGTCAAATATAGCACGACAGTGCAAATCCTTCATAATCTGACTAATGGATAATAAATTCATGGAGAACTCAGGAGCATGTAGAACACTCTGTAAATGCATAGAAGGTGATAAGGTGATCTCGCCCTGTCCAACAATGGGGGAATGAGTCCCATCTGCTATCAGCACTGAGCGGCCAGGTGGGATGTCCCTGTATGACTCAAGTCTCTCTCTGTCATGGCAGAGATGATGGGTAGCGCCAGAATCTATAATCCAGTCGGAGAGATCATGACAAGATGTAAGGGCAGTGGCACTACCTGAGGTACTGGCAGCGGCAAACGAACTAGCAGAAGCTGTAGCAACAACATCTGAAGGTCCACCTGGAGAATCAGTGGATGATTGAGGCATAATATCTCGTAGGCGTGCTACAATCTCTTCGAACCGATAATCTGTAGTGGATGCTGACTGAGACGTGACATGCTCGGCTACACGCGCCGATGCTGGAAACCCATGCTTAGAGTAGCATGTATCCTCTGAGTAGCATGTGCGATGACAGAATGAACGTGGCTGGCGAAAGAGACCTCCTCGACCACAAGGTCCACGCCCACGACCAAAAGACTGACCACCTCTCCCACACGATATCGCCATCGCCGATGGAGGTGGAGTAGATGTGCTGGAAGAAATAGAGATGCGACTGCGCCTCCTGTAAACGTCCTCCATAGGAGGAATAACAGCATCTGCAAGTATCTGAGAGCAGGCTGCCTCATACTCAGGATCGAGCGTTGCAAGTAGTATGCCCACCATTGTAGCATTCCGGAAGGTCTTTCTGCTGCTCTGGAGTCGCCGTGAGTGGTATAGTGCTATATAGTTTCTCGAACATCCCCCTCAGGGAAGTGTACAACGAGTGAAGCGACCACCCATTCTGCTTCATTGTGAAAATATCATACTGGAGCTGTAACATCTTGGTCTCATTCCGCACTTGTGAATATGTGACGGCCAGAATATCCCACATTGCCTTGGCAGTGGGCATATGGAGAACATCATTGGCAATCTCCATCGATAGTGTGCCCGATAGCCAAACCTTGGCATAAGAATCATCGGCCTCCCAAGAGGCATAGATCCCAGTCTTTTCTGCCGGCTCATCCTCGGTAAGTATATGCTTCTTACCGTTTAACTTCATGAGGCTCATGAACTGCATCGCCCAGAGCTCATAGTTCGTCACATCCATCTTGACTATTGGCGCAGGACCTTTGAAGGCGCCTATGGAGGGCATATCGACTTTACTTTCTGGCATTTAACTGGAGACGAAAGACTAGGGTTTGTAGATAATAGACGGTGTCTACATCAACTGTATAGGATTTGAGTGCATATGTAGACTTTATGCACTCAAATCCATGTCAAAATATCGGTCGGCGAGTGGCGAAGTGGCCGGCGGAGGCTTGTGCGGCGGACGGGGCCGGAAGAGGGGGTGTCCGGTAGCCGGCGGAGGGTTGGTGAAGCCGGCGGCGGATTGGCGGTGCCAGCGGAGGGCTGTCGGGCCTAGCGGAGGGCTGTCGGGCCTAGCGGAGGGCTGGGGGGCGGCGGAGGGCTGGCGGAGGGCTAGTGGGGCCTGGCGGTGCTGGCGAGGGCCGGAGAAGGTGGGCGGCGCCGCCGAGAGGAAAGAGGAGAGAGAGGGAGTGGACGGCGGGCTTGAGAGGGTAGGGTTAGGGTTTTGGCTCTGATACCATGTTGGTGGAAATGAGTAAATTGTTATTCCATAGAACCCTAGGCTCCCTTATATAGAGAGAACCCATGGGTAAAATACATCAGAGTCCAGAATAGAAATAGAAAATAAGAAACGGTACAAAATAACATAACATAAGGCTCCACACTATGGAAGAGGAGATGGCTGCGTTATAGTCTCGTGGCACATGGAATGTTGTTCCTGATCCACTTGATCTTTCTGTTGTGGGTGTTTACAGTGAAACACCATGCCGATGGTAGTGTGGATTGATACAAGGCCAGGCTTGTCGCTCGTGGGTTCACCCAGACCTATGGGGTGGACTATCAGGATACGTTTTCTCATGTTGCCCGACATTCTACATTGAGGATTCCTCTTTCTGTTGCTGTGGTACGTGATTGGCCTCTCTTTCAGCTGGATGTCAAGAATGCCTTCTTGTACAGAGACTTACAGGAGGAACTCTACATGCAACAACCATCTGGTTTCGCTGATGAAGGGGAGTCTCATATGTTTTCTAGACTTCACGAGGCTATTTATGACCTTAAGCAGAGTCCGAGGGTTTGGTTCCAGAAGCTTTCTGAGTTGATCGAGTGGCAGGGTTTTATCAAATAGACTGCCGATCACTCCTTTTTTGTTCAGAGAATCCAGGGAGGTATTGTTGCTATTTTGGTTTATGTGGATGGCATCATTGTTACAGGGGATGCTGAGCATGGTATTCAGGTAGCTATGGATTTCCTTGGACAATAGTTTGTGATCAATGACCTTGACAATCTTCGTTACTTTCTTGGCCTCGAATTCGCAAGATACCATTGTGGCATGGTGGTGATGCAAAGGAAGTATATTACTAATCTCCCAGCTGAGACGTGCATGATAAGATGTAGGCCTGCTACTATTCCTATGGATCCGAGTATGAAATTGTATGATGATGACACCGGGGAGGTTGGTAAGAGATGATATAGAGAGCTTGTGAGGAAGCTTTTATATGTCACCATTACCGGACCAGATATATCCTTCGCAGTGAGCAGAGTTAGCCGGTTTATGCAACAACCCGGGTAGGTACATATGGATGCAGTTCACATGATTTTGAGATATTTGAAGACTTCTCTAGGCACATGACTCTTGTTCAGTAGAGATACATCCCTTGCAGTTACAGCATGTGCTGATGCAGATTATGTATGATGCCCCAAAGACAGGAAATCTACCTCAGGCTTCGTTGTCTTTGTAGGGAGTTCACTTGTTTCATGGAAGAGCAAGAAACAAACTATTGTTGTTAGATCTAGTGTCGAATCAGAATATAGAACCATGGCACAAGGGAGCACAGAGATGATGTGGGTTGTCCTGAATGACCTAATTATTGAGGTGCCAGTTCCTATGCACCTCCAATGCGACAATCAGATGCCCTTTTCATAGCCAATAATCCGACCTTCCATTAAAGAACCAAGGACATCGAGGTAGACTATCACTACACTCGATATATGTTTCAGATGGGATTTATCTCCACTTCTCATGTTACTTCAGGAGATCAGACTGCATATATGCTCACCAAGGCACTTGTTAGGGGTCCATTCCATCGTTGTTCCAAGCTGAGCATGATTGACGTATATGCTCCAGCTTGAGGGGGAGTATTGAGATAGATGTTTTTGTTTGCTCTTTATTTATACTTATCCTCCTGTCTACTTTATGCAATTTTACCTTAGAGTTTTTCTCCTATATAAGAGAGCCCTAGGGTCTCCATGGAAAACAATTGAATCGTTTCTCTTCCCATAACATTACTTTGTGTTCCTCCTTAATGTTGCTATCCACATATCCCTCCTCCACCTTTTTATTATTTTGGTTTTACTTGCATGTCCATTGTGACAAGCATTCTCAAGACGATATTTATTATCACACGAATAATATACAAGCTCTTCTCACCATAATGTAGGTTGTTCCTTTACATATTGAAAATTTTATTTGTTTCGTGCCTTTAGTTTTCAGATATTGAAGATCCTCATGATGAATGAAGGGATTTTATCTTGCGAGGTTATTCTTTGCTATTTTTCATTATTTCAAGTAATAATATTAATTTGTATTATTTATCTATATGAGCTTGACTTGTCTTGCTTTAACATGCAATAGTAATCATAACATGTTTAACTTTTTTGTCAACAATAATCTCTCTTTAATAAGCTCATATAATTATATTATATTTATATACTTCTTTCATGACAGAAAAAAGAGCATATTTAGATCGTAAAAGACATACAATAATGGTTAAAATCAGTGTTCAGGAAATCGGCCGAGTATACCGCATACTTGGCCGTATACTCGTATTCAGTAGCCTTGGCGCACTGAGTATGGTCAAATCGTCATCTAGGCGGGTCAGGCCGCATACTCGGCCGAGTATGCGGTATATGCGGCCGTTTATGCGGCCGATTTTCGAATAAACTTTTTTAAAACCTTAACCTAAATTCGGACATCCGACTTAACACTCTTTCAATTGATGTTTTTGCTCACTTGACTCTATTATCCCAATAGTTTTGTTCCTTGTACCTTCAATTCTTTATTATTATAATCAAGAATATAATATTTAGAGGTTATTAACATTATATTAAAAATTTATTTATATTTTTAATAATAAAAAATACCAAACTGCATAAAACCGCATACTCCCCGCATACTCTCCCGCATACCGCATACTCTCTATGCAGTGACCCCTCCGACTGAATACCGCATACCGCCTTCCTGAACATTGGTTAAAATTAAATATTTTATTCACTATATATTATCAGTTTGATATTTTCCTTGATTATATAGTCTTTTCAAGATACTCCAATGGTTTGTTGGTAGTGCAATGTGCCTACCACCCAAATGACTAGGGTTCAAATCATGGGGCGAGCACCTGTGCGTGTTTCCCCCTCTTGTTTAAAAAGAAGTCGTTTCAACTTATTTTAGTAATCTATAATCAAAATTAGAATTATATAATATAATCTTTAAAATTATAATATTCTTCTTATAAAATTATTTGATTTGTATCACTTGTGTCCCTCTGAGATATTGCAATATCAGTTTGACTTCTTGTCGTTCTATCATTTGTGCCCTTATGTTACTTTAACCATCAATGAGTTGAACTTAACCATGGGTTTTTTCAAACCATGGTATGACTAAGAGGGCATAACTATCCAAACACCTCCCCTCCCCCAAATCCTCCTCTAACCTCTCCTCCTCCCTATTCCCTCTAGCTTTCTCTGCCGTACCACACATCCTCTGCCCCTACCTTTGTTGTATCAATCGAGCCCTCACTGCAGTTCCAGAACCTGGAGCAGCAACACGCCGCTTAGAGCATCAACCGAAATCCCTATCTCAAGTCTATCACGCAAGAAATACCTAACATCTTCAACATTCTGGAGCAGACCAACTTCATCAATCGGATTTCCTTAAATCCTCAAATTCATCATCAAGATCCACCTGAAGCATTCAACACAAGCTTCTCCATTCGTGAGAAGCCCCAACCGATCTTGTTGAAGCCATTCCTATGCAAGAATAGTAGAAAAACCTCACTGCAGTTGGACGTTCATGCCACTTGGGTTGGGCTCGGATTTGCAGAATTGGAGTTGCTTTGTTCTTGGAGCAGACTAGGATTTGCAGAGGTCGGAGAGGGATGGGGAGGAGGAGAGTCAGAGGCCTGTGAGTCATCTCTTCCACAAGTGTTGAGGAGGAGCAAGGGGCAGAGGTGGAGGAGCATGGGGGCGGAGGCAGAGCATGAGCAGGGGGTTGTGGATGAGGGGGCGGATGAGGGGCTGGAGGGGAGGAGAAGGAGGGGGGTGGGGGTGTTGGAGGGAGCGAGCCTTGGGAGGAGGGGTGGGGATGGGGGGGAGGAGGAGGTGGTTAGAGGAGGAAGGGTTGATAGGGGTGAAGCTAGGAAGGAGGGGTGGGGAGGAGGAGGAGGGGAAGGGCTAGGGAGGAGGGGCGGAGGAATGGCTAGGATGGGAGGGGCTGGCGGGTAGGAGGGGTGGATGCGGAGGAGGCCGAGGAGGAGGAGGGACAACGGGGGAGGTGATGGAGTATTGACAAGGCATGAAGGGGGAGGGACGATGGAGGAGGGCCTGGTGGGGGAGGGGTGGATGAGGAGGGCTTGGATGGGGAGGGGCAACAGAGGACATGCGACGGCGGAGGAAGGCCTCGAGGGGGAGGGCGGTGAAGGAGGAGGGCCTGGAGGGGGAGGGTGGAGGAGGATGGCTTGGAGGGCGAGGGGTGGCGACCAAGTGCTTGGAGGGGAAGGGGCAGCGGAGGAGGGACTGGAAAGGGAGGGGCGACGGCGGCGGAGGGCCTGGTGGGGGAGGGGCGATAGTGGAGGAGGGGCGACGACGAAGGCGGTCCTGGAGGGGGAGGGGTGGTTGGAGGAGGAAGGGATTGAGAGGGAGGAAGAAGAAGAACTGGAGAAGAAAAACATATTTTTACCCTTCATTTTTAATTAATTACCATTGTGTCTTCAAAGTTAACAACTATTTAGGATGAGGATTGACGACAACTAACCCGAGTGGCACAAGTGATCATTGTGGAAAAAGTCAGGGGTTGCACTAATATTCCAAAAAATGGAGGGGTATAATTGATATTGCAATATCTCATAAGAGCGCAACTGGTAAAAACCCAAAATTATATATGAGCTTTAAAACGTCAATTAATGTTGCAAATTTGAAACAAATGAATTGAATTTGAATATTCAAAATCAAAATAAACTGAATGTTAGTAAATTCATTTAAATATCAATTCGAGTTCGGATTCAGAATTTTTAAAATAAATCGAATCCAATCTTCGTGGATTCGAAGGATTCAATTCGATTAGCACCCCTACCACCACCAGGAAATGGAAATACTTTCTCCTCTTCGATTCACCTCTCCAGCTCGGGTCCCTGAGCCTCAGGTCAGGGTTTAAGTTTTTTTTATTTTTGTGTTATTTTTTTAATGTTCATTTGATTCCCACTTTAACTTAGTAATAATAACTTAGTAGTAGTAACTTACTGTTTAAGTTTTTAGTGCTATTTTTATGTTCATTTTTTTCCTTTATGTGATTGTTTATGTTCTGTAAGGGTCCATTTTGATTGTTTGTGTTGTATATTTAGTATATCATTGTTATTAATAGTAACTTGTTGATGTTAAGTTGTGAGTTTGTAAGTTGTAAATTGTATTTGTTTTTTATTTCTTCTTTTATTTTAATTGCTTCTTTTATTTCATTACTAATGCATTATAGTATTAAAATGCCCAAATCTATGCTAATCTTTAAGAATATATGTATAAAAAAATGGTTTATATATTTATAATAATTAAGAAATATTCAAAACTGAGTAAAGGTCGGCTAAATCCGATTAGTCCTCTGACTACTAATTAATCCCACCGACTTTGGGTTAGAATGGAGTTTCAGAATATCGTGTTGTCATCTGCCCTAAGCCTGGACATATCTGCTTATTCCCACAAATAAGTTGAGTTTATGTAACTAAAAAAGATGTGATCCACATCTTCACTACCATTGCCGCATCTCAGACACATCACATCCCTAGTCCGGAGAATCATGTCTGTTAGGAGTATATATGTTAAGAGAATATTCTATATGGTAGGAGTATATGTTAAGAGAACATTCTATGTAGCAGGAGTATATGTTAAGAGAATATTCTATGTGGCAGGAAAATTTATGTGGTATTTATGTATTTTCTCCTTTGAGCTCTTTAGGGTTTTGTCCTATATAAGGACCCCTAGACCTCTAGAATAAAACAAGCCTTTCTATTCTTTCATTCTTTTTTGCACATGGTATCAGAGCAACTAGCCCCAAGTCCTCCCTAAGCAGTCGTCGCCTACCTGCGACGACTCCAAGCACCTGCGGCATAGCCTGCGCCACCGCTCACTGCTCCAAGGAGCCCAGCGCTGCCCCAGGCGCCCTACGCCTTCGCTCGTGCCCTAGGCGCCCCCCCAATGTTGCCTCGTGCCCTAGTCGACCCCCAACGCCCCCAGTGCCACCTCACGCCAACCTAGGCACCTCGCGCTACTCCAGACGCTTCCAGCGCCGCCTCAAGCTGCTCCAGACGCCAGCCCAGGCTTCATGCGCCGTCCTAGGTGCTCGCCAGCGCCGTCCCAGACGCCCCGCGCTGCTCCCCGCGCATCAACTGCCTCTCTTTCCTTTACCGATCACCTAGGGTATCATCACTTGATGTCGATTACCTAATCGATGCACTGCTAGGTCTCCATGATGCTTGAATAAGACTGTAAGAACTTACTAGATCACTTTTTCTTGACCTACTCGACCACCATTGCATCTGCAGAGCCCAAGCCCATGTATCTTACTTCCTCTGTGATGGTACATGGCACTTTTATAAAGCTAAAAGGCTCCGAGAACTATGTACTGTGGTCCAGATCCTTTAAGATGTTTATTGGTGGTCAGCGAAAGAACTATGTTCTCACAAAAGATCCACGTAAGGAGATGGAAAACGACTGCGATAGCTGGTACATGGACAACTGCCAAGTGATTACTTGGATGACGTCGATCCAAATATTGCATCAAATCTTCTTTACAAGGAGATGACAAAGGCTATGTGGGAGAGCCTTGAGAACACCTACTCTCAAAAGACAACTAAGTCTAGGCTCTCAGATATCTACACACGGATTTGGTCTGCAAATTAGGGAGATACATCTTTGGTCGAGTACTACATGCTCCTCACAAGCCTGTTTGAGGAGCTTCTTATCTTTCAGCCTGGTTGTTATAATAAGCAGATAGGTAAGCGTGCAGAATGACAAGTGTATCGTTTCTTGTCAGGATTACATCCGCGATACAAGACTGTGAAGGACCAATTTCTAACTGTTGTCGCACTACCCACTCTAGAGACCATATATGGTCGACTACAAGAACTTCATTCTCCCTCTCCTCAACTATCTACGGAAACTACTGCACATTTTGCTAGAGGACGACCTGACTACCAAGGAGGACGCGATCGTGACTTTGGCCGTGTTCGTGGCCGTGAGGTTGGACGTGGACGTGACTTCGAACACGGACATGGACGGGATCCTGCCACTACTCGCTATCCAACATGCACTCACTGCGGACGCTGGAATCATCCATCTGAAGGTTTTTGGGTAAAGTTTGGCATACCTACTAATGCCAACAGTGCCTATAAGGCTACCTCATACGAAGGCCCATATGATAATACAGATACCTCGCCAGAACAGTCATCCGATGATAGTCAGATATCCTTTACTGCATCTGAGTATGCTTGTTTACGTCAGCTGCTACAAAATTCTTCCAGTAACACTAGTACCTCTGCTCCTACTACGAGTCTAGCCACTACTTCAGGTACACTTGCCAATGTTGCCTCTGCATCCAGCCCTGCATGGATCATTGCTCCAGTGCTTCTACTCATCTGACGGGAGAAGATAGTCTTCTCACCTCTGCACACCCGTCTTTCGTTGTGAGGACTGTTCGGGTTGCTAATGGAGCACATTCCCCTATCACTAGTGTGGGGACTATGGAGTTTTCATCCAAACTCTGACTTATTGATGTGCATTGTGCTCCTGATTTTCCACTTAGTCTCTTATATGTTCATAAGTTATGCCAAGAACTTAACTGTCGTGTGATTTTTGATGAGTTTTGTTGTTATTTTCAGGACATCCGAACGAGACAGATTTTTGGTGGGGAACATGAGAAAGAACAACCTATATTGTCTTGATATCCCCTATGATTCTGGTTTTGCTGGCGCTACATCTATATCCGATGATCCCTTTCTTTGACATCTTCGCCTCGGTCTCTATCCGCCAAAGCTCTATCTTTAATGTTCCTCGAGATTTCTACGCTCAAGCCCTTTGAGTGTGAGGCGTGTCAGTTCGGGAAACATCATCGAGCGTCCTTCCCTGCTCGTTTTAAACCTCGTCGAAAAAATCCTTTTTCTTTAGTCCATTGTGATATTTGGGGATCATGTTCGGTCCGTACCCTGAGTGGACGTAATTACTTTGTTGTTTTTGTCGTTGACTATAGTCGATCATCTTGGCTCTATCTATTAAAAGAACGATCAGGGATGAGCAACATTATTAAGAATTTCTTCCATTATGTCAAAAATATCTTTTCCTTCGGTGTTCAAAGTTTTCGCACAGATAATGCTTTGGAATTCACTCAACATGATCTAACCAACTTCTTTGCATCACAGGGCACCATTCACCAAACATCATGTCCTTACCCCTCGCCACAAAACGAGGTAGCCGAAAGGAAACTCAGACACCTTCTAAATATAGCCCGATCCCTCCTTACCCAGTTGAAAGTTCCCAAAACCTATTGGGGGGATATTTTAACTGTTGTCTATCTTGTCAACAGGGTTCCATCTCCATCCCTAAATGGATCCACCCCCTTCTCTCTGCTCTACCCAACTGAGCTACCTTTTCCTCTACCCTTACGAATTTTTGGATGTGTTGCATTTGTTCATAACTTTGATACTACTGACAAACTCTCTCCTCGTGCTATTAAATGTGTTTTTCCTGGTTATTCTTGTACTCAAAAAGGTTACATGTGCTATGATCCAATTGGACGTCGCTGTTATATATCTGCAGATGTAACCTTTTTTCAACAAACCAGCTTCTTCACACAATTTGTTACCGGTACCCCTCTTGATCTCCCACCTCCACCCATTGTCTATAAGAGAAAACAAAAATCCCAATCACCAGATGTTCCATTACCCATTTCTTTATTGCAGGATGATATACCTATTCAAGTATCCCCTCCACTACTGTCCTGGATGTTCCTGAGGAGCTTCCCATTGCTCTATGCAGAACTAAGAGGTAGTGCACACTTCATCCCATGTCTCATTTCACTTCTACTGCTAGTTTATCAACTACTGACAGATGATATGCAGATGCTCTCATGACCATTTCTATTCCAAGAGACCACCATAGTACTTTGCAGGATTCAAGATGGCTTAAGGCCATGGATGATGAGATGGATGCTCTTATTTCCAGGGGAACATGGGATCTAGTGCAATGTCTCAAAGGGACTAAACTTGTGGCATATAAATGGGTCTTCACGACTAAACAATCACCAGATGGGTCGATTGACGGGTTGAAAGTTCGTGTTGTGGCAAAGGGCTTCACACAGACATATGGAGTAGATTACTTTGAGACATTCTCACCGGTTGCGTGTATGGGGTCAATAAGGACTATCCTTTCTGTGGAAGCTAATAAGGCATGGCCTATCTTTCAGTTAGATGTGAAAAATGCATTTCTATATGGCGATCTTGATGAGTAAGTATATATGATGCAGCCTCCGGGTTATGAAGTCGAGGGGGAGTGTGTATGTCGACTTTGCAAAGCAATATATGGCCTAAAGAAGAGACCAAGGGCATGGTTCGGCAGACTTACTGTAGAGATCATCACTCTTGGTTTCCAGAGAACAACCTCTATTATTCTGTGTTTGTCAGAAGACGAACAGTTGAAACTGTTATTCTTACAATTTATGTGGATGATATGGTCATCACAGGTGATGATGATAAAGGGTTACTTGAGACCAAAGCGTTCCTCCAGAAGGTATTTATTACCAAGGATCTTGGTCCACTACGATATTTCTTGGGCATAGAAGTACTACACACTACAGAGGGTCTTCATCTTTCACGGAGAAAATACTGTCTGGACATTCTTACGGAAGCAAGATTACTTGGATGCAAGCTCACTGGTATTCCCGCAGATCCTAAGAAACACTTCACATCCTCTATTCCTATCTTCGAAGATGTTACTCGATATAGGAGCCTGGTTGGCAAACTTCTTTACCTTACTATCACCAGACCAGATATTTCTTATGCAGTGAGCAAAGCTAGTCAACACATGGAGCAACCTTGTTATAGTCACTGGCAAGATGTTCTTCAGATTTTACGATATGTGAAGGAATCACCAGGAAGTGGCCACTTCTATGGGGCAAATGGATACACAGATATTATTGCATATGCTGATGCAGATTATGCAAGCTCACCAGAGGATCGCCGCTCCACCATAGGTTATGATATGATGGTTGGAGGAAATCTTGTTACTTTGAGAAGCAAGAAGCAGACTGTTGTATCTAGATCCAGTGCAGAAGCAGAGTACTGGGCGATGGCTCAAGCTACTTGCGAGATCACTTGGCTATTAACTTTTCTTGAAGAACTTGGTATTGTTGTCAGTACTCCTATTCCACTATATTGTGACAACAAATCTGCTACATATATTGCCACGAATCCGTTGTTCCATGAGCGAACCAAGCATATAGAGGTTGACTGTCATTTTGTTCGTGATGCTGTCAGGATTGGAAGGATTACTACTCCTCACATCAACACCGACCTTCAGCTTGCAGATGTCTCAAAAGCACTACCCAAGAAGCGACTCTCCTGGATTGTTTCCAAGTTGGGCATGACTGATAAATATGCTCCAACTTGAGGGGGGAGTGTTTGGAGTATATATGTTAAGAGAATATTCTATATGACAGGAGTATATGTTAAGAGAATATTCAATATGGCAGGAGTATATGTTAAGAGAATATTCTATGTAGCAGGAGTATATGTTAAGAGAATATTCTATGTAGTAGGAGCATATGTTAAGAGAATATCCTATGTGGCAGGAATATTCTATGTGGTATTTATGTATTTTCTCCTTTGAGTTCTCTAGGGTTTTGTCTTATATAAGGACCCCTAGACCTCTAGAATAAAACAAGCCTTTCTATTCTTTTATTCTTTTTTCCACAATGTCCCTACGCATCTTCCTGAGCAGACAACCATGCCTTACCAACCAAAGTAAAACTTTGATCCGTTAAGGGATCCTGCTCTTCCATTTCATCTTGTAATCTTGTTTGAGATCTTCATGCAATAGCTCCTGTAAGGCTGAGAAAGCCTTATACACTTTTTTCACTGAGAAGGGGGCATTCAACCACACCCAATGATTGTTGCGAGCAGATGTGCCCTCAACTTCCTCCAACTCATTGGTCATGAAAAAAGGTCCCTCAACCTCTCTTCAGAGAACTCCGCCACAAATTACGGGACCCACATCCTGTTGACCAGGCTTGTGCCACCTATATATCTCGATCACTAGAGAGCAAAAAGATGAGGAAATTGATCTTCTAACAGACTTAATCCAGTCTAATCATCCATCCAAAAGTGAGACTGATCATCACTGCTTGCCACTAATCTCGAGACTCGTCGTCTTCAAAATGATGCTGGAGTTGCCTTCCAAGAGGGAGGAGGGGAGGGAAACCTGACATGGAGCATTGCCAATGTAACACCAAATTCATATTCATATCAGGCAACACACCAATCCTCACCTTTCCCCAAAAACCTAATGACCCATTTCGCTAGGAGGCTTTATTCAAGTTCTCAATCCATCCTTCTTCGGCTTAATCGTCACATCCCACCCAAGGAGGTCAATCCCCCGCTTCTCTTGTTTGAAATTAGCCCAAAAGAAATGCCTCATTATCGATTCAATCTTCAATTGCACTCCCACCAGAATCAACTTCGTGGAGTAAAAGAAAATAGGGTTGACCAAGAGGACATGCTTAAGCAGCATTAACTTCCCACCTCTGGGATAGAACCATGGCTTTCCATTGTATCGACTTTTTCTCAATTCTATCAAGGGATGCCAATCCGAGGAGTGTAGTCTACCTCCAAGTAACAGAAGGCCCAATTACATTTGGTAGTGAAGTGTTAGGACATTGGACCACCAAGATCTATTCCTTAATTTCAATATGCAAGAGCTCTAAAGGAACAAAAACTGACTTCTCCCTACTCATACGAAGTCCAGATATATCCCCAAACATGTCCATGCTCTGAGAAGCCACCTTCTCCTATGCCACACTGCCTTCAATGAACAATATCGTATCATTAGCATAATTAGGCATTGAGATGTCCCACTCATGAACTCCAAACAAAAGTCGTATTGAATGCCAATTTCATCATTACCGTTGGTACGTCTGCTACCACCGCAAACAGAAGAGGTGCCAAGGGGCATCCCTGTCGAGCCCCTCTAGGAGGCTGAAAGAATATTCCTTCCCAATGACCATTCACGAGGACCGTAAAGGACACAGTTGTAATATATCCTTTCATCCATAAAATCCACATTTGGGAGAAACCTCTCTGTTGCAACGATGACCAAAAAAGCGCCAATCAACAGTCATATACCTTAGAAAAGTCTACTTTCCACAACATTCCCCTCCTATTATTTTGCTTCTAATCCATTACCATCTCAGAAGCAAGGACTAACCCGTTTGCCATTAATCTGCTAGGTACAAAAGTCATCTGCTCTAGAGAGATTATTGTGTCCAATACTCCACAAAGGCGATTCACTATCATCTTCGCAATAATGAGGTACATTGCATTGGAAAGGAAGATTGGATGAATGCCCGTAATACAAGTGATTATCTCCCGTTCGACAGTAAAAAAAGGAGAGCTTCGTTGATACGTTCAAATCCATAATTGCTCGACCTAAAAAACAGAATTGCATGCATGTCCCCAAATTCTCTATAGAACAGTACAAGAAATCCATTGGAATGGGAGCATCATCTGCATTAAGCTGGAATACCACATGCTTAAGCTCATGAAGCCAACTTCACCACTAACGATCATGCATGGTTGTTAGTGATGTGAGCAACTCCCCTACCATGCCACTCCCAACCCTTGCGGGTGGTTTTCCTACTTAAGGAGCGAAAGTGCCACTTAAGAGCCATGTTTGTATCGAAACTCCAATAATCGTAATGGAGTGGATGTGATTTCTCACACAGGTACTTGGTCATAGAATGAAAGAATATATGTGTGCATCTCCCTCCTTGAGCCAGCGTTGTCGCAACCTCTGCCTTCTTTCCACCTTTACTTTGTGTTCCTTAAAATGAATGTTTTAGAAAATAGGAACGCGGAAGCGAAAATATAGACAAAAAATGGGAGTGTGAGTCTGGAGAAGTCTCCTTGTCGGAGAATCGGGTCTCTCCCATCTGGCACAGAGAATGGTACTCTACTCGGGAGCCCCTATGATACCACATGAAAACCCTTGCCCACATGGCATAGGGAAAGGTCCTCTACTCTGGAGTCCCTATGGCTCACATGAAAACTTTGGACGAAACAACAAGAATGATAGGGACCGCGAAACTGAAGATACTCGTGCGTCTTGAACTGCAGACTCGGATTCTAATGTCGAGTCTGAAATACACATCAAACTGTGGACTCGGAATCTGGACGTCGAGTCTGGAACTGTGCATGGATAATCTGATAACTTGTAGAGTCTGAACAACTGGCTGATTTGGAATATATGTATCTGGAGAATCTAAATAGACATGTGACTCTACATAATACTCCCCCTTTCTCCCATACTAGTGGGAATGAAGACGTCGACCAAGTTGGGAGAAGACAAGATAGATGGGGGTAAACTTGAAGCCAAATAAGCCGATGTTTTTTTAATTTTTTTCAGCTTTTCTCAATTAAAATCAGTTTTTTGATTTTTTTCCAGCTATATCATCTTTTTAAAATAGTCGTCATCATTTTTTTACAAATAAGCCTTTGACATTTTTTTCGGCTTTTCACCTCTCTCTCTCTCTCCTTTTGCAATTATTTTACGTACGGTTTTTATTGTATGCGCCTTTTTTTCTTTTAAAACACATTTTTTAAACAAAATCAGCCCCCTTTTTTTTACTTGGGCTCACGAAATAGCCCTCCCAAATTTTTTTAATAAATGAATGGCCATTGATCTTTTATTCCCGTAGAGGCACTAGGGTTCCCACCCTCTTCATCATCAACGCCGCAGCCCCCGATGGGGACTTCCTGCTGCAGGTAGCCATGGGGCTCGCCGCTTGTGGATGCGACATTCTTCTCGTCGTTGATAGGACTCTACTGATGGGAACCCACCTGATCTGCGACGCCATATTCTTGGTCGACTGCCGCCGCCAGTTGAGGATGGCGGATGTTATCTCGCCGCTGGAGTTGGTGTCGCCCGGAGGAGAGGGCTCTGCCAAGAGCCTTCACTGCTACTGTCAGCGAGTGGCAACGCTGCCAACCTGGAGTTGGAGGCTCGCAGGGGTACACCGCCGATTGGTATAGCACAAGGGCGACCGTCGGTCCGTCGCCGCCAATTTGACTTCGAGGACGAGGGGAAGACGGGGCTCGCTCCTGTTGTTGGAGGCCAGGAGGCTTCTTCGGGGCTTCATCAGGGTCGCATCGCGCAATGTGCGCGTCGCCTGCGCGCCAGGATCGATCGGAGGGTGGAGCCACATGAGATTCGCCTTGAAGATGGGCGTCGTTGGGTACTCCTAGGGCTTGGAAACGACGATCGAGGGCATCGTTCGGTTGATGGCATGGGTCAATGGGCTTCCCTTATACTGTTGCGACTGGCTAGAGATCCCACTTCGAGATAGCCCATGCACACACAGATGGAAGAAGGTGACAAGTCCCTTCCTTTCCCTCTTCCAAAATATCGGTGCAGGACTCTGGGAAGCACCAAGATGAGCAGAAGTATTACCTGTGAACATAACAGGATGATGCCTTGAAGAGCCTTATTTTCCTTGAATGAACTCTAGATCTTTCACTATCTTCAGAACGTCGAACGGAACATGTAGAAAATGAATATGGCCTGGAGATCTAGGGTTTCATGAAGAAACCTAACAGCATGTGTTGTTAATGACGATGGAGAATTAGGGTTTCAAGAAGAGAACCCTAAAACTTTACAAACCTTTGATGAATCTTTAACAACTAATCTTCTCAAACAAATTTTCAATGATAATCAAGAACCGACTCTCGAAATAAAAATAAATATAAAATCCCCGAGAATCGACCCGCTCTGATACCATGTTAGAAAATAGGAATGCGGAAGCGAAAATGATAAATAGAGCATGAACTAGAAAGATAAAACATGAACTCAAAGATTTTTTCGTGGAACCCTACTCCCTAAGGAGCGGGATGAAACAACGGGGGAAGGCCTCAAAGGGCCATATGTTTCATTGTGTTTTCTCAATGGATACAGGAGGTCTGGGGGTCCTTATGTAGCCTCCACAGAGCCTCCAAGTCCCACCTTACAACTCATGTGATGCACAACCAAATACTCCAACAGAATGATTGGAAGCTGATTGCTTCTTTCCATAATCTCATCCATTGTTAACTCATGTTCATTTTCTATCTTATCCATCTTGCTCACCTCCATTTGTGCAAGTTTTCTTCTATTACGACGTTGAGTTCGGGTACTTTTATTGTAGGCTAGCAACCACCTTCTGAGCTCCCCTAACTTTGATGCCAAATGGAATGTGTATGACCATCCGAATGGTAGTTCTTCCAAAACTCCTTCACCATATCCCAGAAGCCCTCCTCCAATAGTCAGGAGCGCTTAAATCTGAAAAAAGATCACATCTTAATCCCCCCTCCAGACTCTAGAAGCAACGGTGTATGATCATAGTGGGCACGAGGTAAAGCCCTCGCGGTGGACATCAGAGAAACAATTGCATGGCCTCTATGGACATCAGAAAACAATCGATGCGAGATCTCGACCTGGAGTTCCTCCATGTGTAGTGACACCAGTCGCATCAATGATCTCAAGTTGGAGCTCATTTATCAACAACGCCATCCCTGATTATCCAGTAAAAAGTCGACCTATATATCCCCCGTTTATCATCGGGCTTAATGTCAAATTAAGGTCCCCCAATGATCTAGGTCGTTGATTTGTATCTATCCATAATGAGATGGAGGTCATCTAGGAGCTCTGTCACATCTGAGGTATTTGCCGGTCCATAGACACTAGAGAAAGAAAATATTTAAGTGCCATAAAAGGGTATACTTAAACTCTAATAGTTACATACTATAAGTGTCTTCGTTACAACTTACTAGTCATAATCCAATTTACTAGTAATAATTAACCTACTTATAAGATGTAAGTGTCATTAGAAGTCATATGTAAGTGTCATTAGAAGTCGTAAGTGTATGGATTATTAGCCGTAAGCTATCATTTCTTTAAATTCAATCTTTCTCCCGCCAGAACCCTTTTGAAGAACCCGAGGTAAATTCCTTAGTAGTGCAATTGAAGAACATAATTTCTCGAATATGGTCCCAAAAATGTCAATTCCCTGATTAATGTTGTGAAATCGCATGGAATCTATGCGATATACACGTCGCATATATAAAATGCGACACTTGTACAATAATAATCAAAGTTGATATTTTTTGACATTTAATAATAATGAAAAACGCATGGAACTATTCGATATAGGTAAAAATATGAAAATCGCATTTTTTTTCTATGCATTATGGGTTTTTTTGACTGTTAATAATATATGAAAGTTGCATGTCTTATATGCGATATGCATAATGCATAGATTCCATGCGATTTCACTACATTACTCAGGGAATTAACATTTTTGGGACCATATTCGAGGAATTATGTTCTTCAACTACACTACTAAGGAATTTACCTCGAAGAACCCAATAACCTGGTTTCAAGATGTAGGTCCTTTCTTACATGATATGAGTGCACTAATTTTATGTTCAAAGCCACCTTTAAATTCTCTATTCTTCCCTCTCACCCATCACAAAGATCCAAATATAATATTCTTCTTCTCCTTAAATCCATTAAAGAAGCTTAAAAGGAGGTTGGAGCGATGACAAAGGGGGGATGGAGAGGTTGGTGTGGGGACAAAGTGGGCGATCAGGGAGGTTGGAGAGGGGCTCAAAGAGGATAGAGGGTGAGCAAAAGGAATCCTGGATGGGAGGCGGTGGATGGAGGAGTCAAAAGGGTTTGAAAAATAACACCTCATTAGAAAATCTTTCTATAAATACATATACGTACACATATACACACATATAGGATGAATCTTATTTTGGAAATGGTTAAAAATGTGTAAATCATAGTTCCAATAAATCATAGAAATGGGTTTGAACATAAGAATTAATTAATTCGACAACTTTCTCTCGTCACATCTATTTTAGGTCATTCTCGAACTTAAATCCAAGTAAATAAGATCCCTTCAGATAGTCTCTTTCCAACACTTCGTGGACCTTCCTTGCCCTATGTTAGCCGACTCAACATCATAAATCCCACATCTTCTAATTGGCGCATTAGCAAACCTCCTTTGTAAATGGTCAAATCATCATAAGCGGTTTCTCTCTCTTATCTTCAATCGGAGCTACACCAACTTTCCTTCTGATCAGATCGTTCCGAATATGATCTTTCGTGTATGACCACACATCCACTGTAGCATTTTCATTTCTGCTAATGGCGTTCGCTGCACGTCTATGGTCCACAAGCCAACATTCATATTCATATATCATAGTAGGCCTCATGACTGCTTTGTAATACTTTTCTTTGATTTCCAATGGAATTTTCTTTCTTATCACATAAAATGGTTGAGGCTCCTCTCCAATTTAGCCAACTTCGATTTATTCTTTAAGTAGCATCTTCATCGATGCAAAATAGATGCAAAATAGATTACAAGTATCTGAAGGAATTTTTCTTTTGAATGTTATCTTCTCTGATCTTCACCTTGATTCCTGTAGAGATAGTTGTTCGTCTCTTATGTTATTTCATGTCATTTCAGTTTCTTTATGTACCTCTCATGTAATATACCCAAGGGCTCTCTCCCTATATAAGAGACCCGAGGGCTCTATAGAATAAATCATCTGAGTATTCTAACATGGTATCAGAGCCATAACCCTAACCTAGGGTTCTCCACCGCCGTCCCCCCCCCTCTCCCGCCGCCGCCGCCGACTCTAGGGTTTCGACCCCTCCCTCCCCGGGCTCGCCGCCTCCCCGCCGGGCTCCCCAGCGCCCGCCGCCCCTCCCCAGCGGCCTCCCCAGCCCTCCACCGGCCTCCCCAGCCCCCCAGCGGGCTCCCCAGCCCCTTGCGGCCCTCCGATCAACGCCGCCCAGCCCCATACACCGCCGCCCGACCCCCCCGGTCTCCAGCCCCCGGCCTCCTGCTCGCCGCCAACAGCCCTCCAGCTGCCATCTTCCTGTAGTAGGGGCTCCCAGAGCCTCTAATCGTGGCCGGGGTACCGCATCCTCGCTAGGACTCGGCATGATGGTCGATTCAAGTGCATAATCGTCTACCTATGCACTTGAATCCTACAAGGTCTCGGTAGACAATACTTTCTTGGTCTATCAGTACTTGTTCTTCTACGGCATTATGTCAGAACAGAAGCTCGATATGCCCGCCATAGGTGCCTTCAAAGGTTCGGCACCAATCGTCAAAATGGACGGGACTAACTACGAGCTGTGGGCGATGCAGTTCCTCAGTCTTATGATGTCGTGTGGTAAGAAGCATATTCTTACCGAGGATGAACCGCCGGAGAAGACAGGGATTTATGCCTCATGGGAGGCTGACGACGCGTACGCCAAGGTGTGGCTCTCAGGTACGCTTACGACGGAGATAGCGAATGATGTCCTTCACCAGCCCACCGCTAAGGCGATGTGGGATATTTTGGCTATGACGTACTCTCAGGTACGCAACGAGACGAAGATGCTCCAGTTGCAGCATGACATATTTACCACGAAGCAGAATGGGAGGCCTCTCCATTCACTGTACACGTCGCTTCGTGGCATGTTCGAGAAGCTCTATAGCACCATTCCGCTTACAGCCACACCGGAACAGCAGAAGACGTTCCGCAACGCCACTATGGTTGGCGTATTACTCGCTGCCCTAGACCCGGAGTACGAGGCAGCACGCTCTCAGATCCTAGCAGATGCCACTATCCCGCCGATGGAAGAGGTATACAGGAGACTCAGTCGTGTACCTGTTCCATCCGCTACAGCGAATGCACCTCCGTCTGCAATGGCAGTTTCCAGGGGACGTGGTGGTTCGTCCTCGTTTCGTGGCAGAGGAATTGGTGGACGTGGACGTGGAGGTCGCATACGGTCCACGTGTTCTTTCTGCCGCCGTACTGGTCATTCGGAGGATACGTGCTATTCCAAGCACGGGTTTCCCCCTTCTGCACGTGTCGCGGATCATGTTCAGGGTCCTTCAGCTCCTGCCACTGATCACAGGTTCGAAGAGTTAGTGGCACGACTTCGTGATATCATGCCACAATCGTCGCCAGAGGGTGCTGAAGTTTCTGATGTTGCAGCCTCGGCGTCTGCTAGTACATCAGCCTCTGCCAGTGCCTCAGGTAGTCCTTCAGTCTCATCTCATTGTCATGACCTCACAGGATGGATTGTCGACTCTGGAGCTACCCATCATCTATGCCGTGAGAAAGATATTCTTCAGTCCTACAGAGCTGTACAGCCTGGTCGATCTGTACTCATAGCTGATGGAACTCATTCTCCTATCATCGATCAGGGGGAGACGGCTTTGCTACCCTCTATGCACTTACAGAACGTCCTACATGCTCCAGAATTCTCTATGAATCTCTTATCCATTAGTCAGATTACACGTGATTTGCACTGTCGTTCTATTTTTGATCCATCGTCTGTTATTTTTCAGGACATACTGACGGGCAGGGTGATTGGCTGTGGTTCTGAGCACAATGGCCTTTATCGTCTAGTCCGTAACTCCTACGCTGGCGTCTCTCTGCATTCCCAAGGAGCCGTATCTCCGTACACCTGGCATCTTCGGTTCGGTCATCTGCCCCTGCAAAAGATGCGTCACCTACTGCCTCAGATCTCTCCGAGTTCCTCCTTTCGTTGTGAAGCATGTCAGTTAGGGAAGCACCATCGATCTAGCTTCCCAGGTCGTCAGAGTCGGAGCAGTCACTCCTCGTTTGAATTACTTCATGTAGACATTTGGGGTCCAAGTCGTGTCCCAGATCATCAGGGGCACAGGTTCTATTTAGTAGTGGTTGATGATTTCTCTAGAGTGTCCTGGACGTTTCTTCTTAAAAATAAATCTGAAGCAGGAAGTGTCATTCAAAATCTTATTAATGAAATCCAGAATGTTTTCTCTTCTACTGTTAAGTATGTGCGAACTGATAATGCATTGGAGTTCTGCACTCGCTCCCTTGCTACCTTTCTTTCTTCAAAAGGCATTGTTCATCAAACCACATGTGCTTACACCTCACAACAAAATGGGGTTGCAGAACGTAAGCATCGACATTTTCTTGATATTGCTCGCACATTACTCATTCAAAGTTGTGCTCCATTATCTTTTTGGGGAGATGCTATCCTTACAGCATGTTATCTAGTCAACCGAATGCCTACAACTGTTCTTAGGGAAAAGTCTCCAATCTCTGTTCTTTTTCCAGACAGAGACTTGTTTGCACTTACACCTCGTGTCTTCGGCACTGTTGCGTTTGTCCACCGCTTATCTCCAGGACTTGATAAGCTTTCTCCTAGGGCTATCAAGTGCGTCTTTGTGGGTTACTCCAGGACACAGAAAGGATACCGTTGCTATGATCCTGTCCATGACAAATACTATGTGAGTGCAGATGTTACCTTTTTCGAACCTGTCATGTATTTCTCACCTGCGGGTGACAGATTGGCCTCCTCCACTTCACCAGATTCCAATGTCCTTGTACCACCACCGCCAAGCCTGGGTCAATCCTCTACTCCACCAACACCACCACCACCACCACCACCTCCTCCTGTTGTTCCTTTCACTAAGTTCTATACGAGGCGGACAGGCCATGCTCAGGATACAACTCAACCATCCGATACGCCTCAGGTTTGTTCTGAAATTAACACTAACGATGGCTTAGATAATGCACCTGTGCAGGAACCTTTACTACAGGAGCAGGAGCAACCGGTCAGCACGGTCTTGGATGATTTGGACAGGCCCATTGCTCTTAGGAAGCAGCGCAGACAGTGTGCTACGTATCCCCTTGCCTCTCAGGTCTCCTTCCATAGACTTACTGGGGATTTCCAGAAGTTTGCAGCTGCTGTATCGTCAGTTGAGATTCCACGGACATATCAGGATGCAATGAAGATTGACTGCTGGCGACTTGCAATGGAAGAGGAAATGCGTGCTTTGCAGTCTAGGGGAACTTGGTCTCTTGTCCCCATTCCTCCAGGTGCCTCAGTAGTAAGTTGCAAGTGGGTTTTTACGGTGAAATACCATGCGGATGGCCGTCTAGACAGGTACAAGGCCAGGCTTGTGGCACGGGGATTTACACAGACATATGGTGTCGATTATTTGGATACCTTCTCACCGGTGGCGAGACACTCTACCCTTTGCATCCTCCTATCAGTTGCAGTGGTACGTGACTGGACCATATTCCAGCTTGATGTTAAGAATGCTTTCTTGTATGGTGATCTACAGGAGGAAGTCTACATGCAGCAGCCACCCGGGTTTGCTGCTGAGGGGGAGACTCAGAAGGTGTGCCGACTTCATAAGGCTATCTATGGCCTTAAACAGAGTCCCCGTGCATGGTTCCAGAAGCTCTCTCAGCTTATTGAACGACAGGGGTTTAGAAGATCTAATGCGGACCACTCACTGTTCATCCGGAAGACCCCTAGAGGTACCATTGTTGTTATTGTATATGTTGATGACATATTGGTTACAGGAGATGATGCACAGGGAGTTGAGATCACCAAGTCTATGTTGGGAAGCCAGTTCATTACAAAGGATCTAGGCACATTACGATATTTTCTGGGGATAGAATTTGCAAGAAATGCACAAGGAATGGTGATGACTCAAAGAAAATATGTCACAGATTTGCTAGTCGAAACAGGAATGACTGGATGCAGACCTTCAAGTACACCTATGGACCCGAGTATGAAGCTGTACGATGATGATACCGAGGAGGTGGACAAGAGAAGGTACAGAGAAATGGTGGGTAAGCTCTTATACATCACTATAACTCGACCGGATATTGCCCTTGCAGTAAATCGGGTGAGTCAGTTCATGGAGCAGCCGAGGCAAGTACATATGGATGCCGTATACATGATATTGAGATATCTGAAGTCTTCCCCAGGCACAGGGTTGCTATTCAAGAGAGGTACAGATCTGTCTATTTCAGCCTGTGCAGATGCAGATTATGCAGGATGTCCAAGGGACCGTAAGTCTACTTCTGGATTTGCTATCTTCATAGGAAGCTCTTTAGTCTCTTGGAAAAGCAAGAAGCAAACTGTTGTGGCGAGATCCAGTGCCGAGTCCGAGTATAGAGCCATGGCACAGGCAAGCACAGTAATGATGTGGGTTAAAGCAGTCTTAGAAGATCTGAATATTGATGTTCCCTTGCCTATGAACCTTCAATGTGATAATCAGGCAACATTATTTATTGCCAACAATCCAGCCTTCCATGAGAGAACCAAACACATAGAGGTGGATTGTCATTACACTAGGGACATGATTCAGAAGGGCTTCATCTCCACTGTCATGTCAGTTCAGAGGATCAGACATCGGACATATTCACTAAGCCATTGCTCAGAGGACCCTTCCAGAGATGTTCTTCCAAGCTGAGCATGATAGATATCTATGCTCCATCTTGAGGGGGAGTGTAGAGATAGTTGTTCGTCTCTTATGTTATTTCATGTTATTTCAGTTTCTTTATGTACCTCTCATGTAATTTACCCAAGGGCTCTCTCCCTATATAAGAGACCCGAGGGCTCTATAGAATAAATCATCTGAGTATTCTAACAATTCCTACACACCGCGCCCGTCAAATATGCTCTATGTATATTCAGTTTTAGCCCCCTAAGGCATGTCTCCAAAGCTCAAGCTTCTCATTTACTCCATCTCTAGTCTCATCAACTAACACAATATCATCAGCAACAACTACCAAAAAGGTATCTCATCCTAAACACGAGTAGTAAACTCATCCATAATCAAAGTAAAAAAGAAAGGACTCAAAGCCGAATCTTATTGCGGATCGATGTTGATGTCAAAATAGTTGGTCTTCCGAGGCTGGATCCTTACACGTGATGAAACCCCATCATACATATCCTTTATAAGGTTAATGTACAAGGCATGCACTTGTCTCTTTTCCAAAACTCCCCACAAAGTCTCCCGTGGGACTGAATCATAAGCCTTCTCCAAATCAATAAAAAACATACGGAACTTCTTCCTTTTAGCTCTATTAATCTCCATTACTCTCCTCAACAGGTGGATAACTTCAGTAGTTGAGTGACCTAGCATGAATCCCCCTCTCTTGCACCTAAAATAAATTTGTAAAGACCTTTCATCCAAGCTAAACGACCTCATAGTTGCTAAAACTCAAACCAATTTACAAACATATGCGTGTATACACATACTTACATGTATATACTCATTGACACACACATTCCTATGGGGAGAGAGAGAGAGGAAGAGGGATGCTCTCCAATGTGGTAGTTATTTGCTTTTAAAAACCCCACCTCGATATCATAAGGATGTTCCCAGTTTCTCCCGTCTATATAATGCATTAATATTAGTTTCTCAAGCAGAAGCATACTATATTACACGTACATTTAAAACTTCAGCAAAAACGTTCAACTTGCTTTCTAGCCAGTTTCATATTATATTTGCAAATGAATTTTTTAAAGGATGTAATTGATGGTTTTACAAAGTACCATGGAATCAGTTATTAAGATGACTTTAGGAAATCAAAGTAATCTTCACCTCATCTGAAATTTATGTCATGAATTATAGTGTTTAAGATTCAAATCGTGGCATTTATATAGATGTAATTCATGTTTTGTTTTGGATTTGCCGTCATATTTGTAGATGAGATATTTAATTGTTGGGTTGGGATTTATAGAACTCTTATCGTTTGGTTGCAAGATTATCCCAGGTTATCCCTATGAATTGTATTAAATTTAAGGTGGTAACCTTGGAGTAATCCTGCAACCAATCTCACCAGTCGCAGTAGAAAATATATCTGTTGATTTAATTGGTCATTAACACTGCACAGCTGCCCACTTATCCTGCCTCGATGTTCAACGGAGAAGGTGATGGTGAAGGCATGAGTCTTGTATTGTACTTCAGAATTACGGAGAATTATAGTAAAGGGATTTCTCCTCATTTCCAGGATACAATCAAGGTAAAATTGCACTGTGACTTTCTGATATGCTTATTATGATGGTGGATTTGGTGCTTCAAAAGTTATTTTTTTTACATTTCCACAGAGATTTATCGATGATGAAATGGAAAAGATAAGAGGGTTTGCAAAAGAGTCAACTGTTCCTTTCCGAGAAAGATTGAAAATCATGGCTGGTCTGGTTAATCCTGATGATCTCAACTTCAATAGTACAGAGAGAAAGCTGATAAGTGCATACAATGAGAAACCTGTGCTTTCACGCCCACAACACAAGTTCTTCCAGGTATTTTTCATATAGACTAGTTGACGAACCTGAATAAGCATTAGTTACAATAAATGGTTTTCTTCTTTGCAACAATGAATATACGAAATCCATTCCTGGTGGTTACAATAAATGGTTTTCTTCTTTGGATTAGGGTAAACATGTCGAATGCATTGACCCCAGAAATGAGGCCATTATTGGGGGCAGACATTTTACATAGAAAATGTAATTGAACATTGTAGGGCTCTTTGTGTTTCATGGAGTAACCCAATGCATGTTTTTTCTTTTAAAGGTTTTTAATACAATTTTGAGTTGGGTCCCATCTCGGGACACCACCCTCCATTTCTCTCAAAAAAAAGATCCGAAATTCTCCTGTATGAAGGGCATTTAATTTGACTATATAAAATTAATGTTTATTGATGATAATTCTTGTAATACCCAAGACCATTTGGTGAAATCTAAAGATAAATTTCATATAAAAGTTTTGCTGCAGCATGACTGGAGTAATGAGAGTTAATATATCATCTTATTTTTTAGTAGTGAGACAATGTCGGAAGAACCTTAAATAGTTCTTGTCGTTGCTGTCTGATTCTCTCCTTATTTGACTTTTTTGTGATGTAAAATTCTAACCCAGGCCTTTTGGGAGGAAAGCTCAACGATTAAATAGTAGACCAACTACATAGGTTCTTAGTAAAGTCTTTGATAGATATAAGTACATGCTGTCAAGCTTAAGCTTTGGAAAAATCTGCAATGCTCGTTGCCCTCGTAGAAGATATAGTGCCCTTATGGATATATATTTTAATTACATTTTCTGGTGTAGGTTAGCAACTAACAAAATAGTCAATGATTTAATGTAAAAAATCCTCTAAGATAGAGGGACAAATCATGGGCCACTTGAATCATGGAAGCAATTATTTTGTCTTCATGATATCAATCGAAAAAGGAGGATAAGTTATATAGGTCTCGTTTATTTTGTTGGAAAGGAATCACAATGGAATGGAGTCTAAGACAAGAATGCAATTAACAATGAAATGGAAAGGAATGAGTTTGTTTGGTTCGTATTGGGAATGGAATATTGAATATGAGATACATTCCTTTCTTATGTTTGTAAGGATAAAAACATAGAAAGAAATTAATCTTTCTTTAATATATTTCGCTAAGTATAGAATAGAGTCGACAATCAACGTAAAAAATAGTCGAATCTTTTAACATGGATTTGAGCAAGAATCCATGTAGCCGACCCTACTTATGGTGGGAGAAGGCCTCACCATTTTATAGAATAGAGTCGGTATCCTCAAGCTTATTATTTTCATATATTTGATATGAGTCAATAGTTAAATTAAAGAAATTTTATCACTTGTACTCCTCTTGAATATTGCAATATCAGTTATGCCCCTTCCTTTCTTGGAATATCAACCGTGCCCCTGACTCCTTCCACACTTATCACTTGTGTCTCTCGGGTTAGTTGTTGTTTATTCGCATCCCAAGCGGACGTTATCTTTTGGGACAAAAAGGGGAATTAGATTGAACAGCTTCTGATACACAAGGGTAGATATGCCATTTTCTAAATCTTCTCCTCTGTCTTCTTCCTCTTGTGTCCACCATCTTCGCCCCCCTCCTTCGCCAACCACCTCCAGCCACCACCTCCTCCGACCTAACTCCTCCTCCTCCTTTGAGTTTCTTCTTCTTCTCGAGGCTATTCATATGCAACCTTCATTCCCCCTTTGATTCCTAAGTTTGAAACCCATTCCGAGGATTTGCGTTTTCAACTCATCTTCAGGCGAGTCGACGGGAAGACCACCACCCTGATATCCTTCCATGGCAACTAGACGCGTGAAGAAAGTCAAAGAAACAAGAGGAGCACACTCAAGATCCCATGCAAACTGTCCATCTTGTTCTTTGTTTCCATCTTTATCAGGTAATGGATACCATTTTATAGTTGATTTCAAGTTTGACTCTTTTTTTCCGATTAGAGTTTCTGTTCAAATCTTATTCCAAGTAGATGTTCGAGCTCCTGAATTTGTTTCACCTGAACCGCTTCCAGATTTTGTTTCACCTTTTGATTTCGTTCAGATTACAATCTAGTTTTCTTTCCCTTTCCATACCCATATGCTGGAGCTGCACAATCATTTTGTTTTATCACTGGAGCTATATCTTAAGACGTTGGTGTTAGTATCTGTTTTGGTTTGATTATGTTAGATTCTTGATATTATTTGTTGCATCAGCTTGTCCAAATTTCCTGGTACTTGTGTACATACATAGCAGAGAATTGGTGCAACATCCTTCTCATAAATAGAGAAAATACAGAGATTTATGCGCATCACAATGTTGTTTCATAATTTGTCCTAATCGGTTATTGCAGAAGCAGATAAGAGTGGTGATTAGAGCTCTAGACATTTGCCAAAACCGAATAGAGAAGAAGAGCTTCATTGCGTTCTAAGTTTCTAGCCATGAGCGCATGCAAGAATATTTCTGGAGTCGGTGGAGACTCCAGATCCATCATCTGAAGCTGTACAAAGAACCACACTCTAGATCCAAGTTCAACGCTACCAGAGCTTCCATTTCTATGGACGAGTTGTTGATTCAAACGACACTCCGTCTGGATAGTTCTTGAAGAATAACACCGCCAGCTGATCATGTGAGAAAATGAGGAAAAGCCTTATGTTGCATCTTCCTCCAACATCAGTAAGAACCGAAGCATGTTCTCCAGGTAGCATCCCGGATACATCATTTATTCATCGCCCATAGAAATGACATCATCTACTTGAGTAGATAGCAGCCACTATGTTCCTTTCTCCTGTCCAACTGTAGCACCCTGGATACATCATCTACTCAATGCCCATAGAAATTGCTACATCCGTCACCCGAACATGAGTGGATCTCCTCCAACTTCTGTTGAACGAAGGACGAGCCTTATTCTCCAACTTGAGCAGATTCGATCCTTTAGTACCTGATCGAAGAGGGCGCATATCCACGAAGAGGCCCAACCATCCACCATCATATTCTAACCTCCTTGTGTTCCTCTTCTCCCTTATGCAACTTTTTCCTCTGGTCGAGTATGCGACCGAGGCTAGAGCTCTGACCGTGCACCTTTGTCTGGATCTCTAACATCCATCCTCTATCATACCCCCTCTTGTTATCCTTCGTCGAGCAGGGCATCCGAAAGACAAGGACAACATCTGTGCTTGACCTTGGCGTACAATCACTGACGGACATACGGGATTCGTCAGGTCATGCCAATCAATGGCGACAAGCATTGGGGGGGGGGGTGGACATGTATGCCCTCTTAACTATACATTGGTGTAAAATAACCATAGTTTAGTTCAACTCATTGATGACCAAATTAACGGAAGGGCACAAGTGATAATTGTAGAAGTAGTCAAGGGCATAATTGATATTTTCAAAAAAAGGCATGGGCATAACTGATAGAAATCCCTAAATGAAAATGGAGTTTTTTCTAGTCATCATATAATATTTACAACAACAACGAAGCCTTTTCCCACAATTAAGTAGGGTCGTCTACATGGATTCTTCGCCTCAATTCAGATCTATCTGGGGTCAATCTCGGGCTTATATCCAAAAAACTAAGATCCCTTCGTATATCTCTTTCCAACACTTCTTGGGTCGTCATCGCCCTCTCTTAGCCGGCTTACATCTCCTAACGGGTGCATCCGTTGATATTCTTTGCAAATGACCAAACCATCTTAAGCGGTTTTCTTCCATATTATCCTCGATCGGAGCTACACCAACTTTCTTTCTGATTGCATCATTCCGAATCCGATCTTTACGTGTGTGTCCACACATCCACCTTAGCATTTTCATTTTTTCTACAGCCATTCTCTGCACGTGTCTATGGTTCACAGGCCAACATTTAGATCCATAGAGCATAGCAGGTCTCACGGCTGCTTTGTAAAACTTTTCTTTAATTTTTAAAGGAATTTTCTTATCACAGAAAAAAGCAGAGGCTCCTCTCCACTTTAGCCAGCCTGCATTTATTCTATTAGTAACATCTCCATCAATTTCCCCATCCTGTTGCAAAATAGATCCCAGATATATAAAAGAAGGGATATTTACACTCATAACCCTGAGTAGTTCCATAATTACCCCAGAAACCCTGTATAAACACGAATTACACTTGAGACCTTGAGTAGTGCTTAACTCTTACGTTCATAACCCCGTGTTAACTTCTACCACAATTTCCGTTAACTTTGACGGTATCCGTTAAGCATTTTACATTTCATACCCAAATTTATCTTTTATTTAGGAATGGCCCCTCCCCTTCTTCCCCCAACCTTTGCACCAGCTTCGGCTAAAGCCCCTCCTCCGGTCGACCAACCGCCTGGGAACGCACCCCACCCCAACACCGACCGACCACCGCCTGGGAATGCACCCCCTGTCGCACCGTCCGCGCTTACCCACCGACCACCGCCTGGGAAGACCCCCCAGACCACCGCCTGGGAACCTGAACCTCCACCTTCGACGCTCGGCCAAAGCTGCCCCCCCCCTGCCCGCGCTCCGCTTTCGTCCTCGGCCAAAGCCCTCTGCCCCCCCCCCCCCCCCCCCCGCCCGGTCTGGAACCTCCACCCCGCGCTCCAAAGCCCCCTCCCCCCCCCGCAAGTGGAACCTCTGCCTTCGTGAGCCGCCCTCCCCACCGGCCTGCCCAAGCTCCCTGACCTGGAACCTCCGCCCCGCACTCCAAAGCCCCCCCCCCCCCCCCGGTCTGCAACCTCCGCCCCACGCTCCAAAGTCCCCCCCCCCGGAACCACTCCGGGAGCCCTTCGTAGAGTTCCTCAGCCCGACGACGACGACACCTTCCTCCCCGAGAAGCCTCGCCACCAGTGCAACCCTCGCCGCCTCGGATCCCCGTCGTCAACCCTGGAAGCAACCCCCCTCCCCCCGATCCCCGCCTCCCCCTCGGATTCCCCGCCTTCAGCCTTTGGAAGCACCCCCACCCCCCGGATCCCTGCCGCCAGCCTCTGGAAGCACCCGCACCCCTCCCCATCGCCCATTCAGGAAGCCCTCCCCGCCGCCTCTGCAAGCCACCCCCGCACCCCAGAACCCCGTCGCCTGCCGACGAAGCGTCCCCCGGTTGCAAGCCTTGAAGCCGCCTGGAGAGGGGATAGGTGTTGGAGGCGATGTTAACCTCCGCCCCGCTCTCTAAAGCCCCCCCGGTCTGGAACCTCCACCACCCAGAACCTCCGCCCCACACTCCAAAGCCCCACCTTCGTCTCTCGGCCAGAGCCGCTCTCCCTTCTCCAAAGCCACCCCCCCATGGAACCTCCGCCTTCGTCTCTCGGCTAGAGCCGCCCTCCCAGAAACCCAAGCTTCAAGCTTCCCGACCGTCTGAAAGCGCCCCCTCCCCCCCCCCCCCCATCTTGGAACCTCCGCCTTTGTCTCTCGGTCAGAGCCGCCCTCCCAGAAGCCCAAGCTCCCCGACCGTCCGAAAGCCCCGCCCCGACCACTACCTGGCACTTCCGCTTCCGCAACTCCTGCTGCAGGATCCAGTCGCGCTGGGCCAAAGTCCCCCTGGCAGCTTCCGCTCGCGCTCGGCAGAGTCTCCACCGCCTGCAAGTCCCCCCGATCACCCCCTTGTGCGATGGAGGAGGGGGGGGTCTTTTTCTTTTTTCATTTATTTGTAACCGTTGGATTGACGTTAGGTTAGATTAACTCGATGGTTTGGTTAAGATTAACGGTTGAAACTAACAGAAGGTTATGGATGTGAGACGGAGTAATATTCAAGGTTTCTCATGTAATTCGTGACTATCTTGGGTACCTGGGGTAATTATGGAACTACTCAGGGTTATGGGTGTAAATATCCCATAAAAGAATCTCTCTTCCGAATGTTATTGTCATCAATCTTCATCTCAATTCCTTCACCATTGTTTCCATCAAAGGTGTACTCCATATATTCTGTCTTAGCCCTACTTATACGAAATCCTTTAGTCTCCAATGCATGTCTCCAGACCTCAAGCTTCTCATTTACTCCATCTCTAGTCTCGTCAATCAACATAATATCATTAGCAAATAACATACACCAAGGTAACTTATCCTGAATGTGACTTGTCAACTCGTCCATAATCAAAGTAAAAGAAATGGACTCAAAGTTGAACCTTGATGTAAACCAATGTTGATGTCAAAATAGTCAGTCTTCCCAGACGGGGTCCTTGCACAAGATAAAGCCCTATCATACGTGTCCTTTATGAGGTTAATGTATATGATGCAGTCGAGATTTTCGCAACGGTAGAGAAAATAATTTTGGTGGAAGAAATATAGAGAGGGGAATGAGAAAGAAGATAGCGCGTCGGTTGCGCGGGACTTGGGAGAGGAATCGTGAAGAAACGCGCCAAGGGAGAGAGATAAAAGAGATAAATCTCCAATTTCAATATATTCTGAGCTGTCCTCTTACAAAAGACTACCAACCTCTTTATATAGTAGAGGTCAAATTACAAAATAGAAAGTGAATCAAAATTGAAATCTGACTCGATCTTAATTGATTTGAATTGAGATTCAAATCTACATTATCCTAATTTGACTCTAATTCAAAATTCGAAAATCAAATTTAAAACTGACTAACTAATTTCGAGACCATACACGATCTCTTTATTTAAATAAACATTGCGACGACTCGAATAAACGGTAAATAAAATTAACGGATAAAAATCGGCCCTATTTATAAATTTTGTGCTGCATCAATACTCCTCCGCTTGAAAAATTCGTCTCCTGACGAATTGCTTGATCGTCAATTGTAAAATAAAATTAATTAATTGTTGCTTGATCCTTGATCCTTTCCCACTAATTCGTTACCCCATTTTCCACCCTCGACATTTCTTTTGTAATTTCTAGGAGGAGAGGGTTTGAACAGCAATTTGCATGCCCCTTCAGCCAAATAGTACCTATAACGTAAGTTCTCCTCCCATTTGTTCATTAGATAGATTTTTTTGTGAGGAGGGACTTCATTGCAAATTTCCAACTCAATCTCAAATCCCCAATTTGGTGGGATTTCGATCTTTGGGGAGAGAAGCACCCAATCGTGCCTTAGGGTTTCTTCTCTACTTTCCAAACAACGACGGCAATTTGAGAGGAGATGGCGGCGTGGCCTCTTCCGTGGAAGGTGGTAATGCCGCATTTGGCAGCGTCGAACCCTAGATTTAAGGTTCCAGTATCTGTGGCATGGGAGAGAACCTTGACGGTGGCAGCGGTGTGATGGCGGTAGTTGGGGTCGAGGGCGATTCGTGTGGCAACAACGACCTGAGGTGCTGGAGCATGGGATGTAGAGGAGCCATGCACGCTTCGTAGTTCGGGAACAATGATGTCGGCGGCGCCGGTAAATACCGTAGAGGCAGCATCGCGAATGGTGGGGGCGGTGCTGGCTTGTGAAGGGAGGCCGCCATTGGGTATTGCGGTGACGAGGTTCACAGCGATGAGTTGGAGATGTCGTTGGGGAGGAGGCGTATGATGGCAGTAGCACGTCTTTCTGGCCAGGAACTTTAGATGAGAATAAATCCAGAATTTTGAATTCATCATTGGGGAAACCTTTATTGAAGATTGGTCCAGACTCTCTTTCATCTTCAGGGCCATTGTCATCGTAGATGGATCTCAGGCTCTTGTTTTCTTCTTGGACAGCAGCTCCAACAACGAACAAATCAATGATCTCCCATACTTCTTGTGTAGGTTCTTCATCAAATATAGGCCCCAAGTCTTCCTTTTCGTCTTGTATTAATATTGTATCAAATAAATCTTCATTGGGACTGAACATTCCTTCATTTTCTATGTCGGAATCGGATTGAACAACATGTATAGTGTTCCGATTTTGCCGTTCATGAGCGATTCTTCTTCGATTTACGTGTCCAACCATGCTTGGACTTCGAAACTTGATAGGAGTCGATGCTTGAACTTCCTCGAACGTGAACGTGAATGCGGATCGTGAGATAGACGACTTAAATCGTATTGCAGCCTCCAAAATACGATCAGATCGTTGAATCGTAAGAACGGTGGCAGAAGGTGCATGATGGCCGAACACGACCTCCCCTGCCTCATGGTCCACGACCGTGAAACTGATGATGGCCCCACGACCTCGAGAAGCTGCCATAGCAGGAGCAGTCTGATTGGCAGTAGATGAAGGAACAGTAATATGACTCAGTCTGTGAAATGCTTCCTCCATCGGAGGAATAGTGGAATCTGCCAAGATCTGAGAACGTGCTGCCTCGTACTCTGGATCAAGGGCTGCCAGGAATACACCAACAATAGTGGTATTCCGGTACGTCTTCTGTTGCTCAGGAGTAGTTGTAAGAGGCATGAAGCTGTAGAGTTTCTCGAACATTCCACGTAAAGACGTGTATAATGAGTGTAACGACCGGCCATTATTTTTGATTGTGAAGATGTCATGTTGTAGTTGCAGAATCTTCGTCTCATTCTTTGCCTATGAATATGTAGCAGCTAGAATATCCCACATTGCTTTTGCAGTGGGCTAATGGAGATTATCGTTGGCAATCCCAATTACCAGAGTTCCTGATAGCCAAACCTTGGCATATGCATCATATGCCTCCCATGAGGCGTTGACCCCAGTCTTCTCAGCGGGTTCTTACTCAGTAAGAATGTGCTTCTTACCAGTCGACTTCATCATACTCATGAACTGCATTGCCCACAGTTCATAATTTGACCCATCCATCTTCATAATGGGCGTTGGACCTCTGAAGGCGCCTGTAGATGGGATATCTGCCTTTCTTTCTAACATGATGATAATAGAAGACTAGGTAAGTAGACTGAAGATATGATCGTCTACAAGGACATTCACGGGTTTAGTTGCATGTGTAGACTCAAGCAACCAAATCCATAAACTTGGAAACGCGAGCGAGAGTCTCCTCTATGACGAAGTTACCCTAGGGTTAGGCGAACCCTAGGATATGGGACTGCTCGCAAATCCTAGGAGGGTCGAGATGCGCTTGGTAGTAGCGCACAACCCTCGGTGTATGCGCACGCGCGCGCAGAACTAGGGCTGCATGCTTACGGGAACTGGGGCCGCACGCGCACATGAGGAGGCACGGTGTCTAGGCAATGCACACAGGAGTGATGAACCTCAGTTTCATCATCTTTATTTTCTATAATTAACCCCCTTGCTTAAGGTTTTGTCAATAAAACCCAGTTAAAGTGTGGTAATTAACAGAGTCATAAATAAATTAAAAATCACAAAAAAATGACAGCAAAAATCCGTGGTTTTTTTAGACTTAAAAATACCCTCAAAAATATTTCGGGCCCTTGTTTGATCTCTTTTCCAGATTTGGTCAACATGAAACTTGTAGATCTCGTCAAGGTCTACAACTTTCATCTTTTGAGTTTTCTCAAATTCGACCATCTTGACCCTCTAAAATCAAAAATACCCATGGAATAATCTGATTGGGCCACGTGGCCCAATCTGGGGGCGCCACGTGGCTCGCTCCTTCTTGTCTTATCCGCCTGTGATCTGGACCGTCAGATCTCCTCCTGAGATCCAACGGTCCAGAACGTTCCACGCGCGCTTCAATTCCTCGACCGTTTGATCATCTCCCGCTCATCATCATCATCCTCCATTCGCGCCTCACCTAGAGCACACCACGTGGCGCGACCGATGCCATCCGATCGCAATCCTGATTGTCCATCGCGGTCGCCCATCCACTAACGCTTCTCATCCGCTCGATCGGCCCTCACTTCCCATCTGAGCCGTCCTTAAGCGCCGAGCCCGTAGCTCGACACGTGGCGTGAGCGCAGCCTTTCGTTCGCATCGCCCGATCTTCCATCAGGACCGTCGCTCCGCGCCCACTTCTCCACCGTTGGATCTCCAGATCCAACGGTGGAGCTTCGTCGTCAACCTCCAGACTCCGTCTCTCTCTCCCACGATCCAGCTCGCGCACACCCTTCCCCCTTCCTATTTTCTCGCCCTCACAAGCCATTCCCTCCACTCACCAACTACCCTCCGACCTTCCCCACTCTTCCCTCAATCTCGCGAGCCACCCATCTGACCACGGAAACCTCTCCACTCCTCCATTTTTTCCTCGAAACCCACGACCCCCATCACCAGCTCTGCCACTCGCCCCTTCAAATAAGCCGCTCCCTCCTCCGTTCACCCCTGTCCACCTGTACGTGGGAAACCTCCCAGCGAGTCCCCGCCCTCCGGTGACAGCGAGGGGGCGGCTAGGAGCGCGAAGACGAAGGTATGCCCCGGTGACGACCCCTGGCCATGGTAGGCCAGGCCTGCGGAGCCCCGTCTCCGCCAAGCTGCTCCCCGTAGCCGGGGGAGTTCAGCGATGACCCCGAGGTCCTCCGATGACCTCGAGCACAGGCCCCGCTCCGCCCAATCGCCGGTAAGTCCCCTCTTTCTCTCTCTGTATTTTTCTTCTTATTTCTTGAATTTTCTAGGTCGGTCTAACCAATCTCGCCCTCCATTGTTCATTCCAAAAGCTCCATAACACTTCCCCCGTTCGCGCGCCTCCTTTAGATCATCTTCCTCATCCTTCAGATCCCCAGACCACTCCGACCCATCTCCTCCGCCACCCACGGCGGAGGAGCTCCGAGCTCTCCACCTTCTCCGCCCCCCTACGAGCTCTCACTTCACCTCCACTACGCACACACCACAATTAGCGTGCTTCGGCTATTGACTAACAGTGCATGTCTTCTTGAGTGTCAATGGTCGGAGCCCAGTCGGAGCAGACTTCATCAACTTCGCAGCTCCCATCCGAGCTCCGACGAGCGGCACCAGGTGCTTCTGGACCTTCCCTGAGCTCCGGGCTTCCTCGACGATCACTTAGGGAGCTTTGGGAAGGTCCACCGTGGCCGAGAGTGGCAGGCGGAGGAGGAGCTCCTTCGCCGGAGCTCTGAACCCGCCGCCCGCCTTCGGCCAAAGAAGGAGGAGCAGTGATCGTCGGATGTCCCTCTCCAGGGGATCATCCAACGGTCTGAGTACGTCCACGTCGCCGATCAGAGCTTGTTTCAGATAGCGTTGGATCCTCAAGATCCAACGGTTCCCGTGCTTCCACGACATCACTCCAGGAGCCCTTCGATCCTTGCGATCAAAGGGCTCATATTCAACCATGTGGCGATGCCAGAGCCTTCACCGAGCCTCAGCATCCGTGCCTCCAGGCTCGGTTGCTCCTGGCCTCCTCCAAGCCTTCGCCGAACCATCATCAGCTTCGACCCCGTCCGAGCCTCAGTCGAAGCTAGATCGAACCTCTGCCGAACCCGATCCTTCGTCCAGACCTGGGGAGGCACGTGCCTGGCACGTGAATCCTTGGGTTATTTGCAGAGACGCCCCGCCATCTTCTCCATTTTGCATCCAGGTCCTGACGCATGTGTTGACCATGCGCGCAAAGGAAAATTTACACTGAAGCCCTTACGGTTTTTAATATTTGCAGAAAGGCCCCTGTGCGTATGGGCAAATTACAGGGAAGGTCCCGCTCTTCTGGTTATTTACATTTCAGTCCCTCCCAGGGACCTGTGTGCAATTTTATTTCATGTTTTATTTCAGTTATGCCCTTAGCTTATTTGTTGCATATCTTGAGCTACGAATGCCCAATCGAGTTGATTTCAGTTTCATTTTGAAGCTCTTCTCATCCTATTTATTATGGCATGCTTCAATTTTAGATTTGACACTATGGTCCGTAATGTATTATTTTATTCTCTAAGTGTCCAGATATTTGTGTTTGTCATGCCTACTTGCTTTATAATTATAGAGTGCTTATTTATTTCCACTCGGTTTGACTCGCAATTTTCTTATGGCTCAAGTGACTATTATTTTGGGCATATCATTCGTTTTGCATGTTCATCTATTTGCATGATAAAAAAAATGTTTAAAAAAATGCATGTTTACTTTATTGTTATTGCATTGTTGTGTATCTGCATGCGTTGACCTATGTATGCCTTTAACTCAACATTTAATTAAATAAACTTAAATCCGATCAATACGAGAGAGGCTCGTGTCCCTGAGTTCGACCTTGGTTTCTTACCAAGCAAAATAAATTACGACCATCGCATTCTTATTTGACATGTATCAATGAGATGGTCTCTTTGATGACCAAAATCGGCCCGACTGCTACGACATGTTGAAGTGCTAATCTAGCACTCTTAAAGGGCCAATTTTGCGGTTCGTCAAGGAGGAGGCGCGAGACCTAGACACTCGCGGTGCCTGGGCGACAAGCACAGGAGGCGCGGTGCCTAGGTGCGCAGGAGGCGCGCGTGAAGGGCATAGGCGACGCGTAGGGCCGCGTGGAGAGCGGCGCGCGAGGCCGCACGAGGCCGCACGGGAGGACATGGCGACGCGTGTGGAAGTTGAGCAGCTTGTGTGTAGGTCGTGCGGGAGGCTGAGGCGGCGACGCGCGGAGGGCTTAGAGGTGGGGGCTAGGGTTAGGGTTTGGTTCGAGAACTCTGGTCTAGGACCGTCGCTCCGATACCATGTTGGGAAAAATAAGAGAGATGTTTATTCCATACGCCCTAGGCTCTCTTATATAGGAGAGTAGCCTATGGGTAAATTACATCAAGAGTCTAAAAGAAAAGGAAAAATATGAAATGGTACAAAATAGCAAAATGTATATCTCTACAGCACTGCATAAGGGTTAAAAACTACATGGACCACAACTCATAATTGGACCCATTCATCTTTACGATGGGAGCCGGACCCTTGAAGGAACCAGATGAAGAGAAGACGTCACCCTTGTTCTCTGACATGATGAAAGAAGGTCGAAAAATGGAACTTGATTGGGTAAGTAGACCGATTCGAGGAAGTTTACACGTTCATATAGAGGATTGGTTGCATGTATAGACTCATATAACTATCCTCGTCAATCTGTGATATGCGCTAAGGCCCGAAAACACGATCTATAAGTATGAAATCATGCATGTCAAAATCAAACTATTCCAGACCACAGTTTGGTCATGGAGAGGAAGAACAACGCCCATTGGGGTTGTCGAAGTCCCTCCGTAGCCCGCGGGTGACACCGTAGGAATCGACGACCGCATAGGGGTCGAGAGGGCGCCTACGGATGGTTGGGAACCGAGCATGTAGGGCCTCTATGGGTTGGGCAGCGGCCGTGCACGCACATTGCCCAGATGGGTTAGGCGACGACAGTGGCACGCATGGAGGATGGCAACACAAGTGTGATTGAGGACGACAGGTGGTGTCTACGACACAAGTGGGATACGAGAACTCTAGTCTAGGATCATTGCTCTTATACCATGTTGGGAGAAAATAAAGACTTGTTTAATGAGGCCCCAGGATTCTCTTATCTAGGAGAGTAACTTGTTGGGTAAAATACATAAAGAAGATAAAAAGAATAGATGATACATAAAATACACAAAAGATAACTAATATCATAACATATATAGAAGTCTAGTGGGCAAACTGCTTTATGTTAGTGTCACTAGACTAAATATATCGTATGTTGTGAGCAGAGCGAGCCAGCACATGGAGTGACCTCTTTATAGTCATTGGCAAGATGTTCTTATGATCACTGTTGTAAAAGTCGGCCAACTAGGCCGATTAGTCGGTCCGACTAGTCGAGTCGGTGGGGTAGCCGACTCGACTAGGCCTAGTCGGTCATTAGTCGGTCAACCCGACTAATCGTGTCGACTAGTCTGCCTAGTCGGTCGACTACAAGGCTGACCTTTACATAGAGATTTTTTATTTTTTTACTTTTTCGATTTTTTTAAAAGTAAACTTATTCTAATATGCTTAATGTTATATTTAAAGACAATTACTTCTTTTATTTCATTATGAAAGTATATAAAATGCACAAATCAATGTAAATATATAAGAATGTGTATAAAATTTTATTTATATATTTAAAATAATTAAAAATTTCAAAACCGACTAACGGCCGACTAAATCTGATTAGTCGCCCGACTGCGATTAATCCTTAGTCAGTGACCGCCGACCGAATACCGACTACCGCTTTCTGCAACCTTGCTTATGATCCTTCGATATTTGGAAGAATCTCCAGGACATGGCCTCTTCTATGGGATTAATGGCCTTACTCATGTTACTGCTTATGTCGATTTTGATTATGTCATTTTTCCGAAGGATTGACAATCGACCACTGGATATGCTTTATCTGTTAGCGACAATCTTATTACGTAGTGGAATAAGAAGTCGATAGTAGTTTCTAGTCAAGTATAGAAGCAGAATGCAGGGCAATGACCTAAGCTATCTGTGAGATTATATGTCTCCTCTCTTTTCTACAGGAACTTGGCTATCATACTACCACTTTAATCATGTTAGATAGTAGCAACAAGTCTACTACATATATTTGCCATCAATCTTATTTTTCATGGGCGGAAGCACATTGAAGTTGACTGTCACTTTATTCGTGATGTTGTAAAGGGATAAAAAATCATTACTCATCATATTTCCACGGATCTTCAGCGTGCTTATATATTCACGAAGGTGCTGCAGAAGAAACGCCTCTCGTGGGTCATTCCAAGTTGGGCATGATCGATAGATATGCTCCAACTGGGGGGTAAGAGTTATGTAGCTATTTCTATATTTTTTATTTCAAGTCATATAACCCTTCGGGGTATCTATGTATTTCCCCTTCTTTGTTCTTCTAGGATTTCACACTATATAAGAAACCCTAGATCCATGGAATAAGACAATTCATTCATTCTCTTATCATTCTCCGCTCAATAAAATGGGTCACGGAAAGAAAATAGCGTCATATTCTTGATGTTACTAGATTCCTCGTGGTTTATAGCATAAAAGGCCATATCGCGATATATCGTTGATATATCAGTATCGAGAGGCATGGGATATCGATATCATGGTGCATATCTATTTACCAGGATATCGGCGATATATGATCGATATATCCCAGCGATATATTGCTATATCCACCCATATCGGTAAACAATGGTTGGATTCAGTACAAAAATTCTTGGATGTCAACCGATATCACTGAAATTTCGTTGATATCTATATATTGACGAATAATACCCTTGTAAGCTTGATTTCACTGCTTGTTTTGCTACTCATAATATTAAAACACATCATGTTTTATATATTTGTTTCTGTCTGGTAGGGTATGGTGCGATAAGGGGGTGCATACAATGATTCTTCAGCTTGGAGGTGTCCAATCGATTTTAATTCATCTTGTTAGAAAATAGGAATGTGGATGCTAATATCAGAAATAAAGAACAAAATATTGAAGAACAGCGGGATTTTAACGTGGAACCCTACTCCTAAGGAGCGGGATGAAACCACGGGAGAACGCCTCAAAGGGTTGATGTATGCATTGCACTTTCTCACTGGATACAATGGGTTGAGTCTCCACATTCTACAGACAGTAGATGTGGGACTAAACTCTGTATGAGGTAAATGGATCTTGGAGGGATCCATTTACTCATCTCCCTCATAAGTGACGCATATAAACAAATACTCCAACACTCCCCCTCAAACTGGAGCATGCAATGCTCAACTTGGACAAACAGAAAGAAACTCAACTCACAATACATGACACTATAGACAATATCTATTCAACGCGCACAACTGTCGGCTGCTATCAAGGACGTTGCTTCTCATGCCGTGCAGGTGAAGAGGACGAACGGGCTGGAGTGTGAGTCAAACCGAATCTCCTCGTCGGAGAGCATGTGCTCTGTACTGCACCTGTCAGAGTCACTGCAACTGAAAATGAGTCTCCACTTGGAGAACTCTGGCCCGCCATAACAATGTGGACAACTGTTCCATCTCTGAAAGGGTCGAATAGAGAGCGTTGCTAATTATCCATATGTAGATCTCTGAAGAAGGTCTCTCTCATAGGGACCTCGAAGTGGGTTCTCTCTCATAGGAACCTCGAAAGGATCTTGTACTAGAGTTCACGATTGATGGAGAATGAAGTATGAATAAGTCACCTCCTCGGAGAACTGGGTCTCTCCCATCTGGCTCAGAAAATGGTACTCTGCTCTGGGGTTCCTATGAAACCACATGAAAACCCTAGCCAACATGGCATAGGGAATGGGATCTCTTCTCTGGAGTCCCTATGGATCACATGAAAATCCCGTCCGACAAAACAAGAATGATGAGGACCACAAACAATGATGGCATACATGTGCACATCTGAAAAGACCGCATACATGTGCGTGTCTGAAACTGAAGACTCGAAACCTGAACGTCGAGTATGAAGAAGTGTAGAGTCTGAAATCTGAATGGCCTGAAATATGGAATCTGGAGAATATGACAATCGAGCATGTAACTCTACATATACTCCACCTTTCTCCCATACTTGTCGGAAAACAATGACATCGACAAAGTTGGGAGAAGACAAACAAATATGGGTAAACAAAACATGAATCATCAATAAACCAATCTCACAATTTTTTTCTCGGCTTTTCTTGCAATATTTTTTTCCGGCTATTTCCAATTTTTTTAATAGAAAAAAATAAGCCGATCATTTCCCTTTTTTTAATGGCTTTCCTTCCTCTAATATCAGAAATAAAGAACAAAATACTGAAGAACAGTGGGATTTTAACGTGGAACCCTACTCCGTATGGAGCGGGATGAAACCACGGAAGAACGCTTCAAAATGCTGATGTATGCATTGCACTTTCTCACTGGATACAATGGGTGTAAGGGTCTATATCTAGCCTCTACTGAGTCTCCACATCCCACAGACGGTAGATGTGGGACTAAACTCTGGATGAGGTAAATGGATCCTGGAAGGATCCATTTACTCATCTCCCTCATAAGTGACGCATATAAACGAATACTCCAACATGTCTTCTTTCTCTTTCAAAAATATTATTATGAATTATGTCTCTTTAAAAAAAATGATATTATACTCTTTATTTGTTTGGTTCAAAAAATAGCTTAAACATTTTGTTTATACATAATATGTGATGTAAGTCTTGGACGACTCCATTTCCATATCTATAAGTCAGCAATCAACTTTAACAATTATATGCTTAATATGACAGATATGTGCAATATAAGGGTCATAGATGATCGATATGTGTGATATAAGTGTATATTTCTAAGTTATTTAGTGTTATAAGAACTTGGATGGACTACATTTCCAATATCCACAAGTTAGCAATCAACAGTAACAACGATATGTTCGATATGACCGATATATGACATATAAGGGTCATAGATGATCGATATGTGTGATCTAAGAGTATATTTGTAAGTTATTTAGTGTTCTAAGAGCTTGGACGAACCCCATTTTCAATATCTGTAGGTCAACAATTAACAGTACTAGTGATATGTTCGACATGACTGATATGTGTGATATAAGGGTCATAGATTATCGATATGTGTGATCTAAGAGTATATTTGTAAGTTATATGGTATGTAAGAACTTGGACGAACTCCATTTCCAATATCTACAAGTCAGTTAACATCGATATGTTCGAAACGACTGGTATGTGCAATATATGGGGTATAAATGACAAATATGTATGATATAAGTGTGTATTTGTAGGTTATTTGTTTTTTTAATATCTTGGATGATTTTTGAAAAAACAAAAAAAATTGTCATTTTGAGCTATTTCCGACATTTCCACCGATATCGTCGATATATCGGCGATATATCATTTTTCGGACGGACCGATACGATATCGATATTGATATGGCCTTCCTTGGTTTATAGTCATGCTCTACATTTATATCGAATGATGTGGTTACTCCATGTTACCTAATCAATCGCATGCTTATGTTTGATGAGTAAGTCCCTCTAGATCTCTTGTTTACACAATATGATCTCTTTATTGCACCACAAGTATTTGATTGTGTTGCTTTTGATTATATTTTGACCGCAGGTGATGACAAGCTATCTTCGCGAGATGTCTAAGTGTGTTTTTACATGAAATCGAGGATTAGAAGGGTCATCATTGTCATGAGACTCATGGTTGTTTTGGCAGACTTATGGTTGTTTTGGCAGGGCAATGTTTTAAAAAATGAAAGGCAGAATGAGGTGGTTTTCCTATTTCGAGGCGAGACAAACTTCAGTGCGATGAGGCATACGCCTCATTTTTTTGCGAAAAATAAGAAACTAAACAAGACATATTGTATAATATTATGAATAATATATTACAACACATATCTATAATAATCTAAACTTGGTAGGGAGACACAGGTTTATGTAGGATAACGAATTTATATATGATCTAAACCTCATGTATGCATAATGATAAATAGCAAACAAGTCATATAGGATCTAAACTTGATGTACTGATAATTGATATTTATATAAAATGTGATATTACATACGGAGGAAAGGGAGCCTACTTCATGGAGTAGGTAACCTTACCTACTTCATGTCTATTTTTTATCGATTTTTTTATTTTTTTTTGAAAAATACTACCATGGATTTTCATAACTATATCCCTCTAATATGTCATTGCCCTCCATCTAAAACAGGTAATTTTAACGGTTTTAGATTTGTTGTAATCGACCTGTTCTGGATGGAGGACATAGGAGTCTTTGTTTCTGACGAAACTTGAATGGCATGTTAGAGGTATATAGTTATAAAAATCCATGGTATTATTTTTTAAAAAAATGGACAAAAATGGACATGAAGTAGGTAAGGTTACCTACTTCATGAAGTAGGCTCCCTTTCCTCTTACAAATGATATATATTACTAGTATATATTGAACATGTGATACTAAACATGTTTAGTTTTTGTAGTGATGCTAAATAATAGCAAACACGTTGCTAAGAACTAAGCATTGTGTATATCAAACATGTTCAATGGAGTTGCATTGGCTGGCAATAGGTCATGCTGCGTGGCCAAGTATTTTGTTTAATGCTTGACCCGGCTCAATCTCCATTCTCAAAATGTAGGCCATATATGGTTATTCATAGTTGAGAGGGTCTGGAACTATTGAATAATGCTAGTACTTCCAATCTAAGAAGCAAAGATGTATGTGTATGCCATTATTTGGCTATTTTGGTGCAAAGCAAGCAAAGTGATTCCCTTAAATGTTCAGTTTTATGTTCGGAGTGTCCATAAAGGGGCAGCTTCTTCTTAAGAATATTAGATCTGGTCCATTAGTTGTTTTATGGTATTATAGCAACTCTTGCTAATTGATAATGCGGATCATTGTTTTGTTGTTATTCTTATCTTCCCAATATGTTTCATATGGGTTGGACTACTAAATTTGATTATCGTATGGCTTCTGTTGATTTCAACAGGGTACAAACTACTTTGAGATTGATGTCGATGTACACCGCTTCAGCTACATATCACGGAAGGGACTCGAATCATTTCGTGATCGTTTGAAAAATGGGATAATTGATGTTGGTTTAACTATTCAGGTAAACATAATTTGTTCTTAGCATGTATGCTCAGTTTCTTTGGAATTAAAGTAGGGAAATATAACATGGTGCGCTTGTCCTTCATGGTGAAAGTAGTCCCGGATTTTATTGAAAATTTTACTTGTAAACAACCTTAAAAGGATAGTTTTTTAAAGGAAAGAGAGATTCTGCTCCCCAAAGATTTTCTATACATAGTCCAAGAGAATTTTCTAAAATTATTTCGAGTCCACTCTCTAATAAACCTGATTTCCATTTATTTTCCCTTGATTTCAAAATGCACGGTAAGGAAAAATGGGGGAGTGAAAATTTGAAATTGGATTATCAGATACCTTATCCAAAGAACAAACATAGTGGGGCAAGGTATGATAAAGTTAATTTACTTGTGAGAAATTCTTGATTCTAGATGTGGAGAATGAATGGTGAATGAACCACTTGTCTTGTCCATGAGGTCTAGAGCTTCGTTTATATTGTGAAACCTTAGAAAGCTCAAAAGAGAAAATTACATAAAGAGTCCAAAGAGGTTACTAAACTAAATAAAGAGATAAAGAGAAATAAGCAAATAACTTAATAACTCTAACACTCCCTCTCAAGTTGGAACATATCTATCGATCATGTCCAAGTTGGAAATCATCTAAGAGATGCGCTTCTTCAGTAGTGTCATCGTGAATATATCTGCAAGCTAAAGATCTGTGGAGATATGAGGAGTTGTGATCTTCCCTCCTCATACTGCATCTCGAATAAAGTGACAATCAACTTCAATATGCTTAGTCCGCTCATGGAATACATGATTGGTGGCAATAAATGTAGCAGATTGTCACAGTATAAAGGTACGAGAGTAGTAGCAGAAAGTCCAAGCTCATGTAAAAAGGAGACTAGCCAGGTAATCTCGCAAGTGGGTTGAGCCATCGCCATGTATTCATCATCTGCACTCGATCTAGAAGCCGCCATTTGCTTCTTGCTTCGCAACGTAACCAGGTTGCGTCTTGCAAACTAGCATATTCTGTAGCCGATCGTCTGTTCTCAAAAGAATTAGCATAATATGTACTTAAATAAGTGGTGACATCAGTGTGGCCATTGACATTGTAGAAGAGGCCTCTCCTTGGAGATTCCTTCGGATATTGAAGGATCAGAAGATGATCATGCCAATGACTGTAAAGAGATTTCTCCATCTGTTGGTTGGCGCTGCTCACAACGTATGATATATATGGCCTAGTGACAGTGAGGTAGAGCAGTTTGCCCACTAGGCTTCTACATCATGTAGTATCCTCAAACTCATGATCAATGGATGTAGCTTGTTCCCACAACTCTAATGGGATTTCAGATGGTTTGCATCCAAGTAAGCTAGCCTCTATAAGAATATCAAGGCAATACTTCTGTTGTGATAGGTGTAATTCCTTTGCAGTATGTATCACCTCAATGACAAGTATCAAAGTTGATCAAGGTCCTTGGTGACAAACACCTTTTAGAGGAAGGCATTGGTCTCTAGAATGGTTGCTTCATCATCACCAATAACTACCTTCATCAACATAGATAACCCGTATTACAGTGCCAGTAGACCATTATCTAAGGAACACAGAATAATCAGATGTTGTCTCATGGAAGTTAAGAAATCTGATCTCAGTGATAAGCTTGTCAAACCGAGCTCGTGGACTTTGATTTAGGCCATAAATGGTCTTACATAATCAGCACACATGTTGTTAATCAACGGAGTATCCCAGTGGCTACATCATCTAAACCTCCTTCTCGAGGTCGTTGTACGAGAAGGCAGTGTTCAGGAAATCTGCCGAGTATACCGTATACTCGGCCGCATACTCATACTCGGAAGCCTTGGCTCTCCGAGTATGACCAAATCGTCCTCTAGGCGAGTCAGGCCGCATACTCGGCCGAGTATACCGTATATGCGGCCGAGTATGCGGTCGATTTTCAAATAAACATTTTCTAAAACCCTAACCTAAACTCGAACACCAGACTTAACGCTCTTTCAATTGATTTTTTTGCTCATTTGACTCTATATTACTTTTTATCCCAATAGTTTTGTTCCATGTACCTTCAATTCTTTATTATTATAATCAAGGGTTGATATCTAACATGATATTAAAACATTATTATATTTTTAATAATAATAAATACCAAACCGCATAAAACTGCATACTCCCCGCATACGCTCCTGCATATCGCATACTCTCTATGCAGTGACCCCTCCGACTGAATACCGCATACCGCCTTCCTGAACATTGCAAGAAGGTATTCTTCACATTCATTTGAAATATGAGCCAATTCTTATCAGTTGTAACTGAGAGAATAGTGTGAATCAAGTCAATCCTAGCCACAAGAGAAAAATTCTTGAAGTAGTCCACTCCATAAGTCTGAGTGAATCCATTTTCCACAAGCTTGTAAGACATGACACAAGATCCCATATACCCTGGATGTAAGATGTCCATCTCCTCATCCATGATCTTTTTCTTACCATGGGCCTACAATGCAATATGATGATCACGAGGAATAGTAATAGTCATAAGAGAATATCTGTCACAATTGGATAAACTGTCAGTGGAAGTAAAATGTGACACATAATGTATCGTACATTGCCTTTTTGCCAATCGAAAGGTATAGGGAGTTCTGGTGAAGCATTTGGAGCTGTAGTAGTGGGGACACTCGAAGAGGGCATATCATCCTACAAATAAGGAACATGTAACAATACAAAGTCAGAATGACTAGTGTGTTTCCTTTTGTAGACAATGGGCGGTGAATTGGAGCTCTACGGGTATGTCATTGACAAACTAAGTAAAGTAGTTGATATGTTCAAAGAAAGTAATGTGGGCTGAAATGTAGTAACGATGACCAGTTGGGTCATAGCACATGTACCCCTTTTGGATGCGAGAGTAGTCAAGGAAAACACACTTGATAGCACGAGGAGATAACTTGTCTGCCATTTGGAATTATGAACAAATGCAATGCAACCAAAAATTATCAATGGTAGTGGAAAGGGGGTCTCATCGGGATATAAGAGAGAGAAAGGAGTTACCCGTTTGAAGATAGAAGATGGGACCCTGTTGATGAGATGAGTTCCAGTAAGAATCGAATCCCCCTAGTAGGTTTCGGGAATCTTCATGTATGTAACTAATATACGAGCAATGTCTATGTGGATAAAACTATAGAGAATAAATTGCATGTCTTATTCCATAGGTATATGGTTTCTTATATAGCGTGAACCCTAGTAACAAAAAAATGAGAATCACATAAAGGCCTCCGAAGGGGTTATAGGACTCAACTAATGAAGAAGAGAAGCCAAATAACAAAATAACTCTAACACTCCCCCTCAAGTTGGATCATGTCCATCAGTCATGCACATCTTGGAAGTAAGCCAAGAGATGTGTCTATTTGGAAGTTCCTTTGTGTGTATATCAACAAGCTGAAGATCGATCAAAATGTATGGAGTGTTGATATTCCCTCTTTGAACTGCACCTCTGATAAAATGATAGTCAACCTCAATGTGTTTGGTTCGCTCGTGAAAGATTGGATTAGTGGCAATATATGTGGCAGATTTGTTGTCGCAATACAATTGAACATGAGTAGTAGTAGAGACTCTGATTTCTTCTAGGAAGGAGACTACCAGGGTGATCTCACATGTAGCTTAGGCCACTACCCTATATTCATCTTATGCACTGAACCTAGATACAACTGACTGCTTCTTGCGACGTCGGGTAACAAGATTCCCATCAATGAACATCGCATAGCCAGTGGTAGATCGTCTGTCTTCAGGAGAGCTAGCATAACTTGAATATGCATAAGTAGTGATGTCGACATGGCCATTGACCTTGTAGAAGATATGACACCCTGGAGATCCCTTCAGATATCGAAGTATTAGGAGAATATCCTACCAATTACTGTAACACGGTCTCTCCATATGTTGACTCGTTATACCGACAACATATGATATATCCGACCTAGTGACAGTAAGGTAAAGCAGTTTACCAACTACTAGGCTTCTATATTGTGTAGGATCCTCAAAGTCAACCTCAGTAGTAGTATGCTTATACGCCTCTGCTGGTATGCCAAATGGTTTGCATCCTTGCAAACCTACCTCAATAAGAATGTTTAGGCAATACTTCCGACATGAATAAGTGTAGCCCATATGTAGTGTGTATTACATCAATGCTTAGAAAGTATCGAATCTAACCAAAATCCTTGGTAACAAACACCTTCTGGAGGAAGGCCTTGGACTCTACAATACATGTTTCTTCATCTCCACTTACTACCATATCATCAACATAGATCGCTAATACCATGAAACACCAATAAATCGTCGTCTGGCAAATACGGAGTAGTCATATGTCATCCTGTGAAATCCTAGTGAGCCAATCTCAGTGGTGAGCATGTCAAACTAAGCTCGTAGACTCTACTTCAAGCCATAAATGGCCTTACTAAGTCGGTGTACATACTCCCCCTCGACGGAGTAATGTGTGGGATGTGTCATGTAGACTTCTTCCTTAAGGTTGACATAGAGGAAAGCATTTTTCACATCAAGCTGAAATATGGCCACTTCTTGTTGACTGCGAAAGAAAGAATAGCGCGAACAGAGCCAAATCTGGCCATGGGTGAGAATATCTTAAAGTAATCCACTTCGTAAGTCTTAGTGAATCCCTTGGCCACAAGTCTGGCTTTCAATCTATCAATCGTGCTATCTGGAGACTACTCAAGTCGTGAAGACATAGCTACAGGCAGTTATGGTGACCACAAAGTATAGTGATTACCATCAGAGCATTTGTACGTCTATCACAACTAGAAAGACCCGGTTGTAGTAAAAAGTAACATAAGATGTGCTAGAAAATAGGAATGCATAAGCAAATTGATAAACAGAGCATGAATGACAATATAAAATTGGAACACAAAGTTTTAACGTGGAACCATACTCCCTAATAAGCGGGATGAAACCACGGGATAACGCCTCAAAGGGCCGGTTTATGTATTGCATTTTCTCACTGGATACAGAGGGTGAGGGGCTTCTTATATAGCCCTCATTGAGTCTCCATATCTCACAAATGGTAGATGTGGGACTAAACAACTGGATATGGTAAATGGATCTTGGAGAGATCCATTTACCCATCTCTCACATAACTGATGCACAACATATACTCCAACACTCCCCCTCAAGCTGGAGCATGCAATGCTCAGCTTGGACAAACGGAAAGAAATCTCAACTCACAATACATGACACTACAGACAATATCAACTCAACGAGCACAACTGTCGGTTGTTGTCGACGACGTTGCTTCTCATGTCATTCAGGTGAGGAGGATGAACGGGCTGGAGTGTGAGTCAATTGAATCTCCTCGTCGAAGAGCATGTGCTCTGTACTGCACCTGTCAGAGTCACTGCAACTGAAAATGAGTCTCTGCACGGAGAACTCTGGCCCGCCACAACATGTGGACAACTGCTCCATCTCTGAAAGGCCGAATAAAGAACGTCACTAATTATCCATGCTTAGATCTTTGAAGATGGGTCTCTCTCATTGGGACATCAAATTGGGTTCTCTCTCATAGGAACCTCGGAAGGATCTCCTACTGGAGTTCACGATCGCTTGAGAATGGAATCTGAAAAAGTCTCCTCGTCAAAGAACTGGGTCTCTCCCATACTGGCTCAAAGAATGGGTTCTCTACTCTGGAGTCCCTATGAAACCACATGAAAACCCTAGCACACATGGCATAGGGAATGAGATCTCTACTTTGGAGTCCCTGTGGATCACATGAAAACCCTGATCGAAAGACAAAAGATGGGGACCACAAACAATGATGGCAAACATGTGCACATTTGAAAAAGATCGCATACATGTACGTGTCTGAATAGTGAAGACTCGAAAAACATCTGAATGTAGAGTATGAACAACTGTAGAGTCTGAAATCTGAATGGCCTGGAATCTGGAGAAGTTGATAATCTGAGACTCTACACAATACTCCCCCTTTCTCCCAGACTTGTCGGAAAACAATGACGTTGACCAATTTGGGAGAAGATAATAAAATGGGGAGAAAAACATGAATAAGCCGGTCGCAATTTTTTCTGGCTTTTCTTCTCGTATTTTTTTAAAAAATTATGTAGGGATTCTTTTTGTACGACCCCTCTCTTTTTTAAGTTGTTCAACCCTTTTTTTTGACCTTTCACACTTTTTTGTTGTGTAAGGTTTTTTGTACACGCCTATCTTTTTTTAACTTGAAAATCGGGTCTCTTCCTTTTTTCTTTAGCCCCTTTTCCCAAAATAAAAAATATTTTTTTCATTTGATATTCTCGACCCAATTGGACCTTGATCTTTCCCCTTAATTAATTTTTTTCTTGGGTCGACTGTAGTAGGGACCTCTCTTCCTTTTTTTTAATGCAGTCCTAGCCCACTTGGGCTTTCTCTCTCCTCTCCTTTTTTTAATACATGAGGGCCATCGGGCCTTTTCTATTGATAAACCATAGGGTTTCCACGATGGGAAACCTCATCTCACGACTGTCGCCCCCGCTAGGGGCTTCCTCTTTTTGTCGTCAACGTCAGGTCGAGATCGGAGCGTCGCCCGCTTGGGAGGAGAGGAGGTTGCGGCATCGCCTGGAGGGAGTGGCCTGGAGGGGAGGCGTCGCTTGGAGAAGTTGTGACTCCGCCATGGAGCTCAGCATGATCGGGCTCGCCACTTGGGACCCTTGTGTCGCCTGCAGTGATCGGGATTGGGGAGAGGAGTTGTTGCTCCATAGGTGGCGTCATCCGAGATCGGGATATGGAGGTGGCGACCATCGCCGCCTGGAGAGTCCTCATGTCACTGCCTATTGTCGTGAGGTGTATAGACCCAGGGCTGGAGAGATGGGGCAGTGCCGCTTCAGCCAAGAGATGAGAGGTCACCGCCGGGAATGAATGAAGGGGGGGTGGCCTCGCCGCCTGAATGTAGAGCTAGGGCTGGTGGCACTGATTGGAGATCGATCTTTGATGCCATCACTTGCTGGAGAAGAGGTGCTCCATCGAACGTGGAAGGGTCTGCGAGAAGAGGTGCTCCATCGTCTGGATGTGCGAAGCCTGGATGAGATCGGCACCACCTTGAGATCTAGCAGCATGTTGCGAGGAGCATCGATGCACCACGTGGGAGCGATGCAGTGCGCGCTAGGTCTTGCAAGGAAGTTTCGCTTGGAGCATATCGCCGCAGGAGAAGAGGCTCCCTGCCTTGGAACTCTTTGCAAGGATTTGGAGGTTGCATCAAATGTAATGGAATCGAACAGAATTAGGGTTTCATAAAACCCTAGAACTTGGACTTTGAACAACTCCGAATACAATGATCTTCAACAAATTTTCAACAACATAATTAGGGTTTCAACAGAAACCCTAGAATCGAATCTCGAATAAGAAATAAAAGAACATCAAATCCTCGAGAATCGAACCGGCTCTGATACCATGTTAGAAAATAGGAATGCGGAAGCGAATTGATAAGCAGAGCACGAACTACAGAAATATAAACTTGGAACACAAAGATTTAACGTGGAACCCTACTCCCTAAGGAACGGGATGAAACCACGGGAGAACACCTCAAAGGACTGGTTTATGCATTGTATTTTCTCACTAGATACAGAGGGTAAGGGGCTTCTTATATTGCCCTCACCGAGTCTCCACATCTCACAACTAGTAGATGTGGGACTAAACAACTGGATGTGGTAAATGGATCCTGGAGAGATCCATTTACCCCTCTCCCACATGAATGTGACGCAGCATATACTCCAACAGGATGCATAGTATATAGCCTCTTTGTCCGTTGTAGAGTTATAGGAAGATCTGGTGGCACATCCGGACCAACTGTGGTGGGGACACTAGAAGAAGGCATCTCTTACCCCACATAGAGAACATGTAATCGAACAACATCATAGATTAATGAGATTGTCAAATCTTTTTTCCCGTTTGTTAAAACTTCCTTCTCTGCTTGTATTCAGATTATGCGGATTGATAATATTTTTTAATTTACTCAACATGATTTGGTGTCGTTCTTTGCCTCTCGGGAGACTACTCATCAGACCTCATATCTATATACTTCACAGAAGAATGGGATAGCCAAAAGGAAACGTTGTCATCTTCTTGACATTGCCCGCACATTACTCACTCATATGAAGGTCCCTAAGACCTATTGAGGGGATGTCATCCTTACTGTCACTCATCTTATAAGTAGGGTACTATCTTCTGTTCTTAAGGGGGTCACTCATTTCTCCTTTCTTTATCCCAATGAGACCATTTCCTTTGCTCCTGCATATTTTTGCATGTACTGCTTTTGTTCATAATTTCAGCACTATAAGTAAACTGTCCCCACAAGCCATCAATTATGTTTTTATTGGGTACTCTCGCACTCAAAAAGAGTACATGTGCTATGATCTGAGTGATCATCGTTATTACATCTCAGTTGTTGTGACCATTTTTAAACATACCATCTACTCCACACAACCTGTTAGTGGATATTCCTGGAGTTACCACCACCCATTGTCTATAAAAGAAAACACACTAGACGCCCAGATACCATGTGGATAAAACTATAACGAATTGCATGTCTTATTCCATAGTTCTAGGGTTTCTTGTATAGCGTAAAACCCTAGAGAGCCAAAAATATGAAAATTACATAAAGGCCCCCAAAGGGGTTGCAAGACTCAACTAATGAGTAAGAGAAAATCCAAATAATAAATTAAGTCTAATAGTCTAAAAGGCAGCGTAGTTTCCTTTATGTTACCCAAATCTGTTGAGAGGTATATGGACATGAAGTCTAATGAACGGTTCCCAGAGAGGCAAAGAAAACACCAAATCTTGTTGGGTAAACAAGTGCATTGTAGGTATATAAGTGTTTAAAGATGTTTTAATAAACTGAAGTAATGACCTGATAATTTTATAATAAATATCTGATTGTTCCTTTATTAAATAAATCCAAAAAGATTTGTTATAATCATCTACGAAGACAGCAAATATCTATGACTACCAATAGTACGGACTGAACAAGGTCCCCAAATGTCACAATGGATTAAAGAAGAGGGAGTAGATGAACGCGGCTCAACCCTTGAAGGAAAAGAGGTCCGATGATGTTTTCCAAATTGACAGGCTTCACACTCAAAAAGGCTTCATCGAGGAGAGTTCGGGAAACATCTGGGAAAGAGCTTTAGAAGAATGGTGAAGAAGCTGCAAATGCCATTTGGGAAAGAACTTTAGCGGGTCAGTGGAAATAGAAGCAGCGCCGGCTAAAGTAGAATAGGAAGGGAGATCAAGGCATTAGGTTGTTCTTGTCATGGCCCCTACCAAAATCTATCCTGAAAATAACAATATGACTCGTCAAAAATCACTCAACAATTCAATTCAACATAGAGCTTATGAACCAATAATCCCAGGAAAGCCATGAGTGCATTAAGATCCAATGAGCAAAAGCTTGGAGGAAAACTCCATAGTTCAAAAGGTGGTAACATGTGAGCGAGTGTCGTTGGCAATATGGACCGACTTCACAATGGAAGAGGGGTGAAAGGAGGTCAGTAGGCTACCTTCTATGATCAGGTTAGTAGTTGCATCAGAGTCAATGATTCGCATTGGTTGCAATAGCAGAGTTGGCTACAGTAGCTGATGTAGTAACCAGGTACGTTGTAGGAGCAGTCTCACTTGTGGTATTGGACCTCTATAGCAACTACATCATGCATGAGTAATCTATCACTGAAAGTTGGAATATCTGTCTATTGAGATCCTAATCGGAATGTTCTTCTGTCACTGTCTCATCATAGTCAGATGCAATGTTGGCTTGTGGGGACATGCCAAACTTTGCCAAATACCTCTCAGAAAGGTGATTGATCTTTTAGCAGTGAATAGATGGCATGTAGTCACGATTATGACCAGAGTCGTGGCCTTGGCCACCCTGGTAGCTAAAACAACCTCCTCGTCTGGATGAAGCAAGAAATACAGAGTTTTCCATGGGTTGTGGAGGCTGGATGCGGGCAATAGAATTCGTTGTAGACAGTCAAAGATGACCTTGATGGAGGAGTGTATCAGATGTAAGAAATTGTTCCTTCACATTCTGATATCAAGGATGCAGACCAGTTAGAAACCTGTAGACCTGCCATTCAAGTTCTCTATTGTTGGGAAAAATAAGAAAATTGTTTATTCCATAAGCCCTAGGCTCTCTTATATAGGAGAGGAGCCTATGGGTAAAATACATAAAGAGTCCAACGGAAAAGAGAAAATACGAATAGGTACAAGAGAGAATAACATATATCTCTACACTCCCCCTCAAGGTGGAGCATAGATGTCAATCATGCTCAGCATGGACGAACACTTCTGGAACGGCCCTCGGAGTAATGCCTTGGTAAAGATGTCTGCATTTTGGTCCCCTGAGCTAACATGAGATGTAGAAATAAACCCTTTCTGAATCATATCTCGTATGAAATGACAATCAACATCAATGTGCTTGGTTCGTTCATGAAATGCTGGATTATTTGCAATGAATAGAGTAGCTTTATTGTCACATTCCAGAGCCATAGGGAGAGGGACTTCTATATATAGATCTGTAAGCACAGCATTTACCCACTTCATTTCTGTTCTGACCTGGGCCATAGCTCTATATTCAGACTCAGCACTGGATCTTGCTACAACTGATTGCTTCTTGCTTCTCCATGAGACCAGAGAGTCTCTGACATACACAGCAAATCCGGTGGTGGACTTCCTATCCTTAGGATATCTTGCGTAATCTGCATCCGCACATGCTGTGATAGTAATCTCCTTGTCTTTCTTAAACAGCAGTCCTGCACCTGGAGATGATTTAAAAAACCTGAGTATCATATGTATAGCATCCAATACCTGACGTGGTTGCTCCATGAACTGGCTTACCCGACTCACAGCAAAGGAGATATCAGGTCTGGTAATAGTAACATAGAGAAGTTTGCCCACCAGTTCTCTGTATCTTCTCCTATCCACCTCATCCGTGTCATCATCATATAATCTCATACTGGGATCCATAGGTGTAGTGGCAGGTCGGCAACCAAGCGTTCTTGTTTCACTCAACAGGTCAGTGGCATATTTCCTCTGGGTCATTACCAGCCCATGAGGATTTCTGACGAATTCCAGTCCCAGAAAGTATCTAAGAACTCCAAGGTCCTTGGTGACAAATTCATGACTCAACATTTCTTTTGCCCTCTGAATTCCCTGTTCATCATCATCTGTGATCAAGATATCATCTACATACACCATAATTGCAATAATACCTCTGGGTGTCTTCTGTACGAACAAGGAATGATCTGCATTGGAACGTATGTACCCCTGTTTCTCAAACATGTCTGAGAGCTTCTGGAACCAAGCTCTGGGGCTCTGCTTAAGGCCATAGATAGCCTTATGAAGTCTACACACCTTAGAATACTCCCCCTCAACAACAAATCCTGGTGGTTGTTGCATGTAGACTTCCTCCTGCAAGTCACCATACAAGAATGCATTCTTCACATCTAATTGGTATAGTGGCCAATCACGAGTAACCGCAACAGAGAGAAGAATCCGTAGGGTGGAATGACGAGCAACCGGCGAGAATGTATCAAGATAATCCACCCCATATGTCTGTGTAAAGCCACGAGCAACCAGATGTGCCTTGTATTTGTCAATGCTGCCATCTGCATTCTGCTTAACTGTAAATACCCACTTGCAGCTCACTGTAGACACATCAGTAGGCGCAGGAACAAGGCTCCAGGTACCTCTTGACTGAAGAGCAGCCATTTCTTCTTCCATGGCCAGATGCCATCTACTATCCTTCAACGCATCTTGGTAATTCCGTGGAATGTCCACTGCCGTAGAGCCATGACAAAACTCCTGAAATCTCCAGCCAAGCGATCAAAAGACACAGTAGAGGCTATTGGATATGACGCGCAGCTGCGCTTCTGCTTCCAAAGTGCAATAGGTAGATCCAAATCACCAGCCTCCTCACTTGGCCTCTATAACACATCCTGCTCAGGGAAACTATCAGATCCATCAATATTGATAATATTCTCAGAACATACCTCAGGCGAGTTAGATGATGAGCGGTGACCATGAGCAGAAGCAGGCCTACGGGTATAGTGGAATGGCAATGGAGAAACGAGAACGGTCACGGGAGGTGTAGAGGATGGTAGTGGTGGAGATGGTAATGGTAGTGGTGGAGGTGGTGATGGTGGAGGTGTCATGTATATAGCTTCAGTAGTGCCAGAGGATACCAACTGATCACCTATAGAAGAGAAGTACATAACCGGCTCGAAAAAGGTAACATCAGCACTAACGCGATATCTCATGCGCAATGGATCATAACACCTGTACCCCTTTTGTATTCTGGAGTACCCAACGAAAACACACTTGACCGCCCTAGGAGAGAGCTTGTCGATCCCTGAAGACAACTGGTGGACAAAAGCAATCGATCCAAACACACGAGGAGTGAGAGAGAACAATTCCTTTCCAGGGAAAACAAGGGAGAAAGAAATCTTCTCACCTAAGACAGACGACGGCATACGATTAATGATGTAACATGCCGTTAGAACAGCATCGCCCCAGTAAGAATGAGGGGCTTGACTCTGTATGAGAAGCAACCTGGTGACATCAAGCAAATAACGATGTTTCATTTTTGCAATCCCATTTTGTTGGGAAGTATAGGCACAGGATGTTTGGTGGATAATCCCTTGAGCTGAAAAATAATTGGAGAGAGCATGAGTACAAAATTCCAAGGCATTATCACTTCTCACAATCTTTACATGTGCAGAGAAAACATTACGAGCTTCATTGATGAAATTTATGATAATATTCCCCGCTTCATATTTATTCTTTAACAAAATACCCAAGACACACGAGAAAAGTCATCCACAATAACCATATAAAACATGTGTCCCTGATGATCAGAAACACGATTAGGACCCCAAACATCGACATAAAACAACTCAAACTTGGAGGTACTACTCCGATACTGACGACTGGGAAAGGTAGACCGATGGTGCTTTCCCAACTGACAAGCCTCACATTGGATGGACGTGTGAGGTGAAACCTGGGGTAACACACGACACAGTTTCTGAAGCGGTAAATGTCCAAAGCGCAAGTGCCACAATAATGGGGAGATAGATCCAGCAGGTAGAGAGGAGGCTCCGACATAAGGGGTCCGACTGAGACGATATAGGCCACCTTGCTTATAGCCACGCCCAATCACGTTGCTCGTAAGGATGTCCTAAAAAATGAGAGAAGATGGTTCAAAAATTGCTCGACAATGTCAATTCTTTGTAATTTGGCTAATGGACAATAAATTCATAGAGAAATCAGGTGCATGCAGCACGTTCTTGAGGTGCATAGAAGGTGTCAGGATAACCTCCCCCTGACCAGTGATAGGAGAATGCGTCCCATTCGCAATAACCACAGTACGGCCTGGAGGGACCTGTCGGTAGGCTGTAAGTAGGTCGTGGTCACCACACAGATGATGTGTGGCACCAGAGTCCATAATCCACTCTAAAGTGTCTGATCCACGACTGCTAGTAAATGCATAAGTGCTACCTGAGGTATTGGTGGATGCAGAAGCAGCAACATCGGGATGACTATCAGAAGCAGGGACTGATGCAACTGGGCAAGAAGGAGGAATAATGCCCCTCAGACGGGCTACAAGGTCATCAAAGCGCTGGTCTAGAGATGAAGCAGATGGAGGCTCAATCTGTTCAGCTACTCGTGCGGAAGCAGGAAATCCATGTTTGGAATAGCACGTGTCTTCAGTATGCCCAGAGCGGTGACAAAAAGTGCATGATGGTCGAATGCGACCCCCTCTACCCCGAGGTCTACGACCACGGGACTGATGATGACCTTCACGACCTCAATTCACTGCCATGGCTGAGGCGGTCTGATTTGCAGTGACGAAGGAATAGTAATACGGCTCAGTCTGTGAAATGCTTCCTCCATTGGAGGAATGGTGGAGTCCGCCAAGATCTAGGAGTGTGCGGCCTCGTACTCTGGATCTAGAGCCGCCAGAAATACACCAACCATAGTGGCATTCCGGTAGGTCTTCTGTTGCTCAGGAGTGTCTGTGAGAGGCATGAAGCTGTAAAGCTTCTCAAACATTCCTCGTAAAGATGCGTACAACGAGTGTAGAGGTCGTCCATTCTGCTTGATAGTAAAGATATTATGCTGGAGTTGCAGAATCTTCGTCTCATTCTTTGACTGGGAATATGTAGCAGCCAAATATCCTACATTGCTTTTGCAGCGGGATGATGGAGAATATCATTGGCAATCTCAATTGCCAGGGTTCCAGATAGCCAAACCTTTGCATATGCATCATCTGCCTCCCATGAGGCATTGACCCCAGTCTTCTCAGCAGGCTCTTCTTCAGTAAGAATGTGTTTCTTGCCGGTTAACTTCATCATACTCATGAACTGCATTTCCCACAGTTTGTAATTTGAACCATCCATCTTCACAATAGGCGTAGGACCTCTGAAGGTGCCTGTAGATGGGATGTCTGCCTTGCTTTCTGACATAGTGATAATGGAAGACTAGGGTAGTAGACTGAAGATATGATCGTCTACACGGACATTAACGGGTTTAGTTGCACGTGTAGACTCAAGCAACCAAACCCATTAGTTTGGAGACGCGCGCGGAACAAGTACTGTGGCCGCACACGCGCTGACCTAGGGTTGCACGCGCACGGAAATCGGGGGCTTTACACGCACAGTTGTGCGCACTGAAGGACGCGCAGGGGTGCGCACAGGGATGCGCTCAGCAACACGGGGACTAGCGCACAGAGGCACGCTCAGATGCACAAGAGCACGCGCAGGCGCTAGCGCACAGATGCACGCACGAGTGCACAGATGCGTGCATAGGAGCACACAAGGACTAGCGACGCAAGAGGGCTGGTGCACACGCAACTTGCCCTAGCGCACAGGGGCGATGCACCTCGCACAGGCACGCGCAACTCACGGGGAGGAGGCGCAAGACCGGAGGTGATGCACCCGCACAGGAGGCGATAGACCACGGCGCCGAGCGAGGCCGGGGCCGGGGGCAGCGCGATTCAAGGAGGCGCGCGCAGAGGGCTCGAAGGTGGAGGCTTAGGTTTAGGGTTTGGTTCGTGAACTCCGGTCTAGGACCGTCGCTCTGATACTATGTTGGGAAAAATAAGAATACTGTTATTCTATAAGCCCTAGGCTCTCTTATATAGGAGAGGAGCCTATGGGTAAAATACATAAAGAGTCCAATGGAAAAGAGAAAATACAAAGAGGTACAAGAGAGAATAACATATATCTCTACATCTATCACTTGTTTCTTGCAACATACCAGTTGAAAAATGGCAAGCTCTCCGTAGAGGCCAGTGCGGTGGAGGTAGTACTCCATAAGAGTGGACTCTCCCTAAGATGCGGACCAAATCTGCATGTAGATGTCTACAAGATGAGACTTGGTAGTCAGCTGAGAGTGCGCATGTGCCAGTTCTTCCCACATCTCTATTGTGGTCTCCTTGTTCTGGAGGTTCACTGTAATGTGGGGATCAACACCATTAGTCATCTATGACATGACCTAATAGATGTCTCCAGACCAGGCTTTGTAGTTCTTATCTGCCTCCTTTAGAGGCTCTATTGTCTAGATCAGTATCTTCCTCTGACCTCTGATAAAGACCTTGAAATCCAAGACCATAGCACATAAATCTCTGTGCCTTTGAGTTTGATAGAAGTTTCTTGCATCATCACGGAAGAAGTAGTAAATAGGGGTTTGGTCTTAATAGGATTCGCGATCATGGTCATAGGTATGGAGAATCAAAGAAGAAGGTGATCCATTCAGTCATGCATCTAGTACGTGAGATCTAACGCCCGGATGGGGCTTGCGGTTTTCCAGAGGATGCTCGAGAGAGGGTTGGCGGCAGTAGGATACCTGAGAAAGGTCTGGCGACAATACTAGGTACTACGAGAGGGTGATGCAATCTTGGAAGGTGTCCTGAACAGATCTACATCGGAGGAGGAAGCCGCGTGAGCGAGCCCTGGAGTGGCTAACGATAGTCCTGAGGAGTAAGAGAGCCCTGGAAGGGATAATAGCAGTTAGGCAGTGGTCCTTGACTAGCGACGAAACCTGAAGCCCTACGTGGATAGGTTTTTGGTGCCTATACTCGATAAAAGGGCTGGAAGGCCCTACGTATGCGAAGACAGCCCCGCACGGGGCTTGTGGATGAAGGAATGCCCGCGGGAACAGCCAAGGAGAAAACGATGTTTGTCCCACGCATGACCGATGGAGAGGCTGGAGATGGTGGCAAGCAATTGTTGGAAAAAACGTAAAAGTTGTTTATTCCATGAACCCTAGGCTCTCTTATATAGGAGAGTAGTCTATGGGTAAATTACATAATACATTCATAAGTAAAGGGAATTAAGAAACGGTATGGGAAACAAGAAATAAATAACCTAACATAAATATATCTCTACACTCCCCCTCAATATGGAGCAAAGATGTCGATCATGCTCAGCTTAGACGAGCACTTCTGAAAAGGTCCTCTGAGTAAGGCCTTGGTGAAGATATCTGTAGTTTGATCCCCTGAGCTGACATGAGATGTGGAAATAAAACCCTTCTAAATCATATCTTGCCACCATGGTAGGTGTATTCCTGGCAGCACTTGATCCAGAATACAAGGCGGCACGTTCTCAGATACTGGCAGACTCTACTATTCCTCCTATGGAGGAAGCTTTTCACAAACTCATTCATTTCTTCCAACATGGTATCAGAGCAGCGATCCTAGACCGAAGCTCGAATACCTAAACCTAATCTCCAATCCCCACCCGCCGGCCTCTCTCTTTCTCTTCCGCCGTCATCGCCGCCCTCTCATGCGCTGCCCCCTTCTTTTCTCCCATGCCCCCCTTCTCCCGTGTGTCGCTTCTCTCACTTGTGTGGCGTACGATGGGTGATCGGCGTGCACCCAGCCCTACGTGCGGCGCTCCCAGCATTCATGCCCAGCCCCGCACACGAGTGTGCATCTAGTGCAATGTGCGACTAGTGTGGCAACGTGCTCCACCCCGCGTGTGACTGCACGTCGAGCCCCGTGAGCCCTTGTTTTTCCACGCGGGCTTTTGTGTGCAAGGCGCCGTCGTCATTGATGAACGCAAAATTCGCCTCTTTAATAATGTGGAATTGTCGTAGTATAGGAGGCAAATTCGGTTCAACAAAAACCACAGACCTTTGAATGTTGTGGAATATTTTTACTTGGCAAGTCTACCAAGGTCGAACACAGGGACACAGCTACCTAATGAATTTATCAAATTTCGATTCATGAAGCACAAGTGTGAACTAATTTCAGTTTCAGGTCCACATGATGAACTATGCTAATCACAATGCAATCCTAAAATGCATGCATTTTTTATTGTTTTTTATGCAATTTAAAGAGGATGCATGAATATAATGCAAGAGAATATGTATGTTGAACAACAGATTACAATTATACCATAAAAATATGAGCAACATAATACAGAATGAATCAGAGTCAATTTGATCATAACATGAAAAGCAGTCATCAAATCCAAGCAATAACCAGAAGAGCAGGGTATCATTTTCACATAAAAATTCACTTCTTTGAAAACAGTGGCAAATGAGAAAATTAGATATGCTAAGATGTAGAGGACAAAATAAGGATTAAAACGGCATCAAAATCATGCAATTTGGACCTACGATGCTCAAGTTATGAAAAAAACAATGCAGGGGCATAATTGTAATAAAAATGCAAGAAAATAAAAGGAAAAATATTGCATTTAGGTCCCTGGAAGGACCTAAATGCAAATATCAAAAACCTCCTGGGCCCAAGTGTAATTTTTCCATTGCGCGCAGGGACCTTTTTGTAATTTCTGAAAAGATGGAGGGCTTCCCTTTAAAATACCCTGGCGCGCACGTGAGGCACGTGCCTGGGGACCATTCTGTAATTCTTGAAAATAACCGGGTTTATCGTGCAATTTACCCAGGCCCTCACGTGCGGTGCACGTGAGGCGCCTAGGCTCGGGAGACTCCTTAGGTTCGGGCCATGTGGCGGTTGCTAGAGGCTTGGGTCTGGGTTCGGACCGCCCGAGCCTGTAGTTATGGAGGCTAGGCTCGGGTGCCCCACGTGGCCTTATCTCAGCCGTTCGATCCAGACGATCGAATGGCACCTGTAGCTTCTCCTTCTCCGCAGGCCACCGGAGGAGGCGGGGCTCCGGCGACCTGCCCTTGGCTCCGCCTCACCTCGCAAGGCCTTCTGATGATCGTGGGAGCTTGCTGGAGGTCCGGAGGAAGTCCTGGATGCACGGCGAGGCCCCGATGACGATCAGAGCTCGAGTTCGATGGATGCTCGCCGGAGAAGAAAAGCTTGATGGAGGTCCGATGACAACTTCGGCCATTGAAGGTACCTGCAAGCATTAGTAATAGCTGAAGCGTGCGCAAGTGAAGTGCGTGTGCAGTGAAGTGAGTGAGTGGGCCAGGGAGGCGACGAGAGCGGTGGTCGGTGGCTTCTTCTCCGGCAGGGCGGGAGAAGAGGGGAGTCGGAGCGGGAGAGGGTCTGGAGAAGGGAGAGGGGGTCCGTGTGAATGACTGATGGATGGCGAAGCTCAGGGGGAGGTCAGGTGAGGGTGAATCGATCGGAGGTGATTGGCAAAATTCAAAGAAAAGAAGGGTAAAAAAATCACCTCGCCGGAGCGAGGTGTTGGCGGGGGAAATAGCTTGGGCTGGGCTTTAGATGAAGCCCTGGGTCTTCGCACGACAGGGACGACCATTCCCCGGTGCTCGGCGGCGCACAATGGCGGTCGCTACATGGCCGGAGGCCATGGATCACACCGGGGTGGTTACGGCCATGATCGCCTCCAGACCAGCGCTCCGCTGTCACCGGAGGGCGGTCAAGGCTAGGGAGGAGGCCCCAATTGGTGGATATGGTGACCGGAGGCGGTGGGCAAGGCTTTATAGGCGGAGAGGGTCGGGCGGTTATGTGGTGAAGGGGAGGTTTCGACGGAGGTTTTAATGGCGAAGGAGTAATGGAGGGAGAACATGAAGTTTGCGCGAGGATGGCGGATCTAAGGGCTACGTCGGGGAGGCGTTACGAGCTGGAGGAGGTGGCTGGGGCGACGGGTAAAAATGGAAGGGGGTGCAGACGTTACGCGGGAGAACGGCTGGCTGGAGGTTGGCGATGGTGGTGGACCGTTGGATCGTATGATCCAACGGTCAAGAGGTTAGCGCTGGTGGAGGGACGCGATCAGATGGAGGATCTGATCGTACGGCTGAGATTAGGGTGCGAGGGAGCGGTTGAGATTTAATGATGGGGGAGATCTACGGTGAGAGATAGAGGGGAGACGTGGCGTGTTGGGGACTACAGGATGAAAGGGCTTCTTGTGGCTGAGATTGGGCGTGACGTGGAAGCAGGAGGGGCGTAGGATAGGAGATCAGACGGTTGAGGTTTAGGCGCTGGTGAACGGCGAGGATTTGATCCAGAGGACGGATGTGAGGGCTGGAATTGAGGCGGGTTTGGTGGGCTGAGATGGAGGCGATTGGAGATGATCCAACGGCCCAGATGGGCGTCGGGTGTCAGAAAGGGAAGCGGGCCACGTGGGCGGCCCAGAGGGCGCCACGTGGCTCAATCAGAAAAATTCAAATAAAATTACAAAGAAAATTATAAAAGAAATAGTTAGAGGCCAAATTAGGAAAAAGTCAAAACATGAAAGTTGCTCGTCTCGACGAGATCTACAACTTTCATGTTGGTCAAAAAGCCGAAAGAGGTCTTTTGTACAAAACGTTTTTTGGGGGTATTTTTAGGGGGATAAAAACACCGATTTTTGTTTTTGATTTATTTTTGTATTTTTTTAGTCTTTTTAATGGTCAGTGGTTTATAGACAACTTATCTACCTAATTTTTAGGGGTTTTTGATAATAAAATAAATACAAGAAAATTAAAGGAAATTAAATACAAGTGGTACAAGATAAAAACAAAGAATTAAAGGTGATTTTTATTGGGATGGTTAAGCCAGGGTTTTAATTAGTGGCTTTTAGCATGATGAATACGATATTCATCATACCCCTATACTTAAACATGCTCGTTCTCGAGCGTCTAAAGAATGAAGGAGTCAGATTAATTCCTTACAGTGCGCGTGAAAATTTCAATGTTCAATCTTTCGAAGACCCTTAATTTAAGAGATCCTGAAATTCCGGGTTAAGCCTTAGTCAGAAGGAATCCAACTTCTCTAATTATCACTCTCTTTTTGTACATATAATATAAGGATATGACATTTAGTGTACTGCATTTCATGAGAGCCGAGTCGATGCATCACTCAAAGTTCCAGTCCCAAAGACTCTCCTCTAGACCTAATCCTCAATACTAGGGAATAAGTCTATTCTTGCTTCAGTCAACCGTCTCATTAGTTTGTCAGACTTGAAATGTTGATGGATGGCCAGCTGATGGGGGTATTGGGATTGTGTCTATTTTTCTCACCCTCACATTGGAACAAGGGGCCTCTCGAGTGCCTTTTTACTCAACACATGTAAATTTTAATATTGCTGATCAATGTGTCCGTCAAGAAAGTTGGAGTCGTCTGCACTTGTTTTTCTGGGAGTACACCGGGGTGTGTCTTTTCTGAGTATCTAAGATACCTTCGACACCCAGACTTGTATCGCTTACGATGCAGGGCCCTTTTTGTGGTGTCAGCCCGACTCCTTGGTCCTAATTAGCGTTTGGTCCAAGTGGACACTTTGAAAATGTTTGGGAGCGCTCGTCATTGGTGGAAGCTCATTTGTAACTTATCTTTGGTATTCAGAGCTTTTTCTTTGACATTTCATTTCTTTTGTTGGCTAGCTCCACTGCTTTTACCAAAAGTTGGCGCACACTGATCAACAATTTCCATTTAAGTTTCATCACACCCTGGCACATAGGTAAAGATCAAAGAGATAGCATATGAATCTTGTTCACACACTGGCTAGGGTTTTGCTGATACTCAGGTTTTCTGAAGCCTTCATTAACTTTATCCCATCCTCGAATATCATTAGATCGGGTCTAAACTCAAATCTCTGGTCCTAGTTCCTCAAGTGATATCTCAACTAAGCTCATCAATCATGCAGTTGTGGAAGTGACTATGCTGATCATATTTTTCTTGAAGGTAGAGATGAAGAGTGCAATATAGCGCTCAAATCTTTCAAACCAGAGAAGTGTGGATATTTAAGTCTTAAAAACCCTAATGACTAAGGCATGTTAACTCAGACTCTCCAGATCCCAGAAATCCAGTGTCCTCAAAATCTTCAAGCCTTGAGTGCGTGTGAATGTGTCGGGAATATACCAACTCCTTGGTTAGTGAATTTTTGTTGTGATTTTGGCTTTTGCAGATTTTTATGGGTTTTATTTTTTTTTATTCTTCGGAGAGACAATGACTAGCCCAGGCTCAAATAAAAGTATCCACTCTCAGCCAGTATGGGTGTAAGTACGGGCCGAGACCCGTGTTACTTGAGGACGGGGCCATATGCGATGTCCTCTAAACCACCCACTCTGCTAAGGGAGACCGAGGTTCCCTCACTGAAAATGTCTACTAAGCCTAGTAGTCAGAGTCAAATTCCAAGAAAGATTTTTAATTATTTTTTTAAAGAAAATTTACAAAAATTAATCCCTCAATTTTAATAAACAATTTTTACAAGGTTCTTACAACACTCAGTTCAAAAGTTACTCAGAATCCATCCCGAAAACAAAATTTAAAAAGTTTTAAAAACGCGAGCTAAGGCTAAAGTAAATATACAGTAATATACGGTATACCCCCCTATACTTAAATTTTGCTATGTCCTCATAACACAAGTGCCATGAAGCCAAGGCTCGATTCAAATATTGGGTGGTATAGCGGAACTGAGGAGGAGGATCCTCCTATACTCAGGTCAGAATGTACCTAAGTACAAGAAGATAGTATGAGGGAGGGATGAGCAGGCAGGCCCCCCTATACTTAGGCTACAAATAGCCTAAGTAAAGTCTGAATTAGGGGGGAGTTTGTTCTATGTTACAAGGATGGGGGGTGTTCGAGAAATATACACACACACAGAGAGAGAGAGGGAGTGAAATATACAGAGGGGGATGGGGGGTGAGTGTGTATGTGCAAGTGTAGGTGTGTGTGGGGGGGGGGGGTAGATCATCAAGTGATCTACTCCTTTTTCTACAACATGCAAAACTGGAAATTAATATGCTGATGCAAGTTTTTTTTACAATATGCAATGCAAGTTGACTGATAAAAATTCTCAAATTCCTTCACAATGTCTTTTACGGCCTCTTCGGCGGAAGCTCCCGACTTCACGCCTCCATGAGGATCAAGCGTCCTCGATCATCATGGGCCCTGCCACAAAAGATAAACGTTAGAATACTCAGAGAAATTAAATCGACAAATAAGATGCAAAAAATGATGCATGAAATGAGGGCCTGAAATATTTGAAATTAATCAACAAAGAAAATCAAAATCCAATAATTAAGTTAAATCGTGTCCCCGGCAACGGCGCCATTTGATGAACGCAAAATTCGCCTCTTTAATAATGTGGAATTGTCGTAGTATAGGAGGCAAATTCGGTTCAGCAAAAACCACAGACCTTTTAATGCTGTGGAATATTTTTACTTGGCAAGTCTACCAAGGTCGAACACAGGGACACGACTACCTAATGAATTTATCAAATTTCGATTCATGAAGCACAAGTGTGAATTAATTTCAGATTCAGGTCCACATGATGAACTATGCTAATCACAATGCAATCCTAAGATGCATGCATTTTTTATTGATTTTTATGCAATTTAAAGAGGATGCATGAATATAATGCAAGAGAATATGTATGTTGAACAACAGATTGCAATTATACCATAAAAATATGAGCAACATAATACAGAATGAAATCAGAGTCAATTTGATCATAACATGAAAAGCAGTCATCAAATCCAAGCAATAACCAGAAGAGCAGGGTCTCATTTTCACATAAAAATTCACTTCTTTGAAAACAGTGGCAAATGAGAAAATTAGATATGCTAAGATGTAGAGGACAAAATAAGGATCAAAACGACACCAAAATCATGCAATTTGGACCTACGATACTCAAGTTATGAAGAAAACAATGCAGGGGCATAATTGTAATAAAAATACAAGAAAATAAAAGGAAAAATATTGCATTTAGGTCCCTGGAGGGACCTAAATGCAAATACCAAAAACCGTCTGGGCCCAAGTGTAATTTTTCCATTGCGCGCAGGGACCTTTTTGTAATTTCTAAAAAGATGGAGGGTTTCCCTATAAAATACCCAGGCGTGCACGTGAGGCACGTGCCTGGGGACCATTCTGCAAATAATATATCTTCCGGGGTCTTTCGCATAAATTACCCAGCACCTCACGTACGCTACATGTGAGGGACCAGGCTCGGGACAGCTCTTGTGGCTCGGGACACGTGTCGTAGTCTGGAGGCTTGGCTCGAGGTTTGGTCCACCCGAGCCTATAGGTTCAGCGTGGAGGCTCGGATGGAGTCTGGAGTCGCCACGTGGCGTCTTCGTGGCCGTCCGATCCAGATGATCGGACGGCATCTGTGTCGTCTTCTTCCACCGTGGCCTACCGGAGGAGGCAGGGCTCCGGCGTGCCTTATAAAGCTCCGCCGAGCTCCGAGGAATCGTCTGATGATCGAGGAAGGTGTCTGATCCCCCGGCGAGGCTCGTGGAGACCAGGTGGAGCTTCGTCGACATCTGGAGTGGCGAGATGGAGCTTCGTCGACATCTGGAGTGGCGAGATGGAGCTCTGTCGTCGGAGGAGAATTTCGAGACCGGCGGGAAGGCGCGGACTCCGGCCATTGAGGATACCTGCAATGTCAGTCATAGCCGAAGCTGTGCGTAAGTGAAGTGCAAAGTGAGTGGAGTGAGATGGGAGCCGGCGGAGGTGGAGAAGGTGGTGGCTCAGGCGAGTCCTCCGCCATGACGGCGAAGGAGTTGGGTCGGGGCGCGAGGGGGTTCTAGAGGAAGGAGATGGGTGCGCGTGAATGATTGATGATAGGCGAAAATCGGAGGGTGGTCGGATGGTAGGTGCGAGGAGTAATCGAGTCGGGAAAATTCAAAGAAAAGAAGGGTAAAAAATCACCTCGCCGGAGCGAGGTGTTGGCGGGGGAAATGGCCTGGGCTGGGCTTCAGATGAAGCCCTGGGTCTTCGCACGACAGGGACAATCGTTCCCTGGTGCTCGGCGGCGCACAATGGCAGCCGCTACACGGTCGGAGGCCATGGATCACACCGGGGCGGTCACGGCCATGATCGCCTCCAGACCAGCCCTCCGCTGTCACCGGAGGGCGGTCAAGGCTAGGGAGGAGGCCCCAATTGGTGGATATGGTGACCGGAGGCGGTGGGCGAGGCTTTATAGGCGGAGAGGGTCGGGCGGTTATGTGGTGAAGGGGAGGTTTCGATGGGGGTTTTAATGGCGAAGGAGTAATGGAGGGAGGACATGAAGTTGGCGCGAGGATGGCGGATCTATGGGCTACGTCGGGGAGGCGTTACGAGCAGGAGGAGGTGGCTGGGGCGACGGGTAAAAATGGAAGGGGGTGCAGACGTTACGCGGGAGAACGACTGGCTGGAGGTTGACGATGGTGGTGGACCGTTGGATCATATGATCCAGCGGTCAAGAGGTTAGCGCTGGTGGAGGGACGCGATCTGGAGGATCTGATCGCACGGCTGAGATTAGGGCGCGAGGGACCGGTTGAGATTTAATGATGGGGGAGATCTACGGTGAGGTATAGAGGGGAGACGTGGAGTGTTGGGGACCACAGGATGAGAGGGATTCCTGTGGCTGAGATTGGGCGTGACGTGGAAGCAGGAGGGGCGTAGGATAGGATAGGAGATCAGACGGTTGAGGTTTAGGCGCTGGTGAACGGTGAGGATTTGATCCAGAGGACGGATCCGAGGGCTGGAATTGAGGCGGGTTTGGTGGGCTGAGATGGAGGCGATTGGAGATGATCCAACGGCCCAGATGGGCGCCGGGTGTTAGAAAGGGAAGCGGGCTACGTGGGCGGCCCAGAGGGCGCCACATGGCCCAATCAGAAAAATTCAAATAAAATTACAAAGAAAATTATAAAAGAAATAGTTAGAGGCCAAATTAGGAAAAAGTCAAAACATGGAAGTTGCTCGTCTCGACGAGATCTACAACTTTCATGTTGGTCAAAAAGCCAAAAGAGGTCATTTGTACAAAACGTATTTTTTGGGGTATTTTTAGGGGGATAAAAACACCGATTTTTGTTTTTGATTTGTTTTTGTATTTTTTTTAGTCTTTTTAATGGTCAGTGGTTTATAGACAACTTATCTACCTAATTTTTAGGGGGTTTTGATAATAAAATAAATACAAGAAAAATAAAGGAAATTAAATACAAGTGATTACATGTTAATTATACAAAATATAGTACAAAATAAAAACAAAGAATTAAAGGTGATTTTTATTGGGATGGTTAAGCCATGGTTTTAATTAGCGGCTTTTAGCATGATGAATACGAGATTCATTAGTCATCTAGCCCTATTACATTCTGAGATTGGATGCATGAGTCGACACATGCAATCCAATCTCCTTATGTTGGTGTAGACGCAATCCAGTCAAGTAATTCAGTCCTAATCTTCCCAAGTCGATATGTCAGAGAACAAGGTGGATATTCCCTCCACAGGCGCTTTCAAAGGTCCAGCGCCCATAGTCACTATGGATGGGTCAAATTACGAACTGTAGGCGATGTAGTTCATGAGTATGATGAAGTCTATCGGTAAGAAACACATTCTTACCGAGGAAGAACCGACTGAGAAGACTGGAGTTAACGCCTCATGGGAGGCGGATGATGCATATGCCAAAGTATGGCTCTCAAGTACGTTGGCAATAGATATTGCCAATGATATACACCATCAGCCCACGGCCAAGGTGATGTGGGATATTCTTGCTGCTACATACTCCTAAGCTAAGAACGAGACAAAGATCTTACAACTCCAACATGTATCAAACAGAATGGGCGGTCACTACACTCCTTATATACATCCCTACGTGGGATGTTTGAGAAGTTGTATAGCTTTATGCCTCTCATGTCTACTCCCTAGCAGCAGAAGACCTATAGGAATGCCATTATGGTAGTTGTATTCCTGGCAGCACTTGATCCAGAATACGAGGCGGCACGTTCTCAGATACTGGCAGACTCTACTATTCCTCCTTTGGAGGAAGCTTTTCGCAAACTCACTCATTTCTTCCAACATATCTCGTATATAGTGGCAATCAACCTCGATGTGCTTGATGCGTTCATGAAATACTGGATTATTTGCAATAAATATAGCAGCCTGATTGTCACATTCCAGTACCATAGGAAGGGGAACTGAAGGATATGGTATAATCCTTAAGCGCATCACGGAAGCGTGAGCGTCGTATCGAATACGACGTAGAACGACTAGTCGCACTAGTTGTTCTATGCAGCTGAATTTAAAAAAATTTCATGCGATGAAACCACATGATCCAAGAACGATTCTCGGATCATTTCATCTAGAACCACATCAAGTATAAAGGAATACCTCTTGAAGCGTGATTGATCGAGTCTCTACAAAAAAGAAACCTCCCTCCTGTCTTAAGTCTGATCGTTGGAGAAGACGCTTGCGAGCGTGGGGATGAGTCGCGTGATCCTCGCAATCCAACAAGTTGATCCAAGCACGGTGAACTCTTGATCTCGTCGTGCGAGATCGAACACCTTCTTCACGAGCGCAGCACTCCAAAGAAGATGGAGAACCGAAGAACGTCGAAGTGGCGGCGCGGTGGCGAAGCGATGACGGCTTCTCTCCTTTAGGGTTTGGTGGACGGCCACCAAGAAGGAGAGAAGAGAGTTGACGTGTAGAATGAGAGAGAGAGAGAGAGAGAAGAGAGAGTTGTATCTCAATTGCATAACCTTAGAGAGCATGGTAAGCCTCTCTATTTATAGGGTTTTGGGATCCATGGATCACAATCCATGGGACACATAAAATCAATGGACGAGATTGATTTATGTTCAATCCAATGGTCAAGATTTGTGTTGGTAAAAACCAACAACTAATAATCTAATTTAGATCAAATATATTTGATAAATCAAATACAATTCAATCCTAAATTAAATCAAGCAATTAAGGAGATAATCATCATGGAGATAATATCTCCCCATGAAACATGATGGACGGTCACCAATTCCATATAGGACTTGGTAGCCGTCCACATGTTTCCATGTGGAGGCAATCTCATGAAATCTCATGAGATTGCATATCTCCATTAATTTTCCAACAACTTTTGTTGTGATTTATTCTTCAAAAATAATTCATAATTAATTTTGAGAATATTGCAATCTTACCATTGGAATTTTGTGAATCACATTCACAATCCAAAACAAAAATATAATTTACATTTTCAATTAATTACTCAATGTGTATCCAATACACATCAATAATTAATTAACAAATATAAATTATAATTAACTCTCTCTAATACATTATAAATCACATTTATAATATATTATGAATAATTAGATATTGCTATCCACATTATTCTTATCCACAATAATTAAATCACATTTAATTATATTGGATAATTTCCACACACATCAAGATAATTAAATCATATTTAATTATCATTCTCTTAATGCTCAGATATAATTCAACTATGAAATTATTCTTGAACCCCTTCAAGAATAATGCGATTTCTCCGCAGATACTTGGAGATAAGGACAGGGCGATTGTATTGTTCCACGTATAGTGACTTGGATGTTGAGATCCCATCTCAAATCCAGATCTCACAGACCTCTCATAGATGCTTGATTAAATCAAGACCGCAAATCTAATCTTCTCATTGAATCTGAATCTCATTCAGATCAATGTCTAACACTTGGACTAAGATTAGGTTACTTCTCTACTGAGAGGAGTCACTAAAATCCAAACCTGTTTCATCACTCCCTCGGAATGGAAGCGTCATGGTTATACAATCGTTTACGATCAATTCACCCTCAGGTATTCCCAACACCTGTACATCCTGAATACTAGAAGATCTATGATCAACCTGAAGATATAGATGACTTTTACATTGTCATCTTCAGGGTTTGATTACTAAGTTTCTCAATCTTGGCCATTGGGAATCGGTATAGATCATATGCTTTCCCAAAGCATATATCTTACCTTCAAATTCATGTCATGCTTCCAAAGCATGACGACCATGCATGGAATTTGATCAGTCCCAATACCTCATAAGTGAGCTCATGTCTCCCAGTTCACATATGAACCTATATGATCCCTTTGAGAGATCGTATTACACATATGCCCTTACATGCACACCAGCTCGCCGGTGTATAGACCTTGGTTAGGTCATCAACCTATTGGTCTGCCAAATGTACACACTCAGACATATAGTAACACATCTGTCTCTGGTCAGAGGATGTGTGCCTATGTTGTGACAGTATTCAACATAGGTATTTGGTTATCTCGATCTCGTTAAGTCAACCCTTTGACTCAACTAATCTGACACCTCTGAATCTCTATTCCCATGCAGAGAACCTGCATCAAGAGGTCCATCAGATATCAGCCTAAATGAGAAAGGATTGCCATCTCCTACTCAGGCTAGAGATCATCTCTCAACAATCATTTGACGATGCTTGATGAGTCCTCAATCTAACTCTTTAGATATTCATCCAAGCACCAGCCTCTATGATTCAATAACTGAATCAACAGTTGTATGATCATCAAGATGGCCATGGTACATAACCCTAATTGTACTAAGGGACCTATTATGCAAATTGGTTATTCTTCATTTCAGATCAGGGAATGATATTCGCAATAACATTTATTGCATAATGGCTCGTCGTGGGCTCGCATGTCTAATAATCTCCCACTAGCCCAAAGAGCCATTAATGGACTAATCATTTGAACCCGCACTCATATGACAATCATAGGCTATCTAAATAGCTAGGTAAGCTGATCAGTCACTCTGGTCCCGAGCGACTACGCCAAGTCCTTTTACGGCACTTGCATATCCCCAAGGAACAATGCTCGCATCAAATGCGAATGTTGCATCTTATGCAACCAATTGTCAGTTATAGTGTCCTTGACACTATAGCTTACCAATTATTATAACCAGTTTTTCCATTATCCTTATCAGAAATACCCTTGTTCCTGGAGATCTCTATCTCCTAAAGTATTCGTAGTTAAGATCTTTTAGATCTCCATCTATAAAGTCTTAATTTCTTGAAGATGAGACTTAGAGATTACTATCTCACAAGTCTTTTCCTCGATGAAGATATAGTTATTACCGCAATCAAGTGTTTTATCACCATAGTAGGATTAGTAACAGTTTACTACTCCCACTGCATGGTAGACATCTGGCTTTTGTACACAGCTTCTCAGAACTGATGCACAAGGGCTGGCAGTTTTAGCATTCACATCCTCAACTCTTTGAGGTGCTATCCCTTTAGATAGGTAAGTACCATATCTTAAGGGAAAGAAGCCTTTCTTGGAATTTTCCAGAAAATGGAATATGTCCAAGGTGTACCACTAATGTGACGGTCCCAATACCCTCTTTCTTTGCTTCTGAACAACTTCTGAACTAAGATCTAAGAGGTATCATTGAGATCATATCTCAAGATATGGAACAATCAATTATAGAACACTTATTATTATCATCTGTTAGAGTATTTGGAGCATGCGTCACTTATGTAATAGGTGGGTAAATGGATCCCTCCAGGGTCCATTTACCCCACCACTGAGTTTAGTCCCATACCGCCTAGTGGTGGGACTTGGAGGTCCTGTGGAAGCTATATAAGGAGCCCCAGGCCTCCTGTAACAGATGAGAAAGTTCAATAGAATATCCGCCCCTTAGATGGCTTCTCCCGTGGTTTCATCCCGCTCCTTACGGAGTAGGGTTCCACGTAAAATCCCGCGTTCTTCTTTGATGTTTATTGTTTATCCATGTTTTCGCTTCCGCTTCCGATTTTCTAAAATGGTATCAGAGCGGGTCGATTCTCGAGGCATTTTTTATTCTTTATTTATTTTATTCGAGATTCGATTTGAGATTGAAGATTGTTCGAGAGGAAAATTGTTCTGAATTTTTTTCAAAAATCCAAGTTCTAGGGTTCTGTTCTGTTCTGGAACCCTATTCTCTGTTAACAGCTCCATCGGCGAGATCCAGGAACCCCTCTCCAGGAGGTGCGACGTTCTGTAAAGCAAAGGGAGTTCTGTTGACAACTCCATCTCGCGTGACATTCTCCAGATTCGTGAAACCCTAGCCGTGGAGCGGCGGCGTTGCTATTCCGCCCATAGCACATCCAGAAGAAGAAGCCCTACATGCGCAGATCCTCCTTTCCAACAGGCGCATCACGAAACATGCGCATCCCCAACAAGACTCAGAGGCGACGGCGGCATCAGATCTTCAAGGCGGTCGCGCACCCTTGCGTGATGCTCCAGCGCCGAAGCCTCAGATCTTCAAGGCGGCAGCATTAGATCTTTCCACTGCTGGGCGCGTGCGGTTCCAGGCGCCCATCCAGCACCATGAACGGCGTTCTCCCCTGGCGCGTAATCCCCTGTAGTGCGCGCAATGCCTCTCCAGTCCACCAAGGCGCGCGTGCACCCTTCGACTCCCGGCGATCCTTCGACTCCAGCGCAGGCGGTGCTATTTCGGGTCCCGACCTCGCGCGTTCTTCTCCAGGAGCCGCACCATCCTTCCCAGGCGGCGAGGCCCTTCCCGCGCGAGGCTCCTGCCAGGCGGAGCAGGCTGCTTCACCATCTTTAGCAAGTGACGTCGCCCGTAACTCCAATCTCCTGCGGCGCGATTCCTCCCTTTCAATCCGATCACCAGGCAGCGCGAACCCCGCCCTCCCACTCCAAAGTCCTTCGGCGGCGGCAACAAAGAAATAGGGGGGCGGCTACAGCGGAAAAAAAAGGGTTCCCATCGTGGGAACCCTAGAGGCCTCACGGTTTTTTTTAAAAAAAATGTTTCTGTTGTTTAAAGCCCAAGTGGGGCCGAGAGTAGAGGGAAAAAAAAAGAGGGAGCTTATTTCCTTTGGAGCCCAACAGGGGCTGATGAAGGGCCCAAGTGGGTGGTGCGTGAAGTATTTAAAAAAAAAGGGAACAAAATAAAAGGCGCGTACATATAGCAAAAAAAAAGCCGTACACAAAATTCAAAAAAAAAAGAGGTTGCAAAAGTCGAGAAAAAAAATGGTTGAAAAAAAATTGTTTTTTAAAAAAAATTACGGCTTAAAAAAAATTGAGAAAAAGCCGCAATGGATGTTTGGTCCCCTATTTATATTGTTTATGTATTATTCATCCCCATAATTATGTATTATCTTATCTTCTCCCAACGTGGTCAACAATGTCATTCCGACCAGTATGGGAGAAAGGGGGAGTATATGTAGAGTCACATGTCTTGTTCCAAAAGATTCAGATGTCAGATTTCCAAACCGATCAAATATTCAGACTCTACAATTCTCGGATTCAGACTCGACGATGACGCATGCCAATCATTTGTCATTCTTGTTGGTCGGCCAGAGCTTTCATGTGAGCCATAGGGACTCCAGAGCAGAGGACTATTCCCTATGCCATTAAGGGCAAGGGTTTTCATGTGGTATCATAGGGACTCCACAGTAGAGTACCATTCTCTGAGCCAGATAGACACTCCAGCCCCGTTCGTCCTCCTCACATGCACGCCATGAGAAGCAACGTCCTCGACTGCAGCAGCTGTGCGCGTTGGGTTGATATTGTCTGTAGTGTCATGTATTGTGAGTTGAGTTTCTTCCTGTTTGTCCAAGCTGAGCATTGCATGCTCCAGCTTGAGGGGGAGTGTTAGAGTATTTGGAGCATGCGTCACTTATGTAATAGGTGGGTAAATGGATCCCTCCAGGGTCCATTTACCCCACCACTGAGTTTAGTCCCATACCGCCTAGTGGTGGGACTTGGAGGTCCTGTGGAAGCTATATAAGGAGTCCCAGGCCTCCTGTAACAGATGAGAAAGTTCAATAGAATATCCGCCCCTTAGATGGCTTCTCCCGTGGTTTCATCCCGCTCCTTACGGAGTAGGGTTCCACGTAAAATCCCGCGTTCTTCTTTGATGTTTATTGTTTATCCATGTTTTCGCTTCCGCTTCCGATTTTCTAACATCATCCTTATATCATTCCAAATGATTAGGATATTATCTACATTTAGCATGATGAACACAATGGCACTCCCATTAAGCTTCACATGGTTCATCAAGATTCTATTTGAAATCATAACATTTATAATTTCATCAAATCTTATGTTCCAAATACAAGAAGCTTATTTGAGTCCAAAGATGGAATTCCTTAGCTTGCACATCTTGCTTTGCTCAACCATGAAGCCCTGGGGCTACTTCATGTTAATATTCTCAGAGAGGTATTCATAGAGGAATGCAATCTTGACTCACATCTTGAAGATGCCATAGTCAAGTTGCATAACTATAGTGAGCAATGTTCTGATGGGTTCAAGCATGGTCACTGAAGAGCATGTCTCATTGCAAGCGATGTCTTCTTTTCGGTATGCAGCTCATGGCTACGAACCGTGCTTTTGAAGGTCTCTACCTTCTCATCAGGTTCCCTCTTTCTCCTGAAAATCCATTTACACCTTAATGAGCCTTACCCATATAGGTGGATCCTCGAGGGTCCATATACAACACTTGTATATGAAGTCTACATTAGACTTTTATTGCTAGCATCCATCTTTCCATGTCATGATCCTCAGGAGCTTCATCACATGAAGTCTGATCATTTTCAGACTTAATTGACACATAGAATACATCCTCAAACTTATTTGAAGAAGTATTAGTGTTTCATCTTCAATTATTCTTTTAGTTTCCGATTTCAGGAGCTTCATTATCTTTTTAAGATTAAATGAGTTCCTTTACTTCATTTTCATCTTGATTATCAAGAGAGTCATCCTCTAAGAATCACATTCTCAAAGATAAGATCTTTTAAGAATCTCAAGGTCATAAAGTAGGTATCCAATACTTTTTCCTAATGAAGTAGCACTCTCAGGTGTTAAATTCCAGCTTACTTGCTTGTAACCTTATTAAGGATATATATTGTAGTCTCTACTACACATATACCTTGGAAACTAAGAGGTAATTATGCTAAGAATCATCATTGATCAAATCATGTCACACATGATCTAATTGAGTTAAGGTTTATTAGAAATGACATTCATATCTCTATAAGGTATTACATAAATTCATCTAATAGGTACTGACTACCTAGATTAGATCAAATTCATTTAATCTTCCTTCAAACTTTTATTCTAAATCAAAATTGTGAAATCTTTGAACATTTCAAAGGTTTCTAAGTGAAGAGAAGAAATCACAAATAATCATCAATAGATATCGCATATCCAAAATGTTTATTCTGATATAGATGATTCACATACATCAATATGTATGAGATCTTGAATACCTTGACATCTTATACCATTCCAAGGAAGGGTGTATTGGACATTTTTACTTTTGAATACAATATTCACAAGTATGTAAGATTTGAACTTTTAGACAATCTAAAGTTTCATATCTTACTAGTCTATTGATCATATCAACAGACAAATGTCCAAAGATTGATGCCAGATCATTTTCAAATGTCTTCATTCTCCTATTGATCATTTAAGGTTTTATTTCAGTATTAGAAATGTTAATGAACCATTCATTAATTTCCCAATTTAGTAGAGCCCACTAGATTTTAGATTACTATCTGAAATATCTTCATTATAACTTTTTATGATAGGTCTATTCCAGAATTCATGTTTATTCCCAACATTTAGAAATAAACAATGAGTGTATTCTAATATCTAGGTCATAGAAACATTCTCTAAGCCTAATGGCTCTCCCACTAAAAATAACAAGTCCATCTATCCAATAAAGATTGTTGAAACAATTGCACCAATGTCCATGTGGATGACTATTAGACCTTAAAATCAAATTTTATAGTCTTCTAACACATATGCAACTAATTGCAAGTGTCATTAGAAGAATGAGATACAATTATTAGACTTTTATCTTATCCAATAAGAAAGTCAATTTCAATGATTAAATGTAGATTATTCCGATGTACTATCAGAGTCCTTCTCTAAGGATCTAGATAGACTTGATAGTCATACTATCAACACATCATCTTGTTGCAGTATTGGCATTCATCCAAATCTTTGGATGTTATATAGAAGTCATAGAGGTATAGTCAACTCTTTTGACTTTCCTTCTCGCATGGGTCAGACCCACGCTTCCATTGCGCTCCCTTCATCTATAAACAACCATTGCTTAAGAATAAGGATCTCTTATGTTGAACTCAAAAGAATTCAATGTAGGAGTATTTCAACATTTATACATGCTTCATTCAATTCATACAATATGAATATTATGAAGCTTCATGAATGACTAGAGTATAGACAGCAGAATGATGACACTCATCACATCTACATACATCTAAAACTCTTAAAACATTGGTTCAGGTAGGTATTCAAACATTTTAAATACATCATCTCTTATAGAGCCACCATTCTGCATGATGCAGTGAACCATGTCATTCATGATTAAAATGTCGAGAGCACATATGCATGCCTTAAACATCTTCTTAGATTTTATAAGGATTATTCGACAATTGCGATCATCATCAACATGTCACTTCCAAAGTACATTCGATGAGATCAAGACTATAGAGACATACCCTAGGGTTGTAGTCCTATTGTCTATTTAATTGTCACTCCTCATTATTATGATGAAACTTGCACATCGCAACCACATACAATATGTATCCAACTACAAGTATAATATCTTAATCATGGATCCAATCCATGATATTTTACTGGTTATTATTGAGTATAATATTGAGTGTGTTTAATGAAGAATTATCTGAAATAAGAAATTTGCATAAGTGTATATATTTATATATATACATATTTTACTTCGATTTAGGAATTTTTTATATCAAAGTTGTCTTGCCTCGTCAACAATGAAAGTTCATTCCCTTAATCACTTTCAATGTAAGAGATATTCTTACCAATATATCTCAACAAGATCTGGGATCTCCTTCCTTATCTTTGTTACATAAGTGTATATATTTATATATATACATATTTTACTTCGATTTAGGAATTTTTTATATCAAAGTTGTCTTGCCTCGTCAACAATGAAAATTCATTCCCTTAATCACTTTCAATGTAAGAGATATTCTTACCAATATATCTCAGCAAGATCTGGGATCTCCTTATCTTTGTTACATCCCAATAATATGAGAACCTGTAACTCGGATAAAAAGAAGCGGGAACACATTCCGCCTTGCAAGTCCAACTTGCATCTCCCAATTCGGTCTTTAACACCCGGGCCCACCACCCCTAAGGTGATGTTGACCCGTCGTTAATTGAACGAACTGTCAACATGAATACAACTCGCTATGCGCAATCCAATATCGCCCCAATAATATGAGGACCCGATATTGGGGTCACTACGCATACGTCCTTACTCTTTCGAGAAGTGACGAGCCCGATCCAAATGGATCGTATGCAGGAGCTGTCACTTTGGACAGGTGTCTCCTACATACAATATCTGGCGACGGAACCCTTCGCCTTGACGGGAGACCATGGATGTCACTTATGTGATCCTCCACCTCATATTCAAAATTTAATCAATTATTATGAATCATATTCATATAATTAATTCTTCTAAGGGAAATACACATCTATTCATAATAGAGTGGTTTTGTTAATTGGATATAATTAACTTAATCACATTAAATTAATTATCAATCCAATTCAATTAACAAACTTGATTGTTTTATTTGAATATATATATATATGATATTATCTCAAAGTACGTATTAATTCGAATTTTAATAATTAGAAAAATACACCTTGATTTCTCCGGCATTATCGAATCCCTATCCGTTGTCATGGCCAGTACCGACGGAAGTGGGACGGACCGCAACCGGTGCAACCCGCTACCCCAATGCTTTCCCGACTAGACACCATATCTACCTCATGAAAGGATAATGCCAAATAGATCAATTTGTACTTGAGATGATCATCGGTTCTTCAACCGAAATTATACCATATAGTAATAATCAATACATTTTTTATTATAAGGAAATTTTCTAGACAAATTCCCAATCCTATTCAAGCAAGGAGTTTGATGATTGTGTTTCCAATTATGATCTAGATCAAATCAAATCAATTTATTGGTTGAGGCCATGTCAGTTAAGGAAATAATTATCAGTAAATATTTCTCAAATATTTTTCATAACTATTTTCATGAAATTAACAACTAATTTCACTAATTGACAATCATGGTTCTTGATTAGGAATGTAATTTCAGCAGTGACCCTTACTTACTAAAATTAACATATCTCAATCAATTTAAATCCAAATTAGACAAAATCAATTTTCAAAGATTGATAATTTGATTTAAGACAGAACCTAAATGATATTTCACGCATTTCGAGGCGGATCAAAACAGTAATTAACTCGTTAATCATGTTAAGAATCGCAGTTCCCGCAACAATGAATATATGTTCATTAAAACGACCATATCTCGAGCAAACGAAATCCAAATTACGTAAACTCAGATCCTATGGTTTCCTTATTTAATGAGGAACAAAATCCAAGTGACTAATTCGTGTTTAAACATTTTAAACAGGGCCGAATTTATTCACTAAATAGATGTGCGAAAATGAAATGCGACAAAAACTTTCGCAACCTTAACGAACCCAAGTCGTCCTAGGTTTACGCATCGTATCCAAAACCTTCGACCTAAGGTTTTGATACCACTTGAAGGATATGGTATAATCCTCAAGCGCATCACGGAAGCGTGAGCGTCGTATCGAATACGACGTAGAACGTCTAGTCGCACTAGTTGTTCTATGCAGCGGAATTTAAAAAAAAATCATGCGATGAAACCACATGATCCAAGAACGATTCTCGGATCGTTTCATCTAGAATCAAATCAAGTATAAAGGAATACCTCTTGAAGCGTGGTTGATCGAGTCTCTATGAAAAAGAGACCTCCTGTCTCAAGTCTGATCGTTGGAGAAGATGCTTGTGAGCGCGGGGATGAGTCGTGTGATCCTCGCAATCCAACAAGTTGATCCAAGCACGGTGAACTCTTGATCTCGTCGTACGAGATCGAACACCTTCTTCACGAGCGTAGCACTCCAAAGAAGATGGAGAACCGAAGAACGTCGAAGCGGCGGCGTGGTGTCGAAGTGACGACGGCTTCTCTCCTCTAGGGTGTGGTGGACGGCCACCAAGAAGGAGAGAAGAGAGTTGACGTGTAGAATGAGAGAGAGAGAAGAGAGAGTTGTATTTCAATTTCATAACCTTAGAGAGCATGGTATGCCTCTCTATTTATAGGGTTTTGGGATCCATGGATCACAATCCATGAGACACATAAAATCAATGGACGAGATTGATTTATGTTCAATCCAATGGTCAAGATTTGTGTTGGTAAAAACCAACAACTAATAATCTAATTTAAATCAAATATATTTGATAAATCAAATACAATTCAATCCTAAATTAAATCAAGCAATTAAGGAGATAATCATCATGGAGATAATATCTCCTCATGAAACATGGTAGACGGCCACCAATTCCATATAGGACTTGGTAGACGTCCACATGTTTCCATGTGGAGGCAATCTCATGAAATCTCATGAGATTGAATATCTCCATTAATTTTCCAACAACTTTTGTTGTGATTTATTCTTCAAAAATAATTCATAATTAATTTTGAGAATATTGCAATCTTACCATGGGAATTTTGTGAATCACATTCACAACCCAAAACAAAAATATAATTTACATTTTCAATTAATTACTCAATGTGTATCCAATACACATCAATAGATAATTAACAAATTTAAATTTAATTAACTCTCTCTAATACATTATAAATCACATTTATAATATATTATGAATAATTAGATATTGCTATCCACATTATTCTTATCCACAATAATTAAATCACATTTAATTATATTGGATAATTTCCACACACATCAAGATAATTAAATCATATTTATTCTCTTAATGCTCAGATATAATTCAACTATTAAATTATTCTTGAACCTCTTCAAGAATAATGCGATTTCTCCGCAGATACTTGGAGATAAGGACAGGGCGATTGTATTGTTCCACGTATAGTGACTTGAATGTTGAGATCATATCTTAAATCCAGATCTCACAGACCTCTCATAGATGCTTGATTAAATCAAGACCGCAAATCTTATCTTCTCATTGAATCTGAATCTCATTCAGATCAATGTCCAACACTTGGACTAAGATTAGGTTACTTCTCTACTGAGAGGAGTCACTAAAATCCAAACCTGTTTCATCACTCCCTCGGAATGGAAGCGTCGTGGTTATACAATCGTTTACGATCAAATCACCCTCAGGTATTCTTAACACCTGTACATCCTGCATACTAGAAGATCTATGATCAACCTGAAGATATAGATCACTTTTACACTGTCATCTTCAAGGTTTGATCACTAAGTTTCTCAATCTTGGTCATTGGGAATTGGTATAGATAATATGCTTTCCCAAAGCATATATCTTACCTTCAAATTCATGTCATGCTTCCAAAGCATGACGACCATGCATGGAATTTGATCAGTCCCAATACCTCATGAGTGAGCTCATGTCTCCCAGTTCACATGTGAACCTGTATGATCCCTTTGAGAGATCGTATTACTCATATGCCCTTACATGCACACCAGCTCGCCGGTGTATAGAACTTGGTTAGGTCATCAACCTATTGGTCGGCCAAATGTACACACTCAGACATATAGTAACACAACTGTCTCTGATCAAAGGATGTGTGCCTATGTTGTGACAGTATTCAACATAGGTCTTTAGTTATCTCGATCTCGTTAAGTCAACCCTTTGACTCAACTAATCTGACACCTCCGAATCTCTATTCCCATGCAGAGGACCTGCATCAAGAGATCGGTCAGATATCAGCCTAAATGAGAAAGGATTGCCATCTCCTACTCAGGCTAGAGATCATCTCTCAACAATCAATTGACGATGCTTGATGAGTCCTCTATTTAACTCTTTAGATATTCATCCAAGCACCAGCCTCTATGATTCAATAACTGAATCAACAGTTGTATGATCATCGAGATGGCCGTGGTACATAACCCTAATTGTACTAAGGGACCTATTATGCAAATTGGTTGTTCTTCATTTCAGATCAGGAAATGATATTCGCAATAACATTTATTACATAATGGCTCGTCGTGGGCTCGCATGTCTAACAGGAACCTCTCTATATATAGATATGTAAGAACAGCTCGAGCCCACATTATTTCTATACTAACATGGGCCATAGCCCTATATTCAGACTCAGCACTAGATCTGGTTACAACAGTTTGCTTTTTGCTGCTCCATGAGACAAGAGAATCTCTAACATATACAGCAAATCCAGTAGTGGACTTCCTATCCTTTGGACACCTTGCCATAATCTACATCTATGCATGCTAAGATGGTGACCTCTTGCCTTTTTCTAAACAGTAGACCTGCACCTGGAGATGATTTAAGATACATGGGTATCATATGTATCGCATCCATATGACCCTGACGTGGTTGCTCCATGAACTGGCTCACCCGACTAACAGCAAAAGAAATATCGGGTCTGGTAATGGTAACACAAAGGAGGTTTCCTACCAGCTCTTTGTATCTCCTCCTATCAACCTCATCAGTATCATCATCATATAATTTCATGCTTGGATCCATGGGTGTGGTGGAAGGTCGACATCCAAGCATTCTCGTGTCACTTAGAAAATCAGTGACGTATTTCCTCTGAGTCATCACAAGCCCTTGTTGATTTCTGGCAAACTCCAGTCTTAGAAAGTGTCTAAGGACTCCAAGATCCTTGATGACAAGTTCACGACCCAGAAGTTCTTTCTCCCTCTCGATTCCTTGTATGTCATCTCCTGCAATAAAAATATCATAACATACACCATAATAGTAATCATACCTCTAGATGTTTTCTGTATAAAAAGGGAATGATCTGCATTCTAACGTTTGTATCCTTATTTCTCAAACAAGTCTGAAAGCTTCTGGAACCAAGCTCTAGGGCTTTGCTTAAGGCCATAGATCGCATTATGAAGTCTGCACACTTGTGAACACTCCCCATCAACAGCAAATCCAGGTGGTTGTTGCATGTAGACTTCCTCTTGAAGATCACCATACAGAAATGCAATCTTGGCATTTAACTGAAACAACGACCAATCTCGAATCACGGCAATAGAGAGAAGAATCCATAAGGTGGAATGATGAGCAACTGGTGAGAATGTGTCAAGATAATCCACCATGTATGTCTGAGTAAACCTTCGTGCAATCAGACATGCCTTGTATCTGTCGATACTACCATCTGCATTTTGCTTAATTGTAAACACCCATTTACAGCTTACTGTAGACACTCCAGTAGCAGCTGGGACGAGGCTCCAAGTACCTCTCCACTGAAGAGCAGTCATCTGTTCTTCCATAGCCAAACGCCATTGATTGTCCTTCAGAGCCTCTTGATAATTCCGTGGAATGGCCACAGCTGATAATACAACTGTAAATTTCATGAATCGCTAGTCAAGCGATCAAAGGAGACCATGGATGCTATAGGATATGATGCACAGCTACGCTTCTGCTTCCGAAGAGCAATAGGTAGGTCCAAATCTGCAGCCTCTACATCTGTCTCCTGTAAAGAATCCTACTCAGGTAGACCATTAGACCCATCATTAGAAATTTTGTTATCAGAACATACCTCATGCGTGCTAGATGATGAGCGATGACCATGAGCAGAGGCAGGCCGGCAGGTATAGTGGTGTGGCAATGGTGGAATTGGACCGTTATAGTAAGTGGAGGTGACGTAGGTAGTGGTGACGGTGGTGGTAATGGAGGTGGTGGTGGTGGAGGTGTGGGAGGTAATGGTGGTGGTGGTGGCATGTATATGTGATCATCAATATCTGAAGACGTCAACCGATCACCTGTAAGAGAAAAGTGCATCACAGACTCGAAAAAGGTGACATCGGCACTAACGTAATACTTCCTGCATAGTGGATCATAACACCTATAACCTTTCTGTGTCCTGGAGTACCCAACAAAAACACACTTGACAGCTCTAGGAGAGAGCTTGTCCATACTTGGAGACAACTGGTGGACGAATGCGACTGAGCCAAACACACGAGGAGTGAATGAGAACAATTCCTTTTCAGGAAAGGCAAGAGAGAAAGGAATTTTCTCACCCAAGACTGACGAGGGCATGTGATTAATAAGATAACATGCCATTAGAATAACATTGCCCCAAAAAGAATGAGGAGCACGACTCTGAATGAGAAGCGTCCTAGTGACATCAAGCAAATGACGATGTTTCCTTTCTGCACCACCGTTTTGTTGGGAAGTATAGGCACATGATGTTTGATGAGTAATTCCCTGGGTTGAAAAATAATTGGAGAGAGTATTTGTACAAAATTCCAAGGCATTATCAATTCTTACAATTTTCACAGAAGTAGAAAAGACATTTTGAACTTCGGTTAAGAAATTTTTGATAACATCTCCAGCTTCAGATTTATTCTTTAATAAAAAGACCCAAGACAGACGAGAGAAATCATCAATAGCAACTAGATAAAACATGTATCCCTGGTGATCAGGAACACGAATGGGACCCCAAATATCTATATGAAACAACTCAAAAATGGAGCTACTGCTCCGACTCTGACGATTGGGGAAGGCAGAGCGATGGTGCTTTCCCAACTGACATGCCTCACATTGAAAAGACGTGTGAGGTGAGATCTGAGGCAGAATACGACACAGTTTCTGGAGCGGGAGATGACCAAAGCGCAGGTGCCACATAAATGGCGAGACAGGTCCAGCAGATAGGGAGGAGATTCCGGCATAGGGAGTTCAAACTAGGTGATAGAGACCTCCCTGCTCACGGCCACACCCAATCACCTTGCCCGTAAGGATGTCCTGAAAAACATGAGAGGATGGGTCAAAAATTGCTCGACAATGTAAATCCTTTGTAATCTGGCTAATGGACAACAAATTCATAGAGAAATCAGGTGCATGTAACACGTTCTGTAGATGCATAGAGGGTGTCAAGCTAATATCCCCCTGTCCAGTAATTGGGGAATGGGTCACATCTGCAATAACCACAGTTCGTCCTGGGGAACCTATCTGTAGGTTGTAAGTTGACCCCTGTCTCCACACATGTGTGGCACCGGAGTCCATAATCCATTCTATAGTATCAGGTCCACTACTACTAGTGAGTGCATAAGTACTACCTGAGGTACTGGAGGAGGCTGAAGCAGCTACATCTAAATGATTCCCAGGGGCTGAGGACATGGCATAACTGGTTGGAGGTATGATGCCCCTCAATCGTGCTACAAGATCATCAAACCGTTGATCCATAGAGGAGGCAGCTAGAGGCTCAATCCGCTCAGCCACACGAGCAAAGGCAGGAAACCCATGCTTAGAGTAGAATGTATCTTCCGTATGTCCAAAACGATGGCAGAAGGTGTAGGGCTGACGAACACGACCTCCTCTGCCTCGAGGTCCTCATCCACGAAACTGAGAAGAGCCTCCTCGACCTCGAGAGACAACCATCGCTAAAGAAGTCTGACTGGCATTGGAAGATGGAACAGTGATCCGACTGAGTCTACGAAAAGCTTCCTCCATTAGAGGAATGGTAGAGTCTATCAAAATCTGAGAACGGGCTGCCTCGTACTTAGGATCAAGGGTTGTCAGGAACACACCAACCATGGTGGCATTCCGATAAGTCTTCTGTTGGTTAGGGGTGGCTGTCAAAGGCATGAAGCTATAGAGCTTCTCAAACATCCCACGCAAGGATGTATATAGTGAGTGAAGAGGACGCCCATTCGGCTTGATAGTAAAGATATCATGCTGGAGTTGTAGAATCTTCGTCTCATTCTTCGCATGTGAATAAGTGGCAGCAAGAATATCCCACATCGCCTTGGTTGTGGGCTGATGAAGTATATCATTAGCGATCTCCAATACCAATGTTCCTGAAAGTCAAACCTTGGCATAAGCATCATCCGCCTCCCATAAGGCGTTGAATCCAGTCTTCTCGGCCGGTTCTTCATCGGTAATAATGTGTTTCTTATCTGTAAACTTCATCATACTCATGAAATGCATAGCACACAGTTCATAGTTTGACCCATCCGTCTTTACTATAGGCGCCGGACCTCTGAACGCGCTTATGGAGGGAACCTCGAGCTTGCTTTCTGACATGACGGCTCAAGAAGACTCGGAATGAAGAATAGACACGGGCTTGTCTACACTGACATAGAGAGATATGGTTGCATGTGTAGACTCATGCAACCAATCTCATCAAATACTAAGGACCCCGGTGACGACAAGGGGGTCAGCCCGTGTGGAAACGAGGGTCGCAAGGGCCCAAGCGGCGGTGCCCTACGGTTGCGGTGTGCCTAGGCGACGGCAGGAGCCTCGCGGGAGCCCAGGCGGGGGCTGCGGTGGCCCAGACGGTGGTTGCAGGTGCCCTGGCAGGGCTGCAGGAGCCCGAGCAGGGTTGCGGGAGCCCGGGCGAGGCGTTGGAGGCCCAGGCAAGGATGGCAGAGCCCACCCGGGGAGGTGGCAGGCGACGGCGACGGGGACTCCATCGGCAGCAAGGGGCAGAGGCGGCAAGCGTGGAGAGGAGGAGAGGAGAGGGAGGGGGTTAGGGTTAGGGTTAGGGTTTCGGAGTTCCGGTCTAGGTCCGCCGCTCTGATACCATGTTGGGAAAAACGTAAAAGTTGTTTATTCCATTAACCCTAGGCTCTCTTATATAGGAGAGTAGCCTATGGGTAAATTACACAAGACATTCATATGTAAAGGGAATTAAGAAACAGTACGTGAAACAGGAAAGAAATAACGTAACATAAATGTATCTCTACAGCAATTAGGTACGAACCCCGATTTAGGACCATTGTTGTGATACCATGCGGAGAATGAATTTCGAATGAATGACTTGTCTTATTCAAGAGGTCTAGGGCTTCTTATATAGCATGAAATCCTAGATATCTCGAAGGAGAAAATTACATAAAGACCCCGAAGGAGTTACACGATTCAATAAATAGATAAAGAGGAATAATCAATAACTAAATAACTCTAAAATTAGATATTTGTAAAAAATTGTATTGGTTCACTTGGTAAAAATTTAGCCCCACAAAAAAGATATTTCGTCGTTGATTAAGAGTTGGAAAGGTGAAAAATAAGTGGAAAATGAAACAGCGGAAAATAAATATACACTATGTCAAACGTTAATTAAAGGCAGATTACCAAGGGCTCTATTAGTATCAATAATACATGGGATAAAGCAGGAACCAAAATTGAAGAATCTTCATTGGAAAAGAATATTGAAATCAAACAATAAAACTATTACCTATTCGAAACATAGCCTATTCCTGCAATCCTAAAAATTTCTACAAAAACATCCTCAAAAAATAAAGCTTCGTATTTTTCTGAAAAAAAAAGATCAATATGTTCGTTTTCTGAGCTATGTAATACCTAGACCTCTTCTGTAGTTCATGCATATGGAGAAGTTTATATTCCAGGTGGACACTTTTTCGGAGTTTTTTTGGAAAATCACACAGTTGCAGGATAATTGCTCTCTGGATCCTTAGAGTTGACTGATTTGTTCTTGAAAGAGTGCGATGGCCACTCATGCCTATGTTAAACCTCATGTCTGAATAATGTCTATGTACATGTATTTTGTGTATGCATGTGTACATATGTGCCATACTTCGTGCAGCTTGGAACTGAAAATTAGTGTTCATCTTAAAAGAAAATAGTCGAGGAGGAAATGATCTACAGGTTCAAACAAATAACAAGTGAAACGATAATATGAGCACAAGGACAACTATTATCTTTACGAAGTTACTAACCACAAGAAAAGAAAGGGTTTTAGATTTTGGATGTAGAGATATATGATCTTGAAGACCGTGATGGCAAACTGTTTTTTTTAACGCTACAAAAATTGATGTGTCGGTCTGAGGGTTTGATTGGGAAGCGACTCTTGCATGGGGATGAAGATTGTAAAATTATTGTAGGAATTATTAAATAAGATCTTGTTTATGGGGCTCTAGACTTAGGTATAACCTTGGATGAATATGTTCGGAAGAAAAGAACCCATGCATTGTCCACATAGAACACGCTTAAATTTTAGTTACATTTTATACACTTTGGTAAAAGCTTTACTGAAGCCCTAGTTACCTAGAAAGTAACATAGAATTCTTGATTGATTCACTAATTATATAAAAAAACCATAGAAATTTAAAGGTACTTGTAAATCCATATAAAAATGGGTTCATTATTAAAATATGCATTTGGTTCGCATAGAAAGTTTCTCTGTTTTCTCGTACCTCCTCTGATGGTATTAACTTAGAAACTAAACTCTTGTTATTAGCATACTTGTATGGTTACCATGCAGGTTAACTCCACACTTGAACTGCATTTTGTTTTTGATAATTCCCTTTTTTTACATTTCAGATTTGCACAGAATATCAGAATGTTTGTTGTATTCTGTGTGAGCAAGATATTTGTTTTCTATCATCTTACTAAGAAGTCTGAGGCACCCGTTAAAAATATATAACTATCATTGTTTTTTGATCTAATTACAAGTTATAGCCTGCACAAAGTGGGGGCGTAGCATAATGCTATATGAACCTGAAGAAGGTTTAAAAGTTTTCCTCGCAGAAAAAGATTTGTCGTGTAGAGTGTACTTTATCTCTTCTCATCGACGGTTGATATCTCAGCTCTTGTTATTTATTGGTGTCAGGCACAAAAACCAGAGGAACTTCCAGAGCAGGTGTTGTGCTGCATGAGGTTAAACAAGATCGACTTTGTTAACCATGGTCAGATACCAACACTTGTCACCCTCAACAACAATGCTTCGACCTAGCGAGCGATGCGATGAAGATCGACATCAGCTCATGGTTTGTTCTGTTAATCCTCTACGTGGAATGTAACGCAGGAGGCGATCTGTGCAAATTGACCCTGAAATTTTTCAATGGAACATTCTTTGCACAATTCCTCATTTTCCTTGTAAATTTGATTTGTTTCAGATTTTGGGGTTTACTGAGGGCTTGATGGAGGAGTGTGGGTAATATAGGATGCCCTTTTGAGGCTCCTTTTCATCTAATAGATGCATATTCCAACCTCATTTTACTATCCATAATTCATCTGTCCTTTAGATAACCCCATTAAATCACCAGGGTTGAGAACATGGCAAGTTCCCTTCTCAAGAAAAATATATACATGCGTAATTTGAGAGTGACTGCATAGGCTATGAATATCTGTACCGTTTAATTGTTTGGCTCATGCATGTGCAGGCCATAATTAGTTTTTTTACTCGTAAGTCAGAACCAAGACATTGATTAGTTGCCTCTGTTTGGACATAAGGTTAGAATTAAGCTCGAGAAACTATTCTTGATAGTTGAAGTTGCATTTATTAGGATGGTTTTGCATGCTGGACTGGGAGTTGGATGTCAACTTCTTAATTGGAATTTGAGAGAAGTTTTTTTACGTGTATAATAGACTTGCAAAATAGGTTTATCTTCATTATGACATGCAAAAAATGGATCTATTTTTATCATGAGGAAAATTCCCAACTATATACGAGACAGTTAATATATCTCCCCGTGATACCAATAGGTATATCGCATTTGGGAATGCCAATTGATAGTTTGTTGCTATATAATAACTCTCCTTTAAAAAATCAGAAAACTTGAGCAGAAGTATCACCATTGTCTTTTCTAATCTAATGGAATCTAAGATCGGATCTACTATTATTTGCCTAGGACTTAAACAACACAATCACCACTACAACAAAAGTATTTGAATATTGATCGTTGTATCTTTCAATTTTAAAGACCCTCTTCATTGATCTGGTGGTAGTACAGTGGGTCTACCATCTAAAAAATCAAGCTTCAAATTCCTCCTTGTGAGGGTTGAGTAGGTAACCGACACCTAATGTAAAAAAAATAGTTAATATAGATTTAAACAAGAATCCATATAGTCGATCTTACTAAAAAGTGGGGGAAGATTTTGCCATTTTTTTACAAAATTATCCTTTTAATCATTTAATTTGCAATGAATTTCATATTTATTGCTAATAATTCATATGGTACAATTATCAATTAGCTTTTCAGTTAAAATACAGTAATCATTGCTATTAGCCATGATTAAAAGAACATGTCAATACGTTGTTATATGATTTATTGCTAGCGATATACTAACGAATATGATATCGTTTACGAATCGACTAATTGACATTATGTTTTAAATTAATTATGAAAGATATGACAAGAAATATTAAATCAATCCTTATCGTAGGTCAATTCTCTTGTAGTGTACATAGGCAAATTAAACATATAATCATTATAAATAGGGAAGCCTTTTTCCACTTTAAGTAGGCTCGGTTGCATGGATTCTTGTTCAAATCTATGTTGAAAGATCTGACTATTTTTACAATGGTTGTTGATACCTAACGCAACCCTGACAATGAGGGATTGGAATCTTGGTCTTTGGGTAGTTGGCACATTACATTACCACCAGATCATTGGAGTGGGTACTCAACATATAATCACTGTAGAAAAATAATAATCTATGAAAAAGGAACCAAAGAAATCGTCTCCTATTTAGAATTTCTCGTAATCGAAAGACATGGCCATCACATACAACAAGAAGAAGCTATGGCAATCCCATCACAAACAACAAGGAAAATGTGGGAAATACATGTGTGGTTCATGCTATGGTTGTAGCAAATATGATCATTTTAAGGTTAATTTCCACCAACAGGATTGTGGAATTCTAAAGCACCCGAAAAAAAAGGAAAGAAGTAAATTGAATTCATTAATGTCGTGGACTGCAACTCTACTGTCACGGACAATGACAAGTGGTAGATTGATTATAGTATAGCCTGCTACGTTGTCAACACAAAGGAGGGACTAGTGTTCTTCAAGGAGATAAATAAATATGAATAGAGCATCTTATTAGGAAACAACACATTTTTAGATGTTGATGGTGTTGGGACAAGCATGACCTAGGAAATAGTATCATAATTTTTCAAGATGTACTATGCTCAGGGAATATGTCAGAACCTTGTATCTATTCTAGTTCTTCTCAAGAAAGACTTTGAAGTTTGTTTTGATAATAAGTGTGTATCTATTGGAAAGAATAAGAAGGTCTGTATGATGGGAAAGTTTGTGGTCGAGCATGACATCTTATGTCTTCCTGTAATAACTTTGAGTGAATCAATGAATGTGGTTTATAAGTACTATTGAGGTATTTATCCGATTATGATTTATGGCACATGAGAATGGAACATCCATGAAACTTGAAAATGAATCGAATGATTAAAATCAATCTTTTGCTTAAGACTACGTGTACAAGGACATTGCCCTATTAACATTATGACCATTAAGATGATGAGAAAACCCTTCTCGATGGGAGGTTGGTCTACTAATTTGTTAGGCTTGATCACATTTAGACACATGTGGACTGTTGAGTGTCACATACATAGAAATAAGGAATACTTTATAGCGTTCATTGATGACTACTCAAAGTTCTCATATGCCTATCTCTTAAGAAGAAAAGCAGAGGCTTTTGAAACATCTAAGAGATATAAGACAAAAGTGGGTATTCAAAAAAAACACCAAGTTAATGGTATTGTTGATAAATACAAAGCAAGATTGGTTGTCAAGGGTTAACTCAGAAAGTTGGAATAGATTTCCAAGAGACATATTCTCTTATTGTTAAGTTTGCATGAATAAGGATGATCTTCGCTATAGTCCTAAGTATGGATTTGGAATTAATTCTAAATGGATGAAAGAAAACATTTATTAATGAAGAATTAAGAAAGAAGATATATGCAATGCTCGAGAAATCGGTAAAGGCTGCAAATGCCCATATAGTTTGAAGACCACACCTATTTCCTGAATCGGTCCATTATGCACTCCTCTGCATATGCGATCCGCATATGGCCCAATTTTCTGTGGTTGCTCGCATGCGCTGCTCCACATTGTTAGGTAATCACCATGGCCTCTTGTGCCCAATAATCTCGTAACTTATATCTTTCATTTTTTTACGTATATAAAGTAGCACTTCATTGTAATAATGTAATCTCTTGAACATATGCATTGAAACGTAAGTCATAACAAATGTTGAAACTATAATTAATGGATATTTTTAAAAATTAAATTGTAAGCGTACATTGAAATTATTGTTTTTGGATATGCATATAATCCTGTATATTATATTACAATAAAAAGTTGTTGGATATATACTTCTATAATATATGCACTTAAGTAAAGAAATATTTTTTGTTACTTCAATAGTTACTGGATACGTATTAAAATGAAGAAATGTCTTTATTTTAAGTGTTTTTACAAGAAATATCATTTTATATATCATGTATGCATCAATTATAGTATTTTTTATTTATTTTAAAACTAAAAATGAGGAAACTACATATACCTCGCATATATGCTCCCACATACTGCTTAATGACTATTTAATGACATGTCAGAAGACATGGTATAGAAAACGAAAATGTGCAAGCTTAATCAGAGATAGAGAATAAAGAACGATAAGAGCACCATGATTTTACATGGAACCCTCCTCCATAAGGATGAGGTTAAAACCACAGAGAAGACCTCTCAAGGGTCGAATACTCTGTTATTTCTCTCACAAAGGTTACAGGTGATGTGGGGCTTTTTGCATAGCCCCGCCAGTAAGACCAAGTCCCACTCACAGATGATGCGGGACTAAGCATGTAGATGTGGTAGTTGGATCTTAGAGGGATCTAAATACCCATCTATGGACGCATATTCTTAAATATTCACATATCATTTTCCTAAATCTAGGATATATCAACAACTTGATGGTTTTTAGGTATAAGGTCAGGAGAAAAGGATTTATAATTAAGAAATTCATTAGCCAATTTGATTTGGTTTCAAATAATTTGGATATTTGTATTTGTCATGAAGAGTGGGTGCAAGTTTGTGATAATGTCATTGTATATGGATAACATTCTACTCGAGGGTAATGACAGCAAATGCTCGATGAAACAAAAGAAAATTTAAACCATGAATTTGAAATGGACATGGACAAAGCATCCAGTGTTCTATGAATTCAAATTACAAGGAACAGAGATTCAAGGACATTGACTTTTAGTCAAGAGAAATACTTGCATACTGTAATGAAGTGATTTGGTATGCAAAATAGTACTCTAGCTCCTACACCACTTGTGGTCGAAATAAGATTTAAAAGAGTCAATATCCTTAAAAGGAACAGAAATCTTTCAATGTTCGAAATGATGTGCACTCGGTCTGACTTAGCCTATCCAATTAACCTAGTTACTAGATAGCAAAGTAATCTTGGCCCAGCACATTGAAAAATTGTAAAGGATTTTTTGATATATGAAACGAACTGTACATATGAAACCAATGTATAAGCAAAATCACGTGAGGTAGTAGGATACTCCAATGCATATTTCAGAGAGGATATGGAATATGAAATCTAAATCGAAGTTATCTTTTCCTATTTGGTGAAGCATCAGTTTCTTAGGGTAGGAAGAAATAAAGATATGTATCTAGAAATATTGATTCTACGGATGAGTGTTATTGGAGTAGTCTATCTAGCTCTGAACCTACGTGCCTTTCCTTTCCCTGCCTCAAGCTACGGATGGCATGAGTGAGGATACGTTAGATATATTGACGAAGAGGGGCTATAATTGGAGATACGGATAGGGGCTCTGTATCCTAAAGCCCGAACATGGGAGGCATAATGCATTGCATGTAATATGACCAACACTCATGTTCTTTGGATTAAACACTTTCTGAAAAACTTAAGCCTTGAATTGGTCAAACGACTAATTGAAATATATTATGATCATCAAGTTGCAATAAGCTTAATCAATAGTGGGGCCCATAGCTCTAGAGGAAAGCATGTTACGATTCAATATCACTTTATGCAAGATATAGTTGCAAAATAAGAAATTAAGGTAGCTTGCATACCTACAAATGGCATGTTAAATGATTCTCTAACAAAGGGAATAGTAGCATGTAAATACATTAAACATGTTGGTTTAATGAGAGTCGGGAATGCACAAGTCAAGGAAGATGTTTTCATGAATAATGATGCCCATTGATGACATCTTCATAAGTACATGTTGACACACTTTTTGAGGGGTTTTAATTACATTAATTATGAACGATGTCAATGCAACCCAATCAAACGTCAACAAATAATTTTTTTCTTCTCAAGCTACAAAAATAATTACAAGAATAATAAAGCAAGAGAAATTTTTGCAACTTATTTACCTATATAGCAGACAAAATCAAACTCAGGGAGGCTACAATTCTCGAGGATTATTCAAATAATAGACAAAAAATCAATTAAAAGAAAAGGGCTAAAATGCAAACTATCCTTTTTATGATTTTTTCTTTTTAATTTTTTTAAATTTTTTTAATTTCTATTTTTGATTTTCTAATTTTTCAAATTTTTGATGATTTTGATTTTTGTGCTTTTTTTTATTTTCAAAAATAAGGAACAATATGCACACGAGAAGAAATACCCACACCACACTCTTTTTGTATTTTTCAATTATATCAAAAATGCTTAGAAAAATCCAGAGAACATATTTTTGGGTTTTAAAGATTTGAAATATTTTTGGAAATTTTTGTAGAATTTTCAGATGCTTTTGTATTTTTTAAAATCAAACAGTGGTAAAAATGATGAACAGTGCGCAGCCTGGAGTAATTTGCATCTTAAAAATATTTTAAGTACAAAACCTGGAATAATTGCAACTTAAAAATATTTTAAGTGCCTAAAACTCCTATAAATTATTTTTATGCTAAACTATAGACAAATATCAACAAACAGGAAGTGAAATCATGATTTTTGGATTTTTGTAGAATTTTCTGTGATTTTTCTAAGGTTTTTGGTATTTTCATTTTTTGGGATTTTGAAAAGAATTAATGCTCGAAGTTTGCATAGAAAATAAAAGACAATGAAAGGAAATTAATCTATTTTTTTGGAATTTTTAGATTAATATTCAAATTTTTATGAATTTTTGAATTTCAGGAAGAAAAAAGGACATTGTTTTTTTATTTTTTTATAATAACAAAAAAATTAAAATGCAATGCAATTTTTACACAATGAAGATGTACATAACATGAGTCTATGTTAATTTTTTGAGAATTTTTTAGGCAAAAAATACATTTATTTCAATATAAAAGACAAGCAATAGGTAGTCTGGAAATAGAGGGCCTGAAACGTGAATAGTTAATGTTTTTGCATTAAATAATTAACAGGAAATAAATAGAAGGAAAAAAGTGCAATTTACCCAGTCAGTGCGTGCTGCGCACTTGATGATCTGGCTAGCAGGGGCTTTTCTACAATATCTGAAATTATTGGGGATGAAATTGTAATTTGTCCCAATAAATACGTGCTACGTGTGTGCGTGTACTTCATGGGGATGTTTCTGCAAATCTTAAAATCTCCAGGGGCTGCTTGACAATTTTTCCAAATATTTTTTTATATCTCTTAGGGTTTTTGCTTCTCTTCATTGTTGTTCTTCAAAACACAAGGAAAAAGGGGGGTCGTCGTCGCCCCCTATCTTTCTTCTCCAAGCATGGCGGCGTTGGCGATCGAGGATGGTTGTCAGTGGTTGCTGGCACGGAGGTAGAGATGACCGCGGGTGGCGGCGGTCTGGCGATGAGGGGCGGTCGGCGGAAGCAGCGCAGGCCATTACAGGGTGGATATGCGATGGCTGGCGGCCGGCAGCACTTCAAGCGGTGACGTGGGTCAGCGGAGTTCTTTGTTAACAGCGATGGAGGGATGGACTAACGAATGCGAGCGACGCGGCGGTCGTTGGCTTTGGCAGGTGCAGGTGGGCAATCAGATTGCAGGCAGAAGGAGGAGGGACTCTTGGGCGACACATGCCTAGGAGAAGGTGTGATGGAGGGACGGCAGCAGAGATGCTGCGCTGGAGCCGTTGTATGGGCAGTGAAGGATGGCGGAACTGGGGGCCAAGGCGGAGGAGCGACGGTGGCGAAGGCTGCCACTCGTTTTTTTTGTAAAAACATGACAAAGAAGGAATAACTTTTTATTTTCTTTAAGAAAAATAGAAAGTTGTAACAGGAGAAAATCTTTTTTATAATTTTATTTATTTATATTTTTTGTTTTTTATTTATCCTACGAAATAAAAGTTAGAAAGAAAGAATATATATTTATATTTATAAATAAATGAGGACACGAGCATGATGACTCGATCCCAAAATCATAACGGAAGACGTGAACGAGTGCAGTTCCGAGGAAAATGGTAGTTGGAATCGGATCTCCGACCATCGTACGTGGTCAGAGGTGAGAGATCGTGCGAGGTAGAAAAGAACGCGAATAAATCGAGATGTGAAATGAAAAACCGAGTCGGTGGCGGATCAAATCGTGATGGATTGTCGAACTAGATAAAAAAATAATGACGAAATAAAGATGTGAAAAATGAAACTACGATTAACCTAGATGAAAAATAAGAAGAAAATGATGGATCTCACCTTAGGAGCAGAAAAGACCGTGATCGCCTCGACGAAGGCGGACTCGCTGTCACCAGAAGGCTCGGAGGCCAGGCACATCTCTACGACAAGATAGCTCTCGGAGAAAAGGCTCCTCTCACAAAAAATTGATCAAATTGGAACGAGGGAGAAGGATCCATATAAATAGAAAAGATAAGAATTTGAAATTCAAAATTTTGAAATGAGATAAAGATATAAGGAAAAAATGAAATGAGATAGAGATAAGAAAGAGATTAATGTTAAAATTATTTACAAAAATTATTTTTTTTATTTTCTTCACTTAATTAAATTGAATAAAAAAATGTTAATTTTTTTATTTTTTTGTGGTGGTTATTTAAGAATAGCAACTATATACATATAATATATACATATGGTATAAATAAGGAAATTAGTTTTTTTGTTTTATTTTTATTTTTATTTTAAATAATTAGTAAAAATATTTACAAATAGAATATGTACAAATAAATGGTGAAATTACATAAACCACCCTAGAAAACCAAGTTTTCAACTGTAACTCCAAAAAGTATGAAATCATAGCCATTTTAAAGATAATTTAAGTTAGAATATAATGGAAGTGAGTTTGGTTCAATTTGAGTTCATATGGAGCCGGAATTGGTCTTTCAATTATCGTTATTGGATTTTTCCAAGTGTGGTTGCTTTTATTCTGTACCAGATTTAATTGTGCAATTATTTTTATTATTTAGGACACATTTTTATTTACAACTTTTGTTTAGAATATTATTTTGTTTGAGGTCGAATTATGTACAAATAAAATAGTGTAAGTATACAAATATATACAACACACAATTTTTTTGGATTTTTTTATTAAGGACCCTATATCCTCCTACTTTATTCCTGGTCAATCAGGTCAAGTCTTGACCTTTTCTCGGGGTTCAGATTGGCATGTATCTATTACATATATACAATCTTCTCTGTTTGTTCTTTGTTTTTCCTTTCTTTCTTTCTTTATTTATTTTAGATTAAAATGGTAATAAATGTACAATATTTACACACAGATGCAAGTTAGTAAGAATATGGAGTTAGTATTATATAAAAGTACTTTATAAGGGATTTTAAGCTAAAATAAATGAATAAGATGATGAAATGCATATTCATCAGTACACTACATGAATAGCATGAGTGTGTGTGTGTGTGTGCATCAATCTTCTTCGGGAGGGGAATCACATCTCAATCGAACAAATTACCTCGCATAAGGAGCCCTTTCTCGACCCATCTCTTTATCCAAATCTCAAGCCGACAACGTACCTCTTCTCTTCAATAGGAAACACTTGGCATCATCACTTAAAATTGTGACTTTATTTCCTTGCCATACCCATCGTTGATCCTTGATGCGATCGATGTCTCAAAAAATTACATCATTGATAGATATATGATGGAACAAATATATGAAGTAGGGATCTAGAAAAGTTCGAATGGTAGTAGTATTTGCAATGAATGAACTTTGTCCAAAAGGGATTGGTGGTGCAGCTTGTTGCACGTCTCCCATCAATCTCTCCGTATTACTAGATTATATTATTGAGATAATGATTTGTAGAATAAAAGATTAAAAATGGTAATAGTATATGCAATGAATGAAATGTGTCTATAGTTCAATCCGTAAAGTGAGTAAATGGAGTGGTTTTTGTAATGCGGGGATTTACTGCCAAAGCTCTGGTACTGAGTAGTTTTTGTACTTGTGATGTTCCTCGTCGTGGTCATCTTGCGGTCTTGTGACAGAATTTTCCATATGAACTTTGACCATCTAGAAAATTTGGAGCTCGAAATCAGGTCATTTTTATGTCATGTTCTTTATGTTAGAACTTTCTACTATCGGTTTTGGAACGATTCTTCGGAAGTGTAATAGATTCTGAATGTCTACTGAGCTCCTGTACTTTTTCTTTGCCTCAGAGAAAATGAGAATCTTTTGCCCAATTTTTAATTGATTTATTCATATATAAGTACAAAAAGGATGTCATAACTTCATTCTTGTGAACCCCTTAGGATCCGGGTACCCGTTTACGACATAATTCGTAATATTCTATTCGCATGAGATCACACAAGTCGCAGAAAAATAGGGAAAATTTTTCACGCAATTATGACATTCATTTCCAACACATGACCACAAGTAAAAGAGACAAATGACACCAGAATTTCTTTTCATTAATTTTCTTATATTTTTACATCATGTACAATGTTTGTTAGTATATACAACATCCCAAAAATTTGACTGAAGAGAAGAAGCATTTTACAATATCAATTGAACTAAAAACTGTAACAAAAACTACATACCGTCTGGTATAGACCTTGTTTCCTGGAACCCTGTATAGCTATTGAACAACAGACTCCTTTCCTGTCATGCGTGCAAGGAAGAAAAGGAGTCACAATTGTGAATACAAATCCGTAGTTTTACAAAAAATAAATGACAAGTAATTTATTATGTGCAAAAGAGAGCAAGTAGAAAGGTGGAACAAGTATAATTTATATCTACTTGCATAAGTAAAAGGGTTTTCAACTGTTTGGTATTAAGTTCATTTGTTCTCCCCCTTTTTCCATTCATCCTATATATATATATATATATATATATATAAAGTTTAGATGACAAACCCTAACATATAATGATTTCCTGTATTTTAAGATCATGATTTTGGGCGTTGGAGATCATGTAGAGGATCTTATATATATACAGTTGATGGCACGTGTAAATGCTAATTTCTTGTCATTGAGATTATGTAATGGTTTTTGATAATGGACTGATATGATGATGATTGAATTGATCCTTAATTCTATTTACCCTTTTTAAACTAGTGGATAGTCCGTGGTCTTGGTCTGTGTGTAACCTTACACTATGACTCTAAGGTATTAAAAGTACCTTAGGGTTGGGGGGCCTCCGTAGGCATGCGGTGTTGTGTAATGCATCCTAACTAAGTTCCCAACACGTCCACTAACTTATAGGGATTTCGAATCAGATTATAGTCACCTCCAATCAACTTAATTTTAATTGTAATTTCCTCCAAACCTTGATTGTAAGTGTAACTCTCTCTGATGCAACTCTTGATGATTTAGATGTAGATATAGATGATCTGGATGTAGAATCGCCAAGTCTGTTGACGAAAGAAAACTCAAGTAGTGAAGAAGCCTACAAATGGCTCTTCCGTCTCGCCCTCTAGTTGGAAAGACGGTCCAATAGAGGGATAGGTTTACTCCCCAACTACGCCACTGAGACGGGTGAGAGGGACTTCCCGGAAAGTCACTCTAGAAAAACAGCCCGATCGGTAACGGGAAACCGAGCTCGTACGTAAAACTGAAAACCAAGGATCCCCCGCCTGGGTATCCTAAAACAGAGGGTCAGCGGAACTGGTCTAAAGTCGGGATCCCAACGAGGCGTAAAAACACTGCGAGCTCGCGTAGAAATCGAAAAGGGACTGGGATCCTAGACCCGCGCACTTGGCGGCCGCTGCCCTAACTGGGCTTTCTATTCTCCCGCCCAGTTGAGGGTCACCGCGCCCTCGCACAGTCAGGTGTAAAGGTCACCGTGACTGGCATTACTGAGTATCATTCATCACTTGATCAATTATCATTTTTCTCAATTATTTCTGTGGTTGTTTGCACATGTCTACATCTTTTGTCAAAGATCTTTTGATATTTCTAATACTCATTGAATCATATAACCGTATCTGGCATATGTCTATATCGACCAGATGATCCACTACAAAATAAAAACATACACCTAGTTTTCATTCAAGTCACGATGCCAAGATCACTGTCTATAGATCTTAAAGATGAGCAATCACCTACGGTCTTTGTCGTAATTGATTTTGATAAACATATTTAATGATATACTGATTTTATAAACATGGTGCATGTAGTCTGATATAAGGATGATTGTATTAAAGCAAAATGAAGATGTAGCAAAATTTTGAATGAGCTAATGTACTTCATTTGAGGTACTTGAAAATTGTCTCTTCTTCCAAGTGGTCATGTGAAACAAGTGTTTTGACAATTCCCTCAGAATTCGAGTTACGGATCAAAACTTTTTGTATGGATGATGTGTGGTAGATTCGTTCGTGATAGATGTGGAAACCAAAGTGATTCTGCGAGTGACTTTGATCCAGTTCATCATCATCTTAATTATATAAGGATTATTCTTTTAGATACACCAGTCATATGGAAAGTTCTTGTTAATGATTGATGGTGGCACAAGTGGGAAATACATGCCACATACTAATCTGAACTCTTCTAGTTGTCTCTTCCCAACATGTGCACATATAGGAGGGACCATTCTCTACACATGCCTTAACCTGGGAAACCATACACTGTATTTGTCTTAAGTCCAATCCTAATCTCGATAATGCAAAGATCATGTTTTCAACATTGAGATGCCTATAAAAAAACCTTTTTTTATAATGCCATAAAAATGAGAAATACCGTTAATTTGATATCATAATGCTATTTCATATAGTTTAATGGAGGATGTGTTTACTTATAGACTGACATATATGATTGAAGTGACATAGCTTTGAAGGAGTGGACAAAGGGCACATGAAATACTTCGATAAATTTTTGTTTGGTTGTAAGAAGAAGAAAGTTGTAGAGAGATGTGTATAACAAATAACAGTTACATGTCCCCTTCTAAGAAACTATGAACTTTCTGATACACAATTCTTGTCTAATGATTTAGAGGATCACTGTTTAGTATATAATAGTATGCATACCAACCCAGGTATGAATAATTATGTTTTGTCCCTTATATATCAAATATTATTATTAATGAATTTAATTAATAATTTTTTTCACTAATCACACAGTACAGAAAATTTAAATTTAATTTGGGATTTTCCATATTTCCTATAGTGTAAAATCACATAATCATATAGGTGGTTGGAAACAATTTTATTGAATCCGAAATTTATATTTAAATATGAAAATTTCCATATCCAGTATCTAAATCTCAGAAATCTGACGTTGACAAAATTTCTGAAAAATCTATCCAGTATCCAATCTCATAACCAGAAGTACTGTGAAAACAAAAATCTTTTAACAGATAATTAAAGTCTGGATCTGACTTTACAGATAATTAAAGTTTGGATCTGAGTTTATGTGAAATTATGGCAGCAAAAAGAATGGTTGAGGATTGTACATATAATCAAGTGAAATGAGCATGCATGGCAGCAAAGGAATGGGGAAAGAGGTACCTAATTGGGTCAAATTCTGGAGAAGGAGGGCTGCAGTTGGGGATGTAGCATCAGCTTCAAGCTCTAAGGGAGCTGCAACACTTCTCTTGACTAAAGCTCCAGCAATTGCTCAAATTAGAGCAGCAATAGGCTCCAACCTTTTCTTGATATGCTGGAATATAAGGTCCAGCAGTTGCTGGACAGCAACAAAAGTTTGGAGATCGGGGGGGTTTTTTTGGGAAAAGAAAAGAGGATGAAAGGTTCTATCGGCTGGGGAGAATGTTATGGAGTAAAGAAGGGGCTCTTGTGCTCTAAGAGGAGTTAGAGTTGACATGTGGAAGTGGAATTGCATGCCAAATGGTAAAAGAGAAACCAAGTGGATGTACTAGAGAGCATACAGTTTGCTGTAGCAGATTAATTAATTAATTTTTGCTGGAATTTGGCCGATGCCATTAGTATTGTTACAGAAATTTATTAATTATTTTGTTATCCTTATTTTATTTTTCTTCCTCTCTTCTATGAATATCAAAAATCGCCCGCAATCGCACCTCGAATCTCCGATTTCAACGCGTAATATCTTGATTTGATCGTCTCTGAACGACGATCAATATGAGTATAATATTGATATACTTTCGATCGGGTTTCGAATACCTGAAATTTTCGGATACGGTTTTTGTTTGAGATTAAATTTTGTGATTTAAAAATATCAAACGACCTCTGATTGACGAACGGTCGATTCCGTTGATCTTGTTTCGTCGAATCGGATTTAATGACGGTCTCGGTTCGTTTTGCGGTTTTCGAATTTACGTCGCGGCTTTTTCGCGGTGCGCATTACGAAGCGACCGATTTTCGGTCAATTTTGCTCGAACGATTTTTGATTCATGATCTATTGATCGATTTAGGTTGTTTGACATTAACCAACAACTTTATTGGTTTAATTGGGCTCTAATCGGGTCGGGTTTGAGTTCGATTGGAAACCGGGTGTTACAATTCTTCCATATGCAGTTGTATAGATAGATGCCTTCTCATCATGTCATATCCATATAACAAAAAATTGTTTTGAAGTGCGTGAACCTGCAATGATTAATAATTACTTGTTTCTATTTTGTTGAACAGAGACCTGGATTTTGTTCCCGGGTATAATCACGGCTGCATCACTGGATACAACTGGTGGGATGGAGAAGAAAATATTAGAAGCTGCAAGAATAGCCCAGCACGGCATCGATGTCTGCATTACAACGGTCAGCAAACATCAAATTGCAAAGAACTACAGGAGTGCGTATACATATGCCAGTGACCAATCTGCACGGTGCATCATTTTACAGACTGGGACAGAGCACCGCCTGAGGGCTCTTAGAGGAGAAATCAAGGGCAGAATTCCTGACGATTGGCTCGGAACTGTTGTTCGAGTGTCCAAGTGAAAGGATGCTAGCATATTTGTAACAGAATCCTTACTATTAAACTGGCTCAAAATGCGAAAGGTCGCAACATTTCTCGGCTGATCTTGGAACAGTTCTGTCAGCACCTTATTCTCTTTCGCGTGAAATTTCTCTAAACATGGTTGAGGGCAGTTGCTGGTTTTAAAAGCATGACCTAGGTTGTTTACTTAGGGTATATTTGGTTGCTGAGTTGGACTGGATTGGGTTGGGGTGGGGTATCCCTGTGAATAGTAAACTGTGAGGAGGATTGAGAGGGTTGGGAGGAAGAATACACCGGTGTACCCCAATCCAGTGCAATCCAACCCAGCAACCAAACATACCCTTAATGATACAAAGTTGGCCTTGTTTGTTCTTAGGGAAATTATAGCCTCCAATATTAAAGGAAGCAAAACAACTAGCAAGAATGGAAAACGGGTTTGTGTTGTATATCTTGGAAAGTGTTGGACCAGAATCGACCCGTAAACAAAACCACATTTTGAGAAATTTGGATCCGTTTTTAAAAAAACACGTCTACAAGGGTATCCAAGTGATCCGCGAATTTATGTAAAATATACATATGATTACGTATTTATACGTAATTTGTATAATTATGATTTTATATAAAGTCTAATCATATTTAATAAAGGGAGAGCAGCGCTCCACGCGTCACCAATGACAGCTGGGCATCGAACCTTTATGACTTCTCGTTGTGGGACTAAAAAAGTCGCATCAGATCGCTATTTTCTAGCATAAACCCAAATTATTACGCCATTAATTAACCCTTCAAAATACCACCGATTTAGCGATTCTTGAGCTCAATTGAAAGAGCATTCGAACTTCTTTCAGTTGATTCCATCAATCGAGTCGACGGAGCTGAAATTCAAAGCCAAATCAATGCTTACAGATAGCCATTTTCTGGCGTTTAATAGAATTGCTTCACATTTTTTGAAAGGATACATTTATCTCACTGGTAAGCTGTTAAATACACATAATTAGGCTTATCCACCAGTACTTTTTCTACAATTTATCCATTTTTAAGGATATGGCAACCTATTTTTCATATCCATCCATTCCTATCCCTCATCCATTCGTATCCCTCGTATTTTCCAGATTTTACAATAGATTAAAAAAACGACATTACTTATATTTGTAAAAAAATCTCTGCTTGTAGTGAGCTGGAGACATGCGCATGATTGGCTTTGTGTCAGAAAGAGTTTATGGAGCAAATGGAATTGATCGAGATCAAGTTTGGTTCGAGATCTCTGCCAACAATATTGCCCCAATCAAGTAGGACAATTAGGGCTGGCTATTGAGTCATGGGTCGATGCAGTGCCGTCCCTGACATTTCATAGGCCTTAGGCAAAAGAAAAAAATGGGCCCTTCTAAATTTCGATGAACCATGTGCCCTTATATAATTACATGACTTTAGCATTGAGTTGTTCGTTGAAATTTCGATTCTATAAGGGCTCATTTTTTGAGGAGTTGTTTCATCAAAAAATCGATTCCATAAGAGCTCATTTTTTAACAAATTATTTCATCGAAAAATTCGATCGCTCATTTTCCGGTGAGTTGCTTTACTAAAAATTTGATTTACAATGCCTCATTAGGACGTACAATATTTTTTCTAAATTAAAGGCTGAATACATGTAAAAATGGACCACTCAAGTTGATGGAGCCCTGGGCCATTACACTCGTAAACTATCCTCATGGATGGCCCTGATATTACCATGAGATTCACACAATTACTACCGGATAAATATCTTACTAGACAAAATCATTCTTAAGCGAATGGTTTACTATCCAAACAAATTCCTCCCTTCAATTAATCTTCAATGTACAATTGCAACACTCACAACAGTCCATACTATTGTTTTCATTATCTCTTTGGAAGAAGGTAATTAATGGCCTAAAATCATTATGCTATAAGGAAATACAACTACATGGGTATTTGAACTCGCTCTTATTTTATGAATATAGAGAGGATATATATAACTAAATATTGCATATGCCTCGTTATCTTGTATCTATAAGTATTTCACCACGAAAACAAGAGCCAAATCTGTTCGTTTTCCAATGCAGTATATGTTATATATTAGCTAAACTTATTACAATCTATCTCAATTTTAGCAGCATCCAGAAAAATATAGGAGACAGATTAAACAGAAAACCACGCATCTTCCATCCATTGTTTATAATAACACAATTATCCTAATCCGCATGCAATTAGCCGCACTGAATCTCAATTAACAATCTGTTCGATGCTATGAAATTATCCCTCAATGTACAATGCACGCGTATCCCGCTATTGGTTAATAATAAATCCCTATGCAAAGCCACAGTCCCAGAAACTTAAAAAAATTCCGCACTGCGAAACATGTAAAGAATAGAAGATTTAAAAAATATGATAACATAATCACAACAAAATAATTACCAATGTTGTTCCCATTTGAATTTTTCGGGAGAGAAAGATCGAGAGAACATAACAACAAAGATATTGAGAAAGAGAGAGGGGTGATGAATTAAATTAAGAATTGCTTGAAAAGGTAAAATATGGCCGTTGAGTAGATGATTTCATGGGAAGAGCAAACATTTTTTCCATAATTAAGAATCTGGCAATAGAAATGTTGAGGTAGATGGAAATCTAAGGAATTTATTTTTTAGATTTTTCAACATGCAAGAAAATGGGCCCCTTAAAGCTCATGGGCCCTGGGCCGTTGCACTTCCAAACAACCCTCAGGGCCGGCCCTGGGTCGATGAGCTAGGCTCGAGCTCGACTCAATAAAGGCTCGTGAGCTTGATTCATTAAGCTATTGAACCGAACCCAAGCCAAATTTTTGGGCTCATTAACTTATCAAGCCGGGCCCGAACCGAGCCTTGCTCAGCTCGATAACTCAATAACGGGCTCGATAAGGAGTATATATTCTATTTGTGAAACTACAATGATTTTTATTTTTATTTGCATTAATTTTGCAACATTGTTAATGGTGGATTATGTGTTTATACTGTTTATGTAACAACAATGTTGGGTAGACTATGTTGCAGACTTGGATTTTCTACTTTTATCTATGTTAATCTAGGTTATAGTTAGATATTTCGTATTTTTTTCTTTTTTATTAACAAGCAGAATATTACAATATATATATATATTATAATTTAACTTTTATATACAACTCAGATGGTGGCTTACGGGTAAGGTGGGTGATCTTTAAAAAGAAGGTTTCGGGTTCGAGCCTGGGGAAAATCTTTTTCACCAAAAAAAACACCTATTTCCTTAACGAGTCTGAATACTTGAGCCTAAACCAGGCTCGATAAGAGGCTCGGACTCGATAAAGGGCTCGGTTCAAGACTTATCGAGCCCGAACCCAACCCTGGCTCAGCTCGTTAGGCTCAATAGCCAACCCTAAGAACAATAAAGACCAAACATTATTTGATTGCATTTAACTTTCCGCACTTAGGTATCAATACACACATTAGCCTAAGTTACAAACGCCCCTCACTTTTTAATTACATTTTTTATCCTTAATCGTTGCCGCATTAACTTTTTCTCATAAATTAATTATACATTTGATCCAATTTTGTACGTAAGCAAAGGGAAAAAAAGGAAAAAAGGAGTATGTTGCAGAGCTGCAAAAAAGTTGTGTTCGTCACATCCATCAAAATAGAATCATGTCTAAATTGCATGGAAATGAACTGCAAGCTCCCCAGTCTCATAAACAAAGCAACATTTACAACCTTTATCGAGATAACAATGATTTGCAAAAAGTATATTAACATTTTTATATAAGAATTAATATCTTATATATATATAAGTATAGACTACTATTTTATCCCATCTTTAATATTCAGTTGAATGGCATATATTTTGTTTTTTCAGGGCTACCCAACTTATCCCAACTAAAAATCGCATTCAATCAAGCGTAAAAAAAAATCCAACTGCAATTAATCCGCTATAAAAAACTTGTACTTCTTAACTTTTAACCAAGCCGGATTTCAGCATAAGAACCACCAAGAGGGCAACATTCATCTATGACTTTTAGGTTTAGCCGAGCCAACATCTTCACTGGAGTTTTGAGGATATTAAGTTACCATTCAGAGCGTCCATCCATTAAAGTTGAACAAACACCATCCGCGCAATGTAATCGCTGCACAAAGCAACAAATTTCTGTATTGTATCTCAAATCAGTCAGTTTGGCACAATATCCGGCTGTCGTTAACATTGGGAAAAAAAGACTATAGTACCAGGAGAAACTTCTACTCTGGAAATCAACAGTAATCAGACCTACAATTACCCACCACTGGAACAAATAGCACACCCCAACTGTGGAATACCATTCAGTATCCTACAGAATCCTTTAAGATGAAATTTCCATCGCCGTCTTCCCTGAAGGTTTACATTATCCACAGCACCTCAAAATTTATTGAAATTTAGTATTTCTAAAGCAAATGCCGGATAATTAGTCAAGAATATGTACCTGATATGATCCTAAATATACTGCAGAGAAGGTGAAGCAAATTCATGTGGCGCAGGGCCTCAGTCGACTTGGTTCAAACTTCCGAAGAAGCTCAAGTGACTGATAGTAAAGGTTGAGATCAATGCCATCTACGTTTCTTCCAATGCGTGCTTGGAGAATAACCTGAAAACATGGAAGAACAATGTATTAGTGAGAATAATGGATACTTGCAAGTGGATAAATAATGATCATACATCACTATTGGGCAGAATGAGAAGTTCGCCGATAAACTGGTAGGTAGACCCGATCCGCAGGCTAACATCCCTTAAGTGCTGAGTGTCAATCTTAACATTGTAATTTCCGTCGGCGACAACCGCAACAGCTGTTTCGTTGCTGTATTCTTGAAGCCTATATTATAAAATATTACATAACTTGTCACCAGATGTAATTTGGAGAAGAGCATACTCATATACAGGACTAAAACGCAATTATCTAGCAGAAATTACTGTTGGGTATTTTTTATACACCCATTGTCCTTGATTTCATTGATGTCTTAAATCGTAATTCATTAGTGATTTGTGACTAAGGAATCCTTCCTGATCCTAATTAATGTAAAGATCCGTCCAGATTCTGTATGATCGGAATCTAATTGATTCTGAATCTGGTTGATTTGTATTAGGGGGTATTTCTGGATACTAATTGATTAGGGATCCATCTAATTTTTTCATGATTAAGCAATCGATCTGTATAAGGACATTATATAAACCATTATAGGGTTCGTTAGAATTTTGAATCATCCTCCATATTACGATTCTTCTACCATATTGAGAAAGATACACCGCCGCCACCAAGGATAAAGCCCAGTTAGGTATGAACCTCTGGAATCGTGTATTGTGGTTATTCTTGGATGCGTATCTACGTGTTTGATCTGCACCCTATTTCCTCTATTCAGGTTCATCTGAAGTAAGGAGAAAATCGATTTTTGACGAAATGAAAAAGATATACATGGTAGGATTGTAACCATAATTGAAATGCACACATTTTTCCCTGCACTATAAGGATGGTGAGAAGAGATATAATTTACATCCCAGAGGGGGACTATAATTGGAGATACTATTGTGTGGCACAGACGTCCATGTATCAATGGGAAATGCCCCAGCTTTGAGGATGGTTTGAGTTACTGATTTACATATCTGATGGTAACCAATTAGGTTTACAACGAAATCTAGAATTCAATCATGATCCAATTGGAGAACCTCCATGACCTCAACAGTTTTAAGTAAGATACATGCTATGGCCTACTCACTGGAACAATCATGAACAAAGTAAGAGGACTTTGAGTCTGCATTCTTTTTGTAAATAGGCTTTAGGCCATATATCGGGTTTTCTTTGGCTATTGAAGCTGTCTACGTGTATGACAGTAAGATAATGTCCTGCATGGAGTTCTCTACCCTACTATGTATGAAAGGCTAAGGTTGTGAAAGATCGATTAGCAGTAAATGTTCATATATTTGGTATCGTAAGATAATGTCCTGCATGGAGTTCTCTCCCCTACGATGTATGAAAGGCTAAGGTTGTGAAAGATCGATTAGCAGTAAATGTTCATATATTTGGTATCGTACAACATGAAGATCAAAAATTCACTGGCAGGAACGGCTTCGGCCTCATGAAAGTCAAGATGTGTGCCTTCTCAAGCAGTAAGGTATCTTGGGCATCGTTGACAAAGACACGGCAAAGACACTCGAGTTTTTGGAGTTGGTGCGAAAGAAAAGGATGATCATACTGTATCTGACAAACTACATCATCGCAGAGGTCACAGATGAGAAAATCATCACGAATCTGTGACTGAAACTGAGTATCAATACATAATGACATTTCTAAACAAATAGTTGTTAAAGCAAAGCATGTTCTCCCTCCATAAGCAAGAAGGCATTGCTCTAAAGCATCTAGATTTTTTAAATGCGTTATTCTAGATTTACAAAACATAGATGGAAAAAATGCGATGAACGCCACTTTGATTTCACTAATTTCATTATCGTTTAAGAATTTTACTCAGTCATCCATAATCAATAAAGAAGATACTACCATAAATGAAGTTCAGTTTATTCTTCATACAAACTTCATCACGTGACTTCTACAAGCTATCGGTACAAACTGATCGTAGAGATAAACAACCAATGAGAGAAACTATGGAAGTTCTAAAAAGTTCTAAGCCTTCTCCCACTATGAGTAGGGTCGGCTACATCGATTCTTTCTCAAATCCATGTTGAAAGATTCGACTACTTTTTACGCTGGCTGTCGACTACCTAATGCAACCCCTGCAAGAGGGGCATTTGAACCCTGGTCTTTTGGGTGGTAGACAAACTGCACTACAACCAGACCATTTAAGTGGGTACGAGAGAACCAGACCATTTAAGTGGGTACGAGAGAAACTATGGAAGTATCAGAAAAAAAAGGAAATTGAAAAGAAAAACGAAAAATAATCAATCCAAAGGATGTTTGCAACTATTGTAAAGAAGCTGAACATGGGAAGAGGGACTGGCCAAAAAAGAAAGACAAGACCATGGTAGCCACATTGCCTCAAGGGGAAATGATTAGCATAATGAGTACGTACATACTATCACAGATCAAACATATTCAGAAGATACATGGATCATTAATTATGGTCGATCCTATTACACGACACCTCACAGGGATTGGTTCTTTATCTACGAGAAAAGCAATGACGGAAACAACATCATGGGGAACGATGTGTTGTGCAAACTCATTGCATCAATTCTGTAAAAATCAAGATGCATGACATGATAGAGAAGACTAGTTCAGAAGTTACCCATGTTCCAGACCTCGAGAAAATGTCACATCGAGTCCAAAGACTGAAAAGTATTATTACCACGCTACATAAGGAAAGTGTAATGATCAAAGAAGGGGTAATCATTACCCTTCCTCTCGGATGGTAGAGCAGTGGCAAAGACATGATTAACGGGTCTTCAACAAGTATGGATTGCCATCCAATTTACCAAACAAAAAATCCTTTATAATCTGTAAGGTTCTACTGCAGTTGTATCCCCAGCTGTGAAATCTAAATCTGAATCATAGTATATGTGGTTAGGGCATATGAGTATCAATAAAAAAAGGTTCTCTCAAGATATTAAAGTATCCAAAGTTGAGTTCTATGAATATTACGTGCCTGATAAAAAAAATAACGAAAGCAATTCAGTGTAATAGTTCACAAGATGAATGATATGCTCGATTACATGCCAATTGTCAAGGGTCCTCTTGTACTTCATCTTTAAGAGGTGCCAAATATTTCTTGTATATCATCCATGATTACTCCATGATAGTTTGTGTGGAAAATAATGAAAGGACACAATGACTTGTTTATTCAATAGATCTAGGGATCCTTATATAGGACTAAACCCTAGAGAGCTTAAAAGAACAAAATACATAAGTACCCACGTGGGGTTACAATAGAAAACAAGAGCATAATCTATCGTAATCTCTAACACTCCCCCTCAAGTTGGAGCATATCTATCGAACATGCCCAACATGGAAGCTATTCAAGAAAGGTGCTTCTTAGGTAAGGCCTTGTGAATATGTCTGCAAGCTAAAGATCTGTCGAGATGTTTGGTGTAATAATCTTGCCTCAACGCACAGCATCACGAATAAAATGGCAGTCAATCTCGATATGTTTAGTTTTCTCATGGAATAGGATTTGTAGTAATACAAGTAGCAGATTTGTTGTCACGGTATAGAGGAATAGGAGTGGTGACAACAACGATGAGTTCTTGTAGAAAAGTCAGTAGCCAAGTAATTTCGCAGGTGGCCTGGCCATCGCCCTATATTCTGCCTATGCACTGAATCGGAAGACTACAGTTTGCAACTTACTCCTCCAACTAACCAGGTTTCCTCCAACCATCATAGCATAACCCGTAGTAGAACGGCAATCCTCATACGAGCTTACATAATCAACATCGGCATATACAGTAACATCAATCAGTAACATCAATGTAGTCGTTTACCTTATAGAAGATACCACATCCAGGTGATTCCTTCATGTAGCGAAGGATTTGAAGAACATCATGTCACTGGTAGTAACATGTTTTTTCCATGCAATGCCTAGCTCTGCTCACATCATAAGATATGTCTGGCCTACTAATAGTAAGATACAGGAGTTTGTCAACAAGGTTTATGTATCGTATAGTGTCTTCGAAGACAGAATCAATAGAAGTGGAGTGTTTTCTTGGGTCTGCAGGAATACCAGAGGGTTTGCAATCAAGTAACCCTGCCTCAGTCAATATATCTAAGCAATACTTGCTCTATGACAGATGGAATCTTTCCGTAGTGCGTAATACTTCTATACTCAAAAAGTAGTGAAATTGTCCCAAATTCATGGTGACAAAGACCTTCTAAAAAAACATTGATCTCTAGTACCCCTTTATCATCGTCGCCTGTAACAACCATATCATCCACATACACAACAAGTATAAATGTACCGGTTGGCCGTTTTCAGACAAAAACAGAGTAGTCCGATGTAGTTCTCTGGAAACCTGGAGTGTCGATCTCTATAGTTAGTCGGTAGAATGACTCGAACCATGCCCTCGAACTCTGATTTAGTCCATAGTTTTCTTTGCGAAGTCGGCGCACATACTCCCCCTCAACTTCGTAATCTGGAGGTTGCATCATGTAAACTTCCTCCTCGAGGCCGCCATATAGAAAAGCATTTTTAACATCCAATTGAAAGATAGGTCATTCCTTATTACCAGCTACTGAAAGAATAGCCCGTATGGAACACATCCGTGCAACAGGAGAAAAGGTCTCGAAGTAGTCAACTCCATACGTCTGAGTAAATCCTTTAGCCACAAGCCTTGCTTTCAACCTGTCAATGGAGCCATTGAGTGACTGCTTTGTAGTGAAGACCCACCGACAGGCTACAGGTTTAGTTCCCTGGGGACACCGTACAAGATCTCATGTCCCTCTAGAATTGAGAGCATGCATTTCCTCATTCATTGCCTTTCGCCAGCTATAATCATGCATGGCATTGTGATAGTCTCAGGGAACAGAAATGACCAAAGAGCATCTGCATATCTTCTATCAGTGCATGATAAGCTAGCAATAGAAATGAAATGAGACATGGAATGAAGGGCACATTGCCACTTAGTTCTGCGAACCCGACTAGTAGGTTCGACTAGTCTAGTCAGTGGGGCGGCCGACTGAGTACCGACTAATTCCGACTAGGTATACTAGTCGACCAATTTTTGCTTTGGAGATACCATATTTTGTTATGTTTTGATGTTTTTATAAGCAAACTTATTATAATATGCTTAATATTTTACTTAAATTCAATTACTTCTTTTATCTATATATATATATATAATGAGTTATATATTTAAGATAATCATAAAATTCAAAGCCGATTAAAGTCCGACTAAATCTGACTAGTCGTCCGACTGCCGATTAATCCTTAGTCAGTGACCCAACCGGCCGACTACCGACTACCGACTTTTGCAACCTTCGCGAAAAGTGATTGGAAGCTCATGAGGATCATCTGGAGAAGTATTGGTGTGAGCACTTGAAGATGATGTGTTTTCCTGCAACAAAGAAACAGGTAATGGAACAGGTGTTGGTGTAGAAACATGTTTTCTTTTATACACAAAAGGTGAAGGAGGAAGATCTAATGGAATATCTGAAACATCCAGATTAAAGAAGCCGATTTGTTCAAAGAAGGTAACATCGGCAGATATGTAATAGTGATGCCCAGAAGGATTGCATCTGTAGAGCCATTTAGGGATGCAAAGGAACCATGTTTATTAGGTGGACGAAAGTGAGTATTACATCTCCCAGTAGGTTTTAGGAACCTTCATTTGGGTGAGAAGAGAATGAGCAATATCAAGGAGATGTCTGAGTTTTATTTCTGATGCCCCATTCTGATGGGAGGTATATGGACATGAGGTTTGATGGATGATGTCCTAGGAAGCAAAGAATGATGTCAAATCATTTTGGGTGAACTCCAAGGCATTATCAGAATGAATATTTGAATAGCAGTGAAGAAGATATTTTTGACATAGCGAAAGAAATTCTTAACAATATTATTAATTTCCGAGTGTTCCATTAACAAGAAGATCGACTGTAGTCATCAATAAAAATAGCAAAATACTTATGTCTACTCAGAGTTTGGACCAGACAGGGTCCCCAGATATCACAATGGACAAGAGAAAAAGGGACACGATGACGAGGCTCATTCCCGTGCAGGAAAGGATGCTCGACGATGTTTCCCAAACTAATACGCCTCGCACTCAAAGGGCTTTAGCGTAGAGAGTTCATGGAATATCATGGAGAGGCGTTGTCAAAAGGGTAACCCAGACGAAGGTGCCACAGAAGAGGGTCTTCGAATATAGAAACCACACCATCAAAATTAGTATCAGAAGGATGTCGAGGTAATAAAAGTTGTTCCTCTCATGTCTCCACCAAAAATCTACCTCATCTGGATGTCCTGAAAATAACAGCAAAACTCGTCAAAAATAACACGGCGGTTAAGTTCAATACATAGCTTCTGTACAAATAAAAGACTGAGAGGAAAGGCAGGACCACAATGAACATCGATCAACCGCAGTCTGGAAGAGAAATTGACAGTACCGATAGTAGTAACCGGGGAATGAACCCCATTAGCAACTCGAACGATCTTCACAAAGGGAGATGGTTGTGAAGACGTAAGCTAACTCATGAAAGAAAATATCACGATATATCGCCGATATATCGATATCGACATGGGACCGATATGGGCACCGATATGGCGATATATCCCGATTTCCAAGCATTTTCTTCACAAAGGCTCATTGATATGGGCGATATTTCATCGAAATATTGTATCGATACGATATCGAAACGATATCGATATCGATACGACCTTCCATGAGCTAACTTCCTTCCCCCATCAAATGGGTAGAAGCGCCAGATTCCATAATCCATGCAAGTTTGGAGGCATGAACAGAATGTGCTATTGTACCTAAAATAGTAGCTAGGTTGGCTGTAGAAGCAGTAGTGTCATTGACAGACGAGCCAAAGTCTTGCAGCAATTGCCTCAGGCGAGCATATTCAGGAGCAGTAAAAGGAGGTCGTACTCCCCCATGTTGCTAAGCAGGTGTATCTTCAGTAGCCTCATAGGATGTCTCTTCATAATCATTATTGGCATTAGGTTGCACGCCAATTGCCAAACGTTGTCCAGTAGTGATCAGAAGAATGATTCCAGCATCCATAGTGCACACATGATGGATGACGAGCAGTAGAAGAATCACGCCCGTGTCCACGTCCAAAGTCACGACCACATCTAGATGCGTGGCCATATCCATATTCACGACCGCATCCACATCCAAAGTCACGACCACATTCTCCCTGATAATTCTGATGTCCTATGTACCTCGAGGAGGTATAAGTATTCACTAAATCGGCCGCACAGGCCGCATATGCCCGTGCGACATGTAGACCGCACCGATTACTTGAATCTATGCATTATGCGTTCTCCCCGCATATGCGGCCCGTATATGCCCCGCATATGCCTCGCATATCCCGCATATGCCCCGCATACTGCTCCAGCAGCTCCAACTTTTCAATCTTCTCATTCAGGTCCTTAATTCCGTAACTCTGCCTCTTCTTTCAATTTTTAGAATATGACATGCATTTATATACAATTGCAATGCATTATACCATTATGTATATGCAATGTTTTATGTTTTTCTGATATATTATTTTCACGAGTATATACAATGTATCGTCGAATATTTTTTATATATGTCGATTGAGGTTTTGCTCATGTAGTGCATGTATATATATTGAAGTTTTGTTATTACGAATCATATAATGTAAAGTTTTTATGGTAAATGTTTTTTTGTGATTAAATATGAGGCAATTAAAAGTATATACACACCCATATAACATGAACAGTTTTTCTTAGATCTTCTTTAACTCCACTTAGATACATAACTTCAGTGGTAATGTTATTCATAGATAATTTTTTTATTTTTAAATTAAAAATTAGAAAACCGTTTAGAACCGCATAAACCCCGCATATGCTCCTGCATACCGCTTAGTTAGTATTCAGTGACTAGTCCGAACGCATACGCATACCGCTTTCCTGAACCTTGGGAGGTATAATTGGTCGTCGTCTTTGTAGATGTGTGGATGGTAGAGTGTCCAACTGGAACCTCTAGCTCATGTAGTCATCTGAAGATGGTCTCAATGGTGGGAAGAGCATCAGTCATCAGAAATTGGTCTTTCACGGGCTTGTATTGTATATGCAGCCCAGAAAGAAATCTGTAAACCTGCCATTCAGCACGCTTTCCCACTTATTGATTACAGCATGTGGGATCGAAAATAAGTAGCTCCACAAATAGACTAGTAAGAAGCATGTAATACTCGATAAGGCTCGACTTTCCCTGGGTAGCAGTCCAGATTCTTGTGTGCATATCAGAGAGACAAGACTTGGTTGTCTTCTGAGAATAAGTGCACTCAAGGTTCTCCCACATCGCCTTTACAATGTCCTTGTAAAGAAGACTGGCGGTAATATTTGGATCGACATTTTTGGTCATCTAAGTGATAACCAAGGTTCAGAAATGCAATATGCAATATTTGTTTGGTCATGTAGTCTAAAGCGAGTAAGCGGATATGCGGAGGAATATACGGAGGTATAAGCGGTTTATAATATTTTAATTTAAAATATTAAAAAATACAATAATAAAATGTGATTATATAAAAAATAGATGACCTAACAAAATCTAAAATCAAAAAATTCAAATAAGATAATATAATCAATAAGTATATAAGCATGATATTATAAATTAATTATTTTTATAGAATATTTTGAATTTAATGCATATATATACACGTACAAATTTCGATTCAGCAGGGAACACACTAAGTCTATAAGAAAATCCTTAAACTCTAATGCATATATATAGATATAGATAACAAAAGCTAAAAAAATAACCATAAATATACAAATCATACATCCAAAATTATACATATATAAGGATCTCGAAGGGACAAAACTTGTTGACACAAAATATAGGAAAAATTTGTATTTGCATATAAAATTTATTAGAAGCACAAAAATGTAAAGTGCAAGACTATTAGTCAATTATTTCATATTTTATTCGAAGAAATAGAATGAATTTCATTGATAGAAAACTCAAAAGATTGTAAACAAATCATTAATAAGTGTTAGAAATGATGGAAAGATATGGATATAAGAAAAATACCTTAAATATAAAATGCGCAACATACGAGAATAATGAAAAGATGCATCAATGTAAATGATGATATGAGTTGCTTGGAAAAAAATCGAGTTAATGTGTCATCATCATGTTATGAATTAAACAAAAAAGACACATGAATCATATATGCAAGTCTCTTGTTCAGATATGCGGCAGCATATGCGGCCGCATATGCCGCATAGTCGGACCGCATATGCGGTTTGACCGCATATTACCGCATATGGCATATGTGCTTCGGTCAAGTGACCTAATACACATATTCAGCTGCATGGACCGCATTTCCGAACACTGGTGATAACCAGGCAGTTGTCAACAAACCAAGTGTCATAGTCCTTATCTGTTTCAGGAAGCGGAACCTTTATAAATTTATAAGAATGTAGCTTTTTCACTAACCACCAACGAATACTTGAAAGAATGAGACCATAGAACATAGTTTTCGATGCCCTTCAACTTGATAGAAGTGCTATGTACCACCAAAGAAGTAGAGCATGCAGGCTTGGTCTCAGAGGACGTCATGGTGGTCGCGTAGGTTAAGAAAAAGTGACCTACAAAGTATTCTATGTCTTTTTTTTAGTATCAAGGGACCTGATCAAGCATCAAGACGATATGCGACGGTCGTAAAAGACCCGTAGAAGGTCGTGAGGCATGCTAGTGGTCGTAGAAGGCCCGAGTTGCTGTTGGCATCGGCCTTAGAGGGACTGTAGGACTTCGTGGTGGTTGGAGGGCCAGGTGAGGCCACGATGTTGCTGGTGGCGGGCTTTGGAAGCCCTAGGTGTCGTTGGCGACGCCTAGGAGCCTTTAGGCGATGCGAAGGGGGTGGAGACCAACCTAGAGGCGACGCCGAAGGTCCTGAAGACCCACATGCAGCAGCTTGAGGGTTGCTGGAGGCCCTAGATTCCACTGTTGGCGCCTAAAAGCTCTCCTGGTGATACACAAGGGTTGAAGCAACACCTAAACCACCACCAAGCGGTGTGCGAGGGCAGGAACAATGCCTAGCAGCGAGATCAGGGGGTCTGAAGGTCCTAGGTGATGCGTGAGGTGGCACGCGAGAGGCCCTGTGGCCCTCCTAGCGGCACGCGAGAGGCGTAACGGAATCCCTTTTCGTGAGTGGTGGTTACAGCGACAGATTAGGGCTGGTAGTGGCGGCGAGAATTAGCTCAGAACACTGATCTAAGATTGTTGCCCTGATACCATGTGGAAAATAACTCAATGAGTTGTTTATTCAAGAGGTTTAAACCCTAGAGAGCTCAAAAGAACAAAATATATAAGTACCCCTGTGGGGTTACAATAGAATATAAGAACATAATCTATCGTAATCTCTAACAGTTTGGATTTTCATGATAAAGTACGAGTAAGGTATTCAAAACTTTCAAATAGTGGAAGATCTTGGTGGAGAATCACTCCAAAAAAGGTCAAATATCTAAGCTAATAATGGATTGTGGTTATGTTCGTCAAGGTTCTGAATTTTGCAATGAGGGGGGAGGGGTTGCAAGATACCACACTATCATGGATTCGTCACAACAGAATGGAGTTACAAAACAAACAATAGAACACTTATTGAGAAAGCAAGATGCATGCGTCTATATGATGGCTTTGATAAGGCATCCTGAGCTAAAGATGTAAACGTGGATTGTGACCCGATGAATCAGAACATTGCATTCGCAATCAACTATAAGATGCCCCTTGAGGTATGTCGTGGTAATCCTACAAATTAGTCTATTTTATGTTTCTTTAATAGCGTTGCATACTATTATATCAATGAAGGAAGGTCAGAGCCATGGGCAAAGAAAGAAATGTTTATGTGCGATGGTATACGAGTAAAGATTTATAGAATTTTGATTCCCTTCTATGCATTGAATAATTACTAGTAGGAATGCCACATTTGATGAGAATTATATGCTTTACTCGAGAATTGATCTACTAATTCAAAGATAAGTGATGATATCCATGAATATATGGAGTTTGAATCGACACCAAATAGCATTCAAGCAGTTAATCTCACTACTTCTGATCAAGTTGATGTTGAACAACCTGAAGTTGAGAAAATAGGCCTCATAGCATCATTGTTGATCATCCTCACGATGAGATATACCCCTCAAAGATATAGCTTTGAGGACATGGTTGCATTTGCACTACATGTTTCTAAGGATATAAAGTCTCCAGAACTATTCGCTTACAAGGACGTTATTGCATGAGAAGAATTCGAATAGTGGATTGTTGTTAGAGGTGATAATATGGGTTCTCTACACAAGAATCAAACATAGGAACTTGTCAAATTGCTAAAGGGGACGAAATCGTTAACTGCAAATGGGCCTTCATAAAAAGACAAGAATATCAAACAATGAAGGTATCAAGTACAAGACATGCCTAATTGCAAAATGCTATATTCAGAATGCATGGATAGCAGCTACATATTCTATCCCATTATGAGGTACACATCCATCATGGTGCTACTACCTCGTGCAACATATCGAGACCTAGTGTTGGAGCAATTAAATGTGACAATAACTTTTCAATGTGGTGAACTCGAAGGAGACATTCTGATGCGCAACCAAAGAGATTCATATTTCAAGGCAGGAAAGACCATGCATGCAGATTGATAAGTTCTTGTATGAACTCAAGCAATCTCATGGGCAGTACAAGAGGTTTGGTAGCTTCATGATTGGTCTTGGGTTCTAAATGTATCCATATAATTGTTGTCTTTACCACAAAAAAGTGGGCGATAGATCCCTCATCTATCTATTGTTTTACACGATGACAGGATGATTGATGCTAAGACATAACGTGCCATTTATGATATGAAGAAGATTCTTTGACTCAAAGTTTGACATGAAGGACCTTAGTGGTAAAATAATTTGGGGAAGGGAATCGACATGGAACGTGCTGAACATAAACCCTTGTTATCTCAAAAAAAATACATTGAGAAAGTCTTCGCGAGATTTGGGATGTCCGCAGTAAAACCCCCGATACTCCATCTACGGAAAATATTCATCTTTCGGCATCGTTTGCACCTTAGTCTAATGCATACGAGCAAAAGTCAAGAATTCACTATGCTAGTGGAGTTAGAAGCCTTATGTATGCCATTTATGCATGAGACCAAATATCGCTCATTTGTCAACATTATTAGTGTGTTCATTGGGAATACAATGAAGGAGGATTTTTGCAGGGAATCAAGTGATTTTTTTGGTATATGATCATCTATGGAAGTGATATGGAATGTTTGATTGTTGAATATTCAGATTCATATCATGTTGATGGAATGAGACCAAAGACATACTATGTCTTTGCTTTGGAGGGTTATGCCATTAGTTGGAAAGCTAACTTACAACCCTTAGTTACTTTGTCTATCACAGAGGCAGAGTATACAACATTTACAAAAGTCGCAGCAAGAGGAATCTGATTGGAAGACTTGATTGGAGATCTCGATCGATAACGCAGTTCAGGCCCAAATCTAGAGGTTTACAAGTTATTGTATACTATGAAAATCTTAGCATAATATATCTAGCCAGGGATTATGTGCATCATGTGAGTACCAAACACGATAATATCATGTTTCACTTCATCCGTTCTGATAAGAGGATTAAGTTAAAAAAAGGTTGGTCAGTATGTCCACAAAGACAATTCCTAGGAACAAGTTCAAACATTGCATGGACTAACACAGTAGCTCCACGGAGGAGAAGATGACAATGAATTATCCAGCAGTTGTTGAACTGCTATTTGAGAAATTAATTTAAGGTGGATATTGTTGGTGTGGCTTACATCCTAATTGATTAGGGAACAATTCAGATGCTAATTAATTAGTGATTTGTGACTAGGAAATCCATTTGGATTCTGATCCTAATTGATGTGAAGATTTATCAAAAATTCCGAGTTTGATCAAAGGATCCATTGATTTGTAATTAAAAATATGTCCAGATATTAATTAATTAGGGTTTCCTTTAATGTTGTGATTAGAGGATCCATCTGTACAAGGATACTGTAGAGATTTATGTTATGTTATTCTGTATCGTTTCATATTTTTTCTTTTCTTCTGGACTCTTATGTAATTTACCCATGGGTCCTCTCTATATAAGAGAGCCTAGGGTTCTATGGAATAAACGGATTGCTCATTTCCACCAACATGGTATCAGAGCCAAAACCCTAACCCTAAACTCCTTCCCGCCGCCGAGACCCTCCAGGGCCGTCGTCGATCTCCCCTTCTCGCCGGCAACCCCCTCCTTGCCGCCCCATAGCCCCCCCCTCCCGCCGGCAACCCCACCCTGCCGGCCTTTGACGTCGTCAGCCCTTCAACGCTGTTGTACGGAACCCTCATCGTCGGGTTCTCCTCTCTCCAGAACCGACACCCCTTCCTTTGTCAGCCACTATCTCTCCATGGATTTGAGTGCATAAAAGTCTACATATGCACTCAAATCCTATCAAGTTTATGTAGACACCGGTTTCTCATCTACAATCCCTAGTTTTCGTCTCCGGCAACATGTCAGAAAGTAAAGTCGATATGCCCTCTATAGGCGCATTCAAAGGTCCAGCGCCAAGAGTCAAGATGGATGGGACGAACTATGAGCTCCGGGCGATGCAGTTCATGAGTCTCATGAAGTCGAACGGTAAGACGTATATACTTACCGAGGAAGAGCCGGCAGAGAAGACTGGGATCTATGCCTCCTGAGAGGCCGATGATTCTTATGCCAAGGTTTGGCTATCAGAAATACTGTCAATGGAGATTGCCAATGATGTCCTCCATCAGCCCACCACCAAGGCGATGTGGGATATACGGGATGCCACATATTCACAGGTGCGGAACGAGACCAAGATGTTGCAGCTCCAGCATGGTATTTTTACGATGAAGCAGGATGGGCGGCCGCTTTACTCTTTGTATACGTCCATGCGGGGGATGTTTGAGAAACTATATAGCACTATACCACTCAAGCTACTCCTGAGCAGCAGAAGACCTTCCGAAATGCTACCATGGTGAGAGTACTACTAGCAGCACTTGATCCTGAGTATGAGGCAGCCCGCTCTCAGATACTTGTCGATGCTACTATTCCTCCTATGGAGGAAGTTTACCGGAGCCTCAGTCGCATCTCTGTTTCTTTTCTTCCAGCACATCTACTCCACCCCATTCGGCAATGGTTGTATCGCGAGGGAGAGGTGGTCAGTCTTCCTTTCGTGGACGTGGACCTCGTGGCCGAGGAGGTCGTTTTCGCCAGCCGTGCTCTTTTTGTCATCGCACAGGCCACTCAGAGGATACATGATATTCTAAGCATAGGTTTCCAGCATCGGCGCGTGTAGCCGAGCATGTTACATTTCCATCAACATCCACTCCAGATCACCGGTTCGAAGATCGTGTGGCGTGCCTGCGTGATATTATACCTCAATCATCTACTGATTCTCCAGGTGGATCTTAAGACAGTGCCGCTTCAGTATCTGCCAATACTTATGCCGCTGCCAGTATCTCAGGTAGTGCTACTGCCTTTACATCTTGTCATGATCTCTCAGATTGGATTATGGATCATGGCACCACCCACCACCTCTGTCGTGACAGAGATAGACTTGAGTCATACAGAGACATTCCACCTAGACGCTTAGTGCTCATAGCTGATGGGACTCATTCCCCCATCGTTGGACAGGGGGAATCACCTTGTCACTGTCTATGCATTTACAGAATGTTCTACATGCTCATGAGTTTTCCATGAATCTATTATCCATTAGTCAGATTACAAAGGATTTGCACTGTCGCGCTATATTTGACCCATCATCTCTCATTTCTCAGGACATACTAACAGGCAGGGTAATTGGTTGTGGCTCTGAGAAGAATGGTCTCTATCGTCTGGTCTGGAATTCATATGCTAACGTCTCTTCCCATTCAGCTGGATCAGTCTCTCCGTACACCTGGTACCTACGCTTTGGTCACCTCCCGCTCCAGAAGATGTGTCATCTCTTTCCTCAGATCTCTCCAAGTTCGTCGTTTCGTTGTGAAACCTGTCAGTTGGGAAAGCATCATCGTTCTAACTTCCCTAGTCGTCAGTGTCGGAGCAGTAGCTCCCCATTTGAGTTGTTTCATATTGATATTTGGGGTCCGAGTCGTGTTCTTGATCATCAGGGACACAGGTTCTATCTGGTTGTAGTTGATGACTTTTCTCGTGTATCGTGGGTATTTCTTTTAAAGAATAAATCTGAAGAAGGGGATGTTATTAAGAATCTTATCATTGAAGTGCAGAATGTTTTTTCTTCCTCGGTCAAATATGTTCGTACGGATAATGCATTGGAATTCTGCACTCATTCTCTCTCACATTTCTTTTCGTCTAAAGGTATTATCCATCAAACCACTTGTGCTTACACATCTCAACAGAATGGAGTGGCAGAGAGAAAACATCGTCATCTTCTTGATATCACTCAAACCCTACTAATCCAGAGTTAGTGTGCCTATCACTTTTTTGGGGGATGTTGTACTTACGGCCTGCTACCTTGTCAATCAGATGTCGTCCTCTGTTCTTGGTGAGAAAATTCTTCTTTCCGTTATTTTCCCAGATAAGGAATTGTTTTCACTTACCCCTCATGTATTTGGTTCTATTGCTTTTGTTTACCACTTGTCTCCTAGCCTTGACAAACTCTCTCCTAGAGCCATCAAGTGTATCTTTGTAGGTTACTCTCGGACTCAGTCGGGTTATCGTTGTTATGACCTTACAGCCGGAAAATATTTTATCAGTGCTGATATTACATTTTTTGAGTTCATTATGTACTTTTCTCCTGCAGGTGACAGGTTGGCTTCTTCTGCATCTAATGATGGCGTCTATGTTCCTCCTCCTCCTAGTCTGAGTCCACTAGTGTCCGTTCCTGTCCCGGTTGTCACGCCGACGTCATCTCCACCACCATAACCACCTATCCCACCATTACATAAATTCTATACACGTCGATTAGGTCCTGCTCAGGCGGTACGTCAAGCATCCATCACGCCTCAGGTATGTTCAGATGCTATTACTAGTGATGGGTCAGATAATGTGCATGTGCAGGATTCTTCTTTGCAGGAGGATGCATCATCGAGTACAGTGGACGATGATCCTGATGTAGCCATTGTTATTCAGAAGCAGAAATGGACTTGCGCGTCTTATCCCATTGCTTCCCAGGTTTCCTTTCACCGTCTCACAGGTGACTTCCAGAGATTTGTTGCGGCTTTGTCTTCTGTGGAGATACCACGGACGTATCAAGAGGCTATGAAAATTGACTGCTGGAGATCAGCTATAGAAGAAGAAATGCATGCTTTAAGTCCCGCGGTACATGGAGCCTAGTTACCGCTCCATCTGGCGCATCTATTGTTAGCTGCAAATGAGTGTTCACAATTAAGTACCATGCAGATGGCAGTCTTGATCGGTACAAGGCACGACTTGTTGCGAGAGGTTTCACTCAAACATATGGTGTGGACTATTTGGATATATTCTCTCCAGTGGCTCGGCACTCTACTCTTCGCATTCTTCTATCAGTTGTTATGGTACGTGACTGGTCCATATTTCAACATGATGTCAAGAACGCATTCTTGTATGGAGATTTGCAAGAAGAAGTCTACATGCAGCAGCCACCGGGGTTCGTTGCTGAGGGTAGAATCATATGGTGTGTAGACTTCACAAGGCGATATATGGCCTTAAACAGAGTCCAAGAGCGTGGTTCCAGAAGCTTTCCCACCTAATTGAGGGATTCAAAAGATCAAATGCGGATCACTCGTTGTTCATTCAGAAGACTTCTAAAGGTACAGTTGCCATCATGGTATATGTTGATGATATCCTGGTTACAGGAGATGGCGTTCAGGGAGTAGAGATGGAAAAAGCATTCTTGGGCCGTCAGTTTGTCACGAAAGATCTTGGTACCCTAAGATATTTTATGGGGTTGGAATTTGCCAGGAATGCACAAGGTCTGGTGATGACCCAAAGGAAATATATTACATATTTGCTTGTTGAAACAGGCATGGTTGGATGTAGACCATCGAGCACTCCTATGTATCCAAGTATGAAACTGTATGACAATGATACTGAAGAGGTGGACAGGAGAAGATATAAAGAGATGGTGGGTAAGCTTCTTTATATCACTGTAACTCGACCCGATATTGCTTTTGCAGTAAGTCGGGTGAGTCAATTTATGGAGCAACCAAGGCAGGTTCATATGGATGCCATATACATGATACTGAGGTATCTAAAGTCTTCTCCAGGCTCAGGGTTGTTGTTTAGAAAGAACATAGATTTATCTATTTCAACTTGTGCAGACGCAGATTATGCAGGGTGTCCTACGGATCGTAAGTCTACTTCAAGCTTTGCAGTTTTTGTGGGGAGCTCTCTGGTTTCTTGAAAAAGCAAGAAGCAAACTGTTGTGGCGAGATCCAGCGCTGAATCTGAATATAGGGCCATGGCGCAAGCGAGCATGAAGATGATGTGGGTTCGAGCCGTATTAGAAGACTTACATATAGATGTACCTTTACCCATGCAGCTTCAGTCTGGCAATCAAGCAGCTTTGTTTATAGCCAACAATCCAGCATTTCACGAAAGAACAAAGCATATCGAAGTAGACTGCCACTACACTAGAGATATGATCTAGAAGGGCTTGATTTCTACTTCACATATTAGTTCAGAGGATCAGACTGACAACGTATTTACCAAGCCATTGCTCAGAGGACCCTTTCAGAGATGTTCTTCCAAGCTGAGCATGATTGGCATCTATGCTCCATCTTAAGGGAGAGTGTAGAGATTTATGCTATGTTATGTTATGTTATGTTATTCTGTACCGTTTCATATTTTCTCTTTTCTTCTGGACTCTTATGTAATTTACCCACGGGTCCTCTCCATATAAGAGAGCCTAAGGTTCTATGAAATAAACGGATTGCTCATTTCCACCAATAGATACCATATAATTAGAATTTTGAAACATTCTACATAATATAGTTCTTTCACCATATTGAGAAAGATTCACCATCATTATCAAGGACATGGCATAATTACATGTGATTCTTGTAAATCTTTGTTGAAGTTGTTTCTTGCATTTTAATATATGTGTTCGAGCAACGCCCTACTTCTGTTACGTGCAACATATTTATTCATTTTTCTTTATATCTGAATTGAGATTTTGGACAAAATATAGCAGCCATCAAAATCTAGAAACAACACAAAATTAATATACCTTGTAAAATCCTATTATTTTGAAAGGGAGTATATGTGAGTTGTGTATTTTTAAAATATGGCATCCCATCAACTTCACTTTAGTTTTTTGTTACACACAAGGAAATATCTCAGTTTAATTGGCTAGAGCAACCATTATCGAAAACCTTTTACATAAGTTGTTGAGGTGAAGGAGGAGATTGCATGAAGACAACAATCCATGCAAACATGGCTCCACAAGGTTGATGTCAATACTCTTCGCTCCCACCTTGGCCCAAACAATGGATTGGGCTAGATGTACAAAGTTACAAATAATGTTGTAGTAGGTAAATAAAAATTTAAGGGGACGGAGGTGGGGAGGTGTTGATAGGTCACTACAAGAACTTCTCTAATAAGTAGGTATCAGGGGCATAATAATGGCAGGAAAGGAAAACACATTGATCATGGAGATCTTACTAATAGCTGTAACAGAAATGAGAATCATTAGGTGGGCTATCGCATGAGACATCCAGTGACTAATAGGTTCCCATTTTTTATACAATTGGTTTTGAAGTTGCTTGGAGAGATTGTGAACGGAAATACCAATTCCAATAAATTTAGTCATTTCTTTGCTCTCCTTGCCAAGGAAAGCGATGACTACCAGACATGAGCAAGATTGACCTCTAACATCAAGAAGTTCTTTTGCTTAATAGTAGCCACGATGTCAGGCAACATCATCAGTGCAATGACCTACTATTGAATTTGAATGACATCCCAAAAGGATGCCTTCCATCGTGGTTGACCAATGGATGAGAAGGGTGGGCAAGAACACAAGCTGGAGAAGCAAGTGAAAGGGAAAAGGAAAAAATATACATTGGTATAACTCAAAATCTGCCCACTTTTCGTGAATCCTAAGTTGTCATAAGTCTGACTTGCTTGCCTCCTTAGAACGAGCTAGGAGATCACCCTAATTGATCATTGAAAGCAAAAAAAGGTGAGTTTACTCTCTTTCAAGAAGAAAGGTGGGTGTCGCCCTTCAGGGATGGGTTAGGGAACTGGAGTGTAAACTTGATGTGGAGAATATTATCTCCCACAACCGAATGTTTGATGTGCTCGTGTGCTTATTACATGGATGATTAGATGTTGATTGACTAAGGCTTGATAGCTTATCACGTCTACTTTATAAGTGAGTCTGTCCAATTTTGATTCTTGAAAGAAATGAGGTAGTAGAATCGAATTCCTCCATCTCATGAACTTTTACAACATTTCCCACATATATAGTAAAAATCCTCATATGTATACATTTCATCAAGTGCCTTGAGGTAGCAGAATCGAATTCCTCCATCTCATGAACTTTTACAACATTTCCCACATATATAGTAAAAATCCTCATATGTATACATTTCATCAAGTGCCTTGCCTTACAGACCTAGAGAGGTCCACATGCAAGGAGACCAAAGGAAAATAAATCTAACTACTCAAACACCCCTTCTAAAAGTGCTGGAATTTGGCAAAGCAGTTTAATGTCCAAGAGGTGACCTCGCATATACTGCCAACACTTGTCGGCAGGTAATCCATTCTAGAAACCCTTTCATAGCTTATGGAATGGTGTGGATATAGGGAAATGGAGAACTCAAGCTTTCTTATAGATGGTGAAATTATAAGGTATATGTTGGGAAATCAAAAAGTTGTTTATTCCTAGGCAAGGAAGGCCATATCGATATCGGTATCGGTATCGGTATCGATATCGGTACTGTGTCGATACTATATATTGTCAATATATCTATATCGACGCCATATCGCCGATATCGAACCGATTTTGTGAAGAAAATGGCCTTCCAAGACCAAATATCGGCCATATCGACGATATATCGGTCACCTATCGATACTGATATATCACGATATGGCCTTCTATGTTCTTGGGAACCCTAGGCTCTCTTATATAGAGGGGATACCTATGGGTAAATTACATAAGATGAACATAAAGAAATAAAATAACAGAAAGGTACATAGGAACATAGAAATATCTCTACACTCCCCCTCCAGATGGAGCATAGATATCAACCATGCTCAACTTGGAAGAACACTTTTGAAATGGCCCCCTGAGCAATGCCTTGGTAAAAATATCTGATGTTTGCTCTCATGAACTAACATGAGAAGTAGAAATCAAACCTGAATCATATCTCTAGTATAATGGCAGTGAACCTCAATATGCTTCGTTCTTTCATGGAATGCAGGATTATGAGAAAAGCATAAAGCAACTTGATTATCACATTGTAACCACATGGGTAGAGGTACATTTATATACAAATCTGCTAACACTGCTCGAACCCGCATCATTTATGTGCTTGTTTGTGCCATAGCCCTATACTTAGATTCGACAGTTGATCTAGTCACAATCGTTTATTTCTTACTTTTCCAAGAAACAAGAGAACTGCCAACAAACACAGCGAAGCCTGAAGTAAACTTCATATTCTAGGACACCCTGCATGGTTTGCATCAACACATGCAGAAACAGAAAGAATTGCCCCTTTTCAGAATAGTAATCCTGCACCTGGAGAATCTTTTAGATATCTCAAAATCATGTATATAGCATCCATATGTACCCGTCGGGGTTGCTCCATGAACTGATTCACCCAACTCATTGCAAAAGAGATATCGGGTCTAGTGATAGTAATATAGAGGAGCTTTCCAACCATCTCTATATATCTCCTTCTGTCGACCTCATCTGTATCATCATCATATAACTTCATGCTAGGATCCATAGGAAGAGTATAGGGTCGACACCCAACCATGCACGTCTCAACAAGCATGTATGTAACATACTTCCTTTGGGTCATCACAAGACCTTGCGCATTCCTAGCAAATTCTAACCCTAAGAAATACATTAGGGTGCAAGACCCTTAGTAACAAACTGACGACCCAGAAATTCTTTTACCATCTTGATCCCATGCACATCATCTCCTGTAACAAGTATATCATCAACATAGGCCATGATGACAACAATACCTCTACGTGTTCTCTGCACAAAGAGTGAATGGTCTGCATTTGACCTCTTGAACCCCTGCCTTGCAATCAGATTCGAGAGCTTTTAAAACCATGCCATTGGACTTTGCTTAAGGCCATATATTGCCTTATGAAGTCTATAAACCTACTGACACTCCCCCTCAGCAGCAAACCCCGGAGGTTGTTGCATGTAAACTTCCTCATGTAAATCTCCATACAAAAATGCATTTTTAACATCTAGTTAAAACAAAGGCCAATTACTTATCACTGCAACTGAAAGTAGGACACGTAGAGTTGAGTGGCAAGCAACTGGAGAGAGTGTGTCCATATAATCCACGTCGTATGTCTAAGTAAATCCCCGTGCCACTAATCTTGCTTTGTAATGATCGAGGCTCCCATATGCATGATGTTTAACAATAAACACACATTTATAACTAACAACAGACGTCTCAGGAGGAGCAGACACCAAACTCCAGGTACCACATGATTGCAAAGCATCCATCTCTTCCTCCATAGCCAAGCACCAGCGATTATCCTTCAAGGCCTCCTGATAATTTCGTGAAATATCTACGGCGGATAGAACCACTGTAAATCCCTGAAATTCCCCTATCAGACAATGAAAGGAGCCCTGAGAGGCAAGCGTATATGAAGCACAAGAATGTTTCTGCTTCTGAACTGCAATGGGTATATCCAAATCATTGGGAACCTCCTCCATATGTGGGTTAGTCTTCTGCAATGATTCCTGCATAGATATATCTCCGAACCCATCGTTAGAAATCATGTTATCAGAACAAACCTGGGACGTGATGTATGACATGCGATGACCATGAGCAGAAACAGGCCGACGGGTATAGAATTTTGGTAACGATGGAACAATGGGCACATTTTGGTAGGAGGGGGTGGAGGAGGTGGTGGTGATGGCGATGGTGGAACATCAGGCACAGAAGGAGGAGATGACAGACTCATAGGCAAGGGTGGCATGCAAACCTCATCATTAGAGTCTAATGAAGCCAACCTGTCACCTGTATGAGAGAAATACATCACAGACTCAAAAAATGTGACATCAACACTAATATAGTATTTCCTGCGCAATGGATCATAACACGAGTAAACCTTTTAGCACCTGAGGTACCCAACAAACACACATTTAATAGCTCTGGGAGAGAGCTTGTCAAGAACTGGAGTCAACTGGGGAACAAAAGCAATAAAGCCAAACACATGAGGAGTAAGTGAGAACAACTCCTTCTCAGGAAAAGCTATACAGAAAGGAATTTTCTCACCCAAGAAGGATGATGCCATGCGATTCACCAGATAGCATGCCGTAAGAACTGCAGCATCCCAAAACGAATGTGGGGCACGACTCTGAATGAGAAGAGTCCGAGTGACATCAAGTAGATGGTGATGCTTTCTCTCGGCAACACCATTCTATTAAGAAGTGTAAGCACATGTTGTTTGATGAATAATTCCACTGGATGAAAGGAAATGTGATAGCGAACGAGTACAGAATTCCAAAGCATTATCAGTTCGCACAAATTTCACAGAGGTAGAGAAAACATTCTGCACTTCATTGATAAAAGTTTTGATCATATCCCATGCTTCGGATTTATTTTTCAATAAAAAGACCCTTGATAAACGAGAAAAACCATCAACAGCAACAAGATAAAATCGATGTCCCCAGTGATTAGACCTGGCCAATGGGCCGGGGGCCCGCCCGCCCAGCCCGCTCATGGGCCGGGCTTGGGCCAAGAGATTTCATGAATGGGCCGGCCCGGCCCAGCCCGCTCTTTGGCCCGCCTATCAAATGGGCGGGCCGTAGACATGTGCTACAAAACCCGGCCCAGCCCGGCCCGCACATATAAAAATATGGATTTTAAAGTACATTTTAGATACATTTAATATAATATACTTGAAGTTTTTATTTTATATTATCAAAATTAAGGAAAGTAGTTGCAAAGCTTCTGGTCATGTTGTTAATCTCAAATTAACAATAACAAGGTCTGGGGTGGGATCTGTATAGGGCCATCTACTGTTGATTGCATTTAGATGTAACGTATTCACCTGCTCACCAGGTCATCGAAATGCTTATCCTTAAGTACGTTCATTGCCATAAAAGATATTTTTATCTTCTCATGATTTTAATAATGTGATAATTTTATTATCTATTGTAACAGTTCCCATTGTGCATATTTTTTTTTTGAAAACTCAAAGAAGGGGGAGACACTCGATGGTGTTCACCCCAGTATAAATTATTAAAAAGAACGAGATACTTACAACGTGAGTGGGGGAAGAAGGGAGGAAGAAGGAGAGACCAAAGTTAAAAACAAGGAATGCGACAACCGGCCCCGAGGCCTAACTAGCTAGACCAATCAGTAATTAGCAAGGTAGCCGCGGAAGTGACATTCTCCTCGTAGAAGCGCGCGCCCGAGAAAATGGAGTCGTTGCGAGCCCTCCAGATCGACCAAAGGCGCGCCAAGGGGCCCAGCAGATGCGAGCGGGGTCTCCTTCTGTTGGCCCAAAGGATATTGCATAAGTCTTCCGTATCGGCCGCGCGAGCCCAAGCAACCTCGTCCCAAACCCGAGACACCGATGAACAAAGGAAGAACAGGTGGTCAGCCGATTCATCAGACACCCCACAGAGCTGGCACAGCATGCTTGGAGTGTGTAGGAAGGAAGCACACCGGTCACGAGTCATCAGCCTCCTATGCCGAAAAACCCAGAAGAAGAAGGTGATCCTAGAGGGCAGGCGGAGCCCCCAAAAGAGAGCACAGTCACGAACCAAGGAAGCATCCAGGGGAGGAGGAGTCGGAAGCAAAGCAAAGAAGGCCTTGCGAGAGGAGAACGGAGCATCCCTCCAAGCCCAGTGGTCCCTCCCGCCAGAGGGGGAGGTGGAAGAGGAAAGAGCCTCCAGCAGGGAGGCCAGGTCATTGGCGCGTTGGTCTGAAAGGAACCCCGAGAAGGTGGGGCACCAGCCATCGTTGAGCCAGTAGTCGGCAATGGTGGCCAGGCGGTTAGACGCCAAGGAGAAAAGCCGCGGGAAGCGAGACCGGAATGCGCCACACCCCGTCCAGTCGTCCAGCCAGAATTTGAAAATAGAACCCGATCCCAGCACCGGAGAGAACAAAGAGCAATTCTTTTGATAAATATCAAAGATGTAGCGCCAAAAGGGGGAAGAGTGAACAGGGCGGCTCCCGCGCATGAAGGAGTTCCAGTCCTCACCCAAAATCGCACGCAGCACGTTGCCAAAGAAGGAATCATCCTTACCCCATATCTTAATCACCCATTTCAAGAGCAAGGCCTCATTCACCCGATCCAAGGAGCGAACGCCAAGGCCGCCCAATTTCTTGGGCCGAGTAACCACATCCCATGCAACCAAATGAATCCCTCTGCCGCTGCCGTTCGCCCGCCCCCACAAAAATCTTCGCATGCACTTTTCCAAACGTACCCGAACACCCACCGGCAACTTTCGAACCGAAAGGAAGTAGATGGGAATTGCAGAGAGAACCGACTTCAGAAGAACAAGGCGACCGCCCCGGGAAAGCAAGGAAGCCTTCCATCCAGCCAAGCGTGAATCAACCCGCTCCAAGATCACCCTCCAGTCATTAAGGCGGTTCCGACCAATCGAAAGAGGAACACCGAGGTAAGGGAGAGGGAGCTCCCCAATCCGCGAGCCAAGGATACGACTGCAGTCGGCCTCCTCAGGCGCCGACAAACCAAAAGGCACCATACAGCATTTGTCAAGATTAATCGTCATTCCCGAAAGATCACCGAAAAAGGAGATCGTATGCGCCATCCCAGCCACCGCGTCGGAGTTCCCTTCAATGAAGCAAATGGTGTCGTCCGCGAATTGAATAATAGGCACACATAAACCTTCCTTCCGAAATCCCGCAGTGAGGCCAGCATCAATGACACCTTGCACCATCCGAGGCAAGACATCCGAGGCAAGAACAAAGAGCATAGGGGCTAAAGGGCATCCCTGGCGCACCCCCCTACGAGGCTGGAAGAGACCGCCAGCCGGCCGGCCATTGACGAGCACGGAAAGAGAGACCATGGAAATACATCTGCGCATCCAAGAGATCCATGCATTTGGGAAGCCCCGCCGATGAAGAACAGACCATAAGAATCGCCAGTCAATCAAATCGTACGCTTTGGAGAAGTCGATCTTCCATAGGATACCTTTCTTTTTCTCTCTCTTCCAATCGGCCACAATTTCCGAGGCCACAAGGATACAATCCGCAATATGTCGACCTTTAATAAACGCACCTTGAACCGGTGAGGTGAGGCCGTTCAGGATCGGCGATAAACGGTTGGCCAACGTTTTAGCGATAATGAGATAGATAGCGTTGGAGACGGCGATAGGGCGGAAATCGTCAAGGTGAAGAGCGGGAGATTTCTTCGGAATAAGAACGATGTGCGCCCTGTTGATACGATCGAAGCCATGGTTACCCGCGCAGAAATCAGAAGCCACCGCGAGGACGTCCCCCGAGACCACCTCCCAAAAATCCTTGTAGAAAGAGACGGGAAAACCATCCGGACCCGGGGAAGAATCCCCATTCAGGCTCCACACAGCGGACTTAAGCTCAGCCAAGGAAATAGGCCGAGTGAGAAGAGAGCAGTCAGCGTCCGAGACCCGGGTGTGAACCCCTCAGGATCCGGGTACCCGTTTACGCGCAATTCGCAAGATATCATTCACAATTATATCGCACAAGTTGTAAAAATACAGGGAAAATTTTTTCGCGACTATGACATTCATTCTCAATACATTACCACAAGTAAAAGAGACAATATGGCACCAAAACTCTTTTCATTAATATCCATATCCATTTACAACATGTACAAGCATATTCCGCTTTACAACATATATCCCAAAATGTGTTACAAAAGAGAAAACATTTACATCATTATCTGAACAAAAACTGAGACAAAGTAATTCATACCGTCGGGTATAAACTCTGTCTCCAGGAAGCATGTATCGCTACTGAGCTGCAGGCTGTTTGCCTGCCACACATATTAGGAAAGAAAAGGCGTCAGCGGTTGCTGGACATCCAGAAATGGCAGCATGCAGCAGAGGACTTGTGAGGTCTTGGAGCCTTCTCGTTAGAATTTTGGGAAAGGATTTGGGAGGAAAAGGAAAGAGGGCTTGAGGTTATTTATAAGAGAAGCATGTGCCTTGTTTTTAGACATGTGGAGGAAGGAAGAGATGGCTAAGTGGCTGGAAAGGAGAGACATTTAAAGGCCATATGGCCTGCTGTAGTTGTCTACTACGGCTGACAATAAACAAAATTTATTATGTAAATATATATATATATATATTTACCAATTTCTCTCTTTAGTTCACATACTTAAAATTGACCTCAGGCGCACATCGGACCTCTGATTTCGACGCGCCATAGCTCGATTTGACCGTCTCAAAATGACGATCAAAATGAGTATAATGTTGATATACTTTCGGTCAAGTTTCGAATACTCGAAATTTTCGGATACGGCTTTTGTCTAAGACTAAATTTTGTAATTTAAAATATCATATGACCTCCGATTGACGAACGGTCGATTCCGTTGGTCTTATATCGTCGAATCGGATCAAATGACGGTCTCGGTTCGTTTTGCGGTTTCCGAATTTGCGTCGCGGCTTTTCACGGCACGCTTTACGAAGGGACCGATTTTTGGCCGATTTCGTCCGAACGACTTTTGATTCACTACTAATTGGTCGTTTTAGGTTGTTTAGTATTGCCCGATAACGTTTTTTTGTTCATTAGACCCAAATTCGGACGACTTCGGGTTTGATTGGAAACCGGATGCTACAAATATAAAAACCTCAAAGGGAGTCTCGTCCTCGAGACTCGAGTTAAGGCTATTAGGTGACTTGTTTGAATTTCATATGTCCATAAAAACCTCAAAGGGTTTTGAACCCATAAAAACCTCAAAGGGAAAACAAGCCATATATTTATAATGTGTCTAATTACAAAAGCTTGTTTTGACGATTACATCAAAATAGCTGCGGGTATCGTGCCCGCATGTCGGCTTCAATCTCCCATGTCGCTTCCTTGACGCCGTGTCGGTGCCACAAAACCTTGACCAATGAAATCTCTTTGCTGCGAAGCTTCTTCACAGCACGGTCAAGTATCTGAACTGGCTTCTCCTCATAAGTCAGATCCGGTTCTACATCGAGATTCTCGTAACTGATAATGTGGCGAGGGTCATGGACATACTTCCTCAGATTGGATATGTGGAAAACATCATGAATAGCTGAAAGATGTGGAGGAAGGGCTACTCGGTATGCAACTTTCCCTACACGAGCAAGAATCTCGAACGGTCCAACATATCGTGGCGCCAATTTGCCACGAACACCGAATCTCTGCACTCCCTTCATGGGAGATACACGGAGAAATACCCAATCTCCAACCTATAATTTATAGGAATATAATTAGTATGAGATTAAGTTGAACACATATATATCATAATTGAGTGGATGAGGAGAAAATAATTAGATTACCTGAAACTCTAAGTCTCTCCTCCGACGGTCTGCATAACTCTTCTGGCGACTCTATGCCGTCAGAAGCCTCCGTCTCACAAGATCAACAGCTCTCGCGGTCTCCTCCAGGAGATCTACGGAATAGAGAGCATGATCACCTACCTCACGCCAACTGAGAGGTGTGAGGCATCTCTGCCCGTATAGGGCTTCGAATGGTGCCATGCCAATACTGGAGTGATAGCTGTTGTTGTACGTGAATTCCACTAAGGGCAAATGGTCCTTCCAGGACCCTTTCCACTCCAAAGTGCATGCGCGAAGTAGATCCTCAAGCGTCTGAATGGTGCGCTCACTCTGCTCGTCTGTCTGCGGATGGTATGCAGAACTCATCTTCAGCTCTGTCTGTAGTGCTGACATGAACTGATGCCAATAATGAGATGTAAATCTCGAATCCCTGTCAGACACCACCTCCCGTGGTATACCATGCAGCCTGATAATGTTCTGTACATAGAGCTTGGCCAATCTGGATGGAGTGTAAGTCGTGTTGACAGGTATGAAATGGGCTGACTTGGTCAACCTATCAACAACGACCCATATGGAATCATAGCCACCTGGTGTCTTCGGCAATCCCGTGACAAAATCCATAGAAATGCTCTCCCACTTCCACTCGGGAATGGGGAGAGACTGCAGTAATCCTGGCGGTCTCCTGTGCTCAGCCTTGACCATCTGACAGGTCATGCATCTACTAACATGTAGCGCCACATCACGCTTCATTCCATCCCACCAGAAATGTCGACGCAGATCACGGTACATCTTCGTACTGCCTGGATGAATAGATAACCGTGAACTGTGTGCTTCGTCCAAAATGTCTATGCGAAGCTGCTCGTCATTGGGTACAACGACCCGTCCTGCCTTCCATAAAATAGACTCCATCACAACAAACTCGTCAAATTCGTCCTTGACGGTGCGCATGTATCTATCATGAATCCAAGGATCGGTCTTCTGGCCCTCAACAATACGATCCCAAAGACTACTGTATCGTGGAGGCACGGCGGTAGAAATGGATGCGCTCTCCTGAGGATGCCAATCGGTCAAAGCTGCAAGCGTATCCCATGTGTATAGCCAGTTCGCCGTACCATCAGCATGCGCTCTCCTGCTAAGTGCATCAGCTACCACGTTTCCCTTACCGGGATGGTAAGAGATCGTGCAATCATAATCCTTCAGCAATTCGAGCCATCTACGCTGCCTCATGTTCAACTCCTTCTGATCAAAGATGTACTTTAGGCTCTTGTGATCGGTGAAAATCTCGAAATTTACCCCATATAGATAGTGGCGCCAGATCTTCAAAGCGAAGACAACTGCCGCCAACTCCAAGTCATGTGTGGGGTAGTTCCGCTCGTGCGGTCTCAACTGTCGTGATGCGTAAGCAATCACCTGTCCTCTCTGCATCAACACTGCTCCGAGACCTTCTCCAGATGCATCCGTGTAGACTGCATAGTCCTGAGTGCCTGAAGGAAGAGCAAGAATAGGTGCTGTGGTCAACCTCTCCTTCAGTGTCTGGAAGGCCTGCTCACATGAATCGTCCCAAATGAATGACACTCCCTTCTGCGTCAATCGTGTCAATGGACGGACGATGGGTGAAAATCCGCTGACAAAGCGTCTGTAATAGCCCGCTAGTCCGAGGAAGCTCCGAATCTGAGTGACTGTCTTGGGCTGCTCCCAAGACATAACTGCATCTATCTTCGCAGGATCAACTGCAATGCCTGCTCCAGAAATGATATGCCCGAGAAATGAGACCTGGGATAACCAGAACTCACACTTGCTCAACTTGGCATATAGCTTGTGCTCCCTCAATGTATCCAAAACAATTCGTAGATCATTCGCATGATCCCATTCATTCCGTGAATAGATGAGCACATCGTCGATGAACACTACTACAAACTTGTCCAAGTATGGACGGAAGATACGGTTCATCATATCCATGAAAGCCGCAGGTGCATTGGTGAGCCCAAACGGCATCACCACAAACTCGTAGTGTCCATAGCGAGTCCTGAAGGCTGTTTTTGGAATGTCCGACTCGCGAATCCTCAGCTGATGGTAGCCTGAGCGAAGATCGATCTTCGAGAAAACCGAAGATCCCTGGAGTTGGTCGAACAAATCATCAATGCGCGGCAAGGGATAACGGTTTTTCACCGTTCTCTTGTTCAGCTGCCTGTAATCGATGCATAACCTCATGGATCCATCCTTCTTCTTGACAAATAGAACCGGAGCACCCCAAGGTGAAGTGCTCGGCCTCACGAATCCTAAGTCAAGCAACTCCTGCAACTGCACCTTCAGCTCCCTCAACTCGGTTGGTGCCATGCGATATGGTGCCATAGAGATCGGCTGTGTATCTGGTAGCAAGGTGATCTCGAACTCGATCTCTCTCCCTGGAGGTAATCCTGGTAGCTCATCAGGAAATACATCTGGATATTCAGATATTACTCGTATATCCTGTATCATCGGCTCCTGATCAGACACCTCCCGAACAAAAGCAAGATATGAATCGCAACCCTGGTCAACAAGTCGCTGGGCTCGCAATACTGAAATGTACTCCACGGTGGAGTCATGTATAGTACCCTCAAAGGTGAACTCGGGTATATCAGGAATCCTGAAGACAACCGTCTTCCTAAAGCAATCAACTAGTGCATGATGAGTAGATAGCCAATCAATGCCCAAAATCAAATCGAACTCATCAAGCTGCAGAAGTAGACAATCTGCAATCATCTCATGACCGCCAATCAGTACGGGCAAGTGCCTGACTATCAGAGATATGATAAATAACTGGCCACCTAGCCCTCGGATGTGATATGGAGACGATAGCGTCTCTGCAACTCTATCTAAAGATACAAGCAACCTCGAGGCAAGGAAAGAGTGTGTTGCGCCGGAATCGAATAAAACATGGAAAGGTCGGCCCAAGACTGAGACCATACCTTTCACTACTGTGGCCGCTGAACGTGCTTGCTCCTCAGTAACGGCATGTAACTGTCCCTGCCTGGCTGATGCAGCACTAGAACCTGCCACACTCTGCGTCTGTCTCTGCTGCTGCGGTCGCCTGAAGTTGGAGCTCCTGCCACGGGAACTCCCTGAACGCTGTGCCTGAGGCTGTGACTGTGAAGGCTGTGGCTGAGGCTCGCCAGAAGCCTGTGGGCACTGTGCTCGGTAATGTCCCCACTCGTGACATCGATAGCATCTGACTGGCCTGGTAGGTGGAGTAGCTGTGCCTGTGCTCCGAGCTGGTCCGGCTGGTGGTCGGTCTACTCGCTGCGACCCAGATGGTCGAGCGGACTCTGTGCCACGTCCGACGAGTGCTCCTCCTAGAGTAGTCGATGGAGAAGAGCGAACACTGCCTGTGAAGGACGAACCTGTGGGTCGGAACCGTCTGTCTGACCTCTGCTGCTGAAACGGTCGACGTATCGGTCCAAAAGATCGTCGCGGTCTAGGTGCTGCTCCAGACGAGCTCCCGAAACGTCTCCCCCTGATGTCCTCAAACTTCTCCGCAGCATCGGTAGCCTCGGAGATAGAAGTGATGTGTAATCCTGCCAGCTTCTCCTGCACCTCCTCGCGCATGCCGCCAATGAACTTCTCCAGATTCTCCTCTGGAAATGCGCCAGCTGCTCGGGTATGTCGTGATAGCTCTGTGTATCTGATGAAATAATCTCTGGCGGTCATCTGTCCCTGACGAAGCTCTGCAAACAGTCGGCGCTGGGACTCCTTCCACTTCGCAGAAAAGAAGTGGCCTCGGAACTTCGTCTCGAAATCGTTCCAAGTAGGCTCTCGGCCTAACTCGGACACTATGGCCTCCCACCATCGCTCGGCGAAGTCTGTCAGTGAATACTCTATGAAAGATAGCCACGTGTCTCGTGGCGCATGAATTGCCCTGAGCACCTTCATCACTCTCTTCAGCCATTGCTCAGCATCATCTGGTGAACCTGTACCCTCGAACAAGGGTATGTTGGCCCGCTGGTAGGACGTGAAAACCGACTGGTGCCTGTGAATGGCGGAATACTCGCGTGCATCCTCGTCAGCAAAGTCAACAGGGTCCTGCTCCCTGTCTAACTTTGCATCCTCCTCAGCTCCATGCTCTGGAATGTCCTCTAGTGGATCGTCAGGATGAGGCTGCTCCACCTCAACGGACTGGTGCTGGTCTTGCCGTATCCCATCCTGAGATGGATGGTACGTGAAATCTGATAGATCCTCAAACCGCATCTCAATATCTGTCTGCCTGTCAGCAATCTCGGTCTGCTGGGCCAATATCTGCTCCTGCTGGCCTCTCATAGCAGCCTGCTGCTGCTGAAGATCAGTAAGTGCGCTCAGTATGCGTGCCAGCTGATCAGAAGTATCCTGACCTGGTCGAGATGCCATGGCTCTGCATAAGAACCATAATTAGTCATAAAAATGCCCTAGACAGATATTTATCATAAATGCTTTTCTCTTCTTGGGATATAAGATGAAAATTAATGAAATTGGTGACATCTGTGGTTATTGAATATGAATGTCATATTTCCCTTCTCGAACTCACGACAAGTCGGTAGACTGTCGCTATTCGAGATCTTAATGCGATCGGAATTGTAATATCGCGAATGTGCGTATCGGGGTACCACTGCTCTGATACCAAACTGTGAACCCCTCAGGATCCGGGTACCCGTTTACGCGCAATTCGCAAGATATCATTCACAATTATATCGCACAAGTTGTAAAAATACAGGGAAAATTTTTTCGCGACTATGACATTCATTCTCAATACATTACCACAAGTAAAAGAGACAATATGGCACCAAAACTCTTTTCATTAATATTCATATCCATTTACAACATGTACAAGCATATTCCGCTTTACAACATATATCCCAAAATGTGTTACAAAAGAGAAAACATTTACATCATTATCTGAACAAAAACTGAGACAAAGTAATTCATACCGTCGGGTATAAACTCTGTCTCCAGGAAGCATGTATCGCTACTGAGCTGCAGGCTGTTTGCCTGCCACACATATTAGGAAAGAAAAGGCGTCAGCGGTTGCTGGACATCCAGAAATGGCAGCATGCAGCAGAGGACTTGTGAGGTCTTGGAGCCTTCTCGTTAGAATTTTGGGAAAGGATTTGGGAGGAAAAGGAAAGAGGGCTTGAGGTTATTTATAAGAGAAGCATGTGCCTTGTTTTTAGACATGTGGAGGAAGGAAGAGATGGCTAAGTGGCTGGAAAGGAGAGACATTTAAAGGCCATATAGCCTGCTGTAGTTGTCTACTACGGCTGACAATAAAAAAAATTTATTATGTAAATATATATATATATATATATTTACCAATTTCTCTCTTTAGTTCACATACTTAAAATTGACCTCAGGCGCACATCGGACCTCTGATTTCGACGCGCCATAGCTCGATTTGACCGTCTCAAAATGACGATCAAAATGAGTATAATGTTGATATACTTTCGGTCAAGTTTCGAATACTCGAAATTTTCGGATACGGCTTTTGTCTAAGACTAAATTTTGTAATTTAAAATATCATATGACCTCCGATTGACGAACGGTCGATTCCGTTGGTCTTATATCGTCGAATCGGATCAAATGACGGTCTCGGTTCGTTTTGCGGTTTCCGAATTTGCGTCGCGGCTTTTCACGGCACGCTTTACGAAGGGACCGATTTTTGGCCGATTTCGTCCGAACGACTTTTGATTCACTACTAATTGGTCGTTTTAGGTTGTTTAGTATTGCCCGATAACGTTTTTGGGTTCATTAGACCCAAATTCGGACGACTTCGGGTTTGATTGGAAACCGGATGCTACACCGGGGGACCCCCTCCCCGAGCCAATGCCATCGCCGAGGGGGAAGGGCAGAAGAAGAACAACGGAATTGCTCCGTGATGGCATTACCCATCGCACGATCATCCGAAAGCACCTGGTCATTGATGGAGATACTCCTAATAAAATTTAATCGACGTCGGTTGCTAGCCGCCCGATGAAAGAAGGAAGTGTTGGCGTCGCCCTCCTTGAGCCATTTAACCTTAGATCTTTGGTGCCATTCAATACAACGCTTTTTGTCCTCAGCCTGAACCCGAGTAATAGCATTCGAGCGGTCAAGAAGCTCGCCCACAGAAAGTTCACGATCGTTCTCCAAGGAGTCCAGGTGCATGATAATATTCTCAGCCTCGGAACGAATAGCCTTGCGCGAGTGCCTAAGGGTAGCTTTGAAATCAACAAGCACCCGACGGAGGGAGGATAACTTCTGAGATAAACTTGCCGCCGCCGATCCCGAGGCCGGATAGTGGTTCCAGTGGTTCGTAACAATGTCTTTAAAAGATGGTTCCAGAAGCCAGCTTTTTTCATATCGAAAGAGGCCACTAGGAGCAAGGCCAGATCCGTCATCCCAAATAATAGGCGAGTGGTCCGAGAAGGCACGTGGACGAGAGCCAACAGAGCAGAGAGGGAAGGAGTCCATAGCCACACCATTACCAAGAAAACGGTCAATCCTGGACCTAGAGGAGGTATTCCGCCACGTGTAGGAGATATCATTCGGAACCAAGCTAGTAAGCGCCAAGTCATGAATTAGATCCCGAAAATCCTGAGAGTCCGGATCACGACCACCCCGACCACGAGGGCGATCAGAGGTGTCAATGGTAACGTTGAAGTCCCCGCCAATAATCCATGGAATCGAAGAGAAGGTTTCGTTCGCAGTACGAAGGTCATCCCAAACTTCCCGTCGCAGAACGTGGCACGAAGGAGCGTAGACACAAGAGATAGCAAGCGGGGATCCCGAACGGACGTTATCCAGCACAACCGAGAGAACATGACGTCCTGCGAGCATGGATCTAAACGAGAACAAACGTGGCTGCCACGTAATCAACAAACCTCCCGCAGCACCAACCGCATTAATCGCACGGTATTCAGAGAAGGAGCCAGCACCAAAGGAACGCCAAGAATAATCGTCAAGAGTTGCGAGCTTAGTTTCTTGAATACATGCAACATCACACTCCCATTCCAAGAGCCGGGAGCCCAGAGTTCGCCGTTTTACCACGTCACCCAAGCCACGAACATTCCAAGACAGGAGCTTCATTAAAAAAACAAGAAGAACGGCCCGAGAAAGCAGACGCCACGCGCAAATCACCAACATCAATCGGAAGCAACCGACCCCGGAGGAGCCGTCCCCTCCACCTGTTCGTCCGAAGGATTCGCGCCAGCCGGAATGGCACGCACGCCCGCAGCGTCCGCCACAGCCTGGCGAAGAGTCGCGCATGAAGAAACCAAAGCTTGCGAGTTGGAGTAGCATCGCCTGGAGTACGTGGACCCATATCGCCTGAAGGAGGAAGCCGTCCCTGCATCCGTAGGGAGGGCTCCCGATACATGAGGAGAGAGAGCCAAAGAGGAGATAGGGGGGGGGGCGAGGCGGAGTCGAGATCAACACCGTGGAGCAAGCATGCAACCGAAGGGGCTCAACATGAAATACCAAAGGGGCTTGGCGGGGCAAGCGAGACCCCGAACCCGACAACCGCGACCACGATCCGCCCAAGGAGGAGTTGTCGCTCCGAAACCGAGAAGGATCCGCGATGGGGTCCGAACAACCGACCCGAACCACAGGCGAGGAACCGAATCTAATAAAAAAAGAAGGCGAATCGTTCTCGACCCCCTCCCTCTCCGCAGAGAACGAAGATTCGCGTGTCAGACGAGAGAACCGAAGAGGCGTCTCGGAACAGGTACCAACATCATTAGGGGGCGGCGTCTCCACGGAGAGAAACGGCTGCGAGTCCACGTGGCAGCCAGAAGGTGAAACGCCACGTGCCACGGGGCAACCAGAAGGTGAAGCGTCACGTGCCACGTGGATCGTGGGAGACGAAGCAGCAACGGGTTCCGGCAGCACGACATCCGCCGCGGGAGGCGGAGGAAGGTCTTCATGCAGCGACTGAGCATCCGAGTCCGATGAAGGAGGCGGGAGGATAGTGAGGACCGGACGAAAGCTCCAGGAGCCAATCTTGAGAGAGCCAAAGACGGAACGCTCATTGGACTCGCGGAGGAAGGTCGGAGAGCACTCGAATAACACCTTCACCGACTGCCAGTCGACCCCTGGGGAGAGGCCGTCATCGAAGATGGAGAGGATCGACCCCCACCGGTGGAAAGCCTTGTTGAGCACAGGAATGGATCTTGAGAGAAACGGAACCCCCGAGATGGAAGCCAAACACACCTCTGTCGAAAGCGAAACACCATCAGCCACCCGCGGACGACGCCAGAAGACCGCATCATTAGAGCCATGAGAGAGCATGAAATCCCGGAGCTGAGGGGAGAGACCACGAAGGCAGCAATGGGATGCGTCCAGCAAGCAGAAGTCCCCAAGGAAGGAGTTGCCAAGCACGCGCAGAACCATCTCCTTCACCGCCTCCCAGCCAACAACCGGGTGACGAGCGACCCCTATAAGAACAGAGGAGGGCCCACCGCCCGATGCCACCGCCGAGCGATCACCGATAACATTTGACGCACCATCCAAGAGGCCAGAAGTCCCCGCCGTCACCCCGAGGGGAAGTGAAGGCGGAGAAGGAGCCACCACCTGAGCGAACGACCGCCCCCGGATGTAGGGACGGGGAGGAGGGTCCACCACCGCACGCACCGAGAAGGAAGGTCTCCTCGACGTAAAGATACCGCGCTGACGAAGCCACCCACAGGAAGCACGACGATGACCTGAATCCCCGCATGCAAAACAACGAGGTGGTTGAGGGCAAGCAGAGGCAATATGACCTCGCTCCCCGCACCTGAAGCACCGCTTCCCAGCCTTACGATGAGTAACCGTCCTCCAGCCCCCCGACGAGGCTGCATGGGTGGAGACAACGTCCACGCCCAGCGAAGCGTCAGCCGCACCCTCCGAACTGCTGGTCGCCACCCTCGCACCATTGACATGAACCTCCGAGCCGACAAGCACCGCCCTCGACCCACCGGAAGAAGCCTTCGAGTCACTCGCACGAGCACCGCCCTCCAGAGACCCGCTCCCACTCGCTCCCATTTTTCCTCTCTTCTCCCATTGTGCATATTTGTCTCTTGGATTGTTGGAATTCCAATGCTCTCACAAATAATGCATATTGACACTGTCAGAATAGTCTCCCATCATAAGATGAGGAAATTTTGATGCTGTCCATATGTAATTGTGCTTCTCCTCTCAGTACCGATAGCTTTGATGTTGGAAGCTATTTTAATCAAACACTGGTAAAAAAATCATCTCTAAATTAAATCTGTCAAGAGATTTTCATAATCAACTCTGTAAGTTGAATGCGATATCATTGTTACTGCCTGTTCAAAAAAATCCGTTTAAGCAGATGAAATAAACATGGCGGTCAAAACCAATCATCTAACCGAATTTTTTATCCTTTCTGATAATGCAGTGAAACTTATCATTGCTTCTTTTCCTGACTTTTGCAGAGCTGTAATAACTCAATGTATCTGTTGATTGCGTGTACAGTAAGCGGGAGATTTTGTTTCTTGCTATAGTTATTTATAATATGCAATCTGACCATGTAAAGTGTAAAGTGGTGTTGCTTAAACCAGAAGGTAAATAATTCTAGAGTATGATGTGCAAATTTATCAGCCTTGCAGTGTTGCAAGATACTTAAGTTCAGTTGGAAACTACATCGGTTTCATTTGGAAGTTAAGGGAACTTCATCAGTGTAATCCAAACAACCATGAACATATTATTGATGAATCATTGTCTCATAAAATCTCTATTTAACACATGTTGTCTATCTTTTTGTGGATACAGTAGCATACTTCACTATTATGATGCAACTGATGAATGGAGGTCATTTTTCCTTTGGCCCATGGGCCTGCCTGGCCCGACGATGACCAGGGCCGAGCTTGGGTCCTGAAGTATGGCCCGTGGACCGGCCCGGCCCGCACTTTGGCCAGGTCTACCAGTGATCAGGATCACAACTGAGACCCCAAATGTCAACATGAAATAACTAAAAAAGGGAGATGTTACTCTGACTTTGACGACTAGGAAAAGCAGACCGACGATGCTTTCCCAACTGATACGCCTCGCACTAGAAGTATGGAAGGAAGAACCCTGTGAAATCTGCGGCAGAATATGACATATCTTCTGGAGAGGGACGTGACCAAAGCGTAGGTACCAGGTATTTGGAGAAACTGGTCATGTTGCATGAGAAGATATGCCAGTATAGGGAGTACGGACAATGCGATAAAGATCACCCTGCTCACGACCACACCCAATCACTCTGCCCATAAGAATTTCTTGAAAAATAAGAGACGATGGGTCAAATATAGCTCTACAATGCAAATCCTTTGTGATCTGACTAATGGATAATAAATTCATAGAGAAATCAGGAGCATGTAACACATTTTGCAGACGCATCAAAGGTATCAAATAAATCTCCCCCTATCCGGTGATTGGGGAATGAGTCTCACCGGCTATTAAAACAGTTCACCTTGGTGGAACCTATCTATATGTTGTAGGTTGATCTATGTCCCCGCATAAATGATATGTTGCCCCGGGATTCATAATCTACTCAGTAATATCAGATCCGTGACGGGATGTAAAAGCAAAAGTATTGCATGAGGTACTAGTCGTAGCAGACATACTGGCAGATGTGAAGGTTGCTACATCTGATTGGCCTCCTGGAGATGGTAAAGAAGCAGGAGGCGTGATATCCCGCAGTCTGGCTACGAGGTCATCAAACCTATGATCTGAAGTAAGAGCAGCTAGAGACTCAACCTGCTCCGCTACATAGGCTGATGCCGGAGATGCTTGGAATAGCATGTATCCTCGGTATGTCCTGCACTGTGACAGTACGTGTAGGGCTGATGAATGCGACCTCCTCTACCACGACATCCGCATCCGCGAAAAAAAGAAGAGCCTTGTATTCCTCGGGAGGCTGCCATCACCGAAGAAGTCTGGCTAGTAGTTGTACATGGAATAGTAATCCCATTGGACCTGCAGAAAGCTCCTCAATGGGAGGGGAATAGTGGCATCCGCTAGAATTTAGGAGTGAGCATCATCATATTCAGGGTCAAGGGCTGGTAGGAATACACCAACCATGGTAGCATTCCTATATGTCTTATGTTGCTCTGGAGCATGGCCTCAAATTTCAGCGAAATTCAGTCGAATTTCTGTCAAATATCGATATCCAATCGAAATCAAAATTTGACCGACATTGCGGAAATGACCGAAATATAGGGGCTATAGTACAAAAAATGATCGAAATGGCCGAAATTTTGATCGAAATTCGACCGAAATTCTGTTTCGATCGGTCACCGAAATGGTGACCGAAACTGACATTTAAGGCCTTGCTCTGAAGTTGTCGTGAGAGGCATGAAGCTGTAGAGCTTCTCAAACAACCCACGCAAGGATGTATACAGTGAATGAAAAGGTCATCCATTCTACTTGATAGTAAATATATCATGCTGGAGTTGGAGGATCTTCATCTCATTCCTCGCTTGAGAATATGTTGCTACAAGGATGTCCCACATCACCTTAGCAGTGGGCTAATGTAACACATCATTGGTGATTTCTATCGTTAATGTACCAGAGAGCCAAACTTTGGTATATGTATCATCTACCACCCACGAGGTGTTAACCCAAATTTTCTCTACCGGCTCCCCCTCAGTAAGAATGTGTTTCTTACCATTAGACTTCATAAGGCTCATGAACTGCATAGCCCAGAGCTCATAGTTTATCCCATCCATTTTGACAACTAGACCTCTGAAAGTGCATGCGGCGGGTACATCGACTTTGTTTTTAGACATATTACTGGATGCAGATAACTGGGGTTTTGTAAACCAATGAATGAAGGTCTACACAAGCATACATGGATTTGAATGCATATGTAAACGTATGCACACAAATTCATCAACAAAAAAAGGATCCAGCGACGGTGGCGGAGACCGTGCCGCTCAATGGCGGATGGAGAGGCGGCCTCAGCGGCTGGGCAGCTGCGGCCTAGAGAGGTAGTTACTAGTTGCAGCGGCGGCGGCAGAGAGAGGAGGGGAGGGCCGGCTGCGGGGGAGAGAGGAGGAGAGGGCCAGCAGTGGAGAGAGGGAGGGGCAGGGGGTTAGGGTTACGGTATGGAGTTTTGGTCTAGGACCGCGGCTCTGATACCATGTTGGGAAAAATTAAAGAGTTGTTTATTCATGGGAACACTAGGCTCTATTATATAGAGGAGAGACCTATGGGTAAATTACATAAGATGAACATAAAGAAATAAAATAACAGAAAGGCACATAGGAACATAGAAATATCTCTACAATATATGAAAATCGAGTGAGTCTATTTAGTGAAAATCTGAGGAGGTACGTGGAAAAATTGATGTCCCCTCAATTTATGTTGGCGAATGGGAAATCAACTAAGGTATGGGCATAACATAAGGGGTAAAACAACTTTGTCCATAGGTATGTCACGGTTCATCACCTAAGGCCATCAACAACTACGCAAAATGACTTGTCTAAGGATCTCTTAAAAGTATTTGAGCAATTGAGCAATTTCTCAACAGCCTGAATAGAAAGAAGATTGGCGTAGAATTTACAAATGTACCAAAATTGAAAGACTTCCGATATGTTATTCCAAAGGACTTGGTGGACTAACCACCGAGACGCGAGGTGGAATTTGAAATCTCGTTGGTATAAAGGACATACCATATCTCTAAGGTCGCGTACCTCATGGCACCTACAAAACTGTTACAACTCCAAATCCATGTACAAGAGTTACTCGAGAAGGGTAAATTTGCCCGAGTACTTTACCAAGGGGAGCATGTATCCCAATCGTCAAGAAAACAAATTGATGAGGTTGTGCATCGATTATATCAACTCAACAATGTAACGATCAAGAATCATTACCCTCTTCCCATGATTAACGATCTTCTCCATCAACTTCAGGTGCAATGATCTTTCCAATGATCGACTTGAGATCTGGATATCATCAGTTACAGATCAAGGAGAAAGACTTAGTTAAGAGTGCCTTCCAGAGCCACTATGGTCGTTACGAGTCTTTGGTAACAATCAATTTAACGAACGCCCGAGTAGTGTTCATGAAATCTCATGGACCAAGTCCTCCGACCTTTTGTGGACCATTTTGTTATGGTTTTCATAAATGTTCTGATCTAGTCTAAGAATTAAGCTCAGTTGCGGAACACACGAGGGTGGCATTGGAAACCTTGTGAAACCTTGCGAACTCACCAATTGTATGCAAGGTTTGAAAAAACGAAAGGCGGAACGAGGCATTTTCCCTTTAAGCGAGGCGAGGCGTAGCCTCGAGGCGGTCGAGGCATAAGCCTTAGTTTGTATAGAAAAATAATTATAAAATATATAATAAATATATTTATTGGTGTAATAATATAATCTGACAAATATATAGTATATAACAATGTATTATATGATGATATTATGAAGATAAGAACACGAAAAAGGAAATCAAAAGGAAAGTATATGATGATATGTTAATGACATAAACCTTTCTACTAAATTTCTACCCAGTCAAAAGGAAGTCATTGGCTATAACTATAACTAAATTTTTTAATCAAAAAGGGATTGGTTATAGCTGCCACTAAAGATATCCAAGGTGTTGATATGAATCATACGTTTTGAATCCTAATCGTATGTTCTATTGAACCATATGAAGAACAGTATGATGTCCCCCCTATGCCTCCATACCCTACCAGTACGAGGGTCTCGCTGCCTGGGGGGCTAGGGGGGCCCAGGTTGCCCCCCCTTGCGGGGGTTGCAGGGGGCAGCGCCCCCGTCCAAAATTTTTTTCTTATATGGGTATTCGAATTCGTATACACTTTCTTATATGTTTAAGGGTGTAATAGTAAGAGTTTATTGAAATAATTGGACATGTTAATGTTAAATATGAATATGAAAGAGGTCAAATAAAATTTAAGCCTATGAATATGAAAGAGGTCAAATTTAAGCATTCATCTTGCATAAATATATGCTCAACAATAAAACCTTTATAAACATATGAAAATACGAATAGGACCATTTTTTTCTTTGAAAAAATACTTGAAAAAGCCCCCAACGCCTCACCTTGTGCCTCGCCCCGTCTCAACGCCTCGCCTCGACCGCCTCAAGCATTCGAGCCGCACGCCTCTGCCAAGGAGTCTGACGCGGTCGCCTCAGGGCGATTTCTCAACGCCTCGTTTCGCCTCGAGCGCCTTTGCGCCTTGAGGTGCGTTTTTTTGAACCATGATTGTATGCCAAGTTTGACAAGCATGAGTTCTGGATAGGCAAGGTGTCTTTTCTAAGATATGTGGTGATTGGCAACGTAATCTATGTTGACTGCTACAAAATCGAGACAATGCTTAGATAGGAGTGTCCAAAACCATTACGGAGATTTGGAGCTTCGTGGAAATAACAAGATATTACGTGATATTTAGTCTTAGTTTTTCGAAGACTATCCTTCTCACTAGGCTGATGCAAAAGGACTCCCAATAGTAGACATCAAAATGTGAGAGCTTTCGAGCTTTCAAGAGGGGCATGACTACCACCTTTGTGCTAGTAATCCCCTCTAAGAGGAGACTTTGTGGTACACACCAGTTATTCCCATCGTAATATGGGATGTGTCGATGCAATTATTCATTTATAGGTATCTTAAACGATGTGAGGCTGAAGTTTTATGAATACTGACTATTCATTTAGCTAATTTCACTTAATGTTCTTAATTCATAGTCATTTGTAGTGATGATATGAATGATAATGCTAATAATTTATTTTGCTTTAAAAAGGCACCCTTACTTTTTTTTGTCGACACAGATCAAATGCTCTATATATTAGTTTTGATAGGAAAAGGTTATGCGTAATAACAAGTGCATGTAAATCCCTACATGTAGGGCAGTAACAAGTGTCAAGTCCGTGTCAAGGTGTTGTATTGTGTGTGATGCCTCAACACATCCAAAACGAGTAGCATCATCCAGGACAGCATAAGCAAAGATAGCCAACAATTAGAAACAACGATAGAACACAAGCAGCGCCCACATCACTCGAAACCCAAACCATCCCCCAAAAGTGGCATGGATTTATGAGGCAAAATTTCAACCAACAGAATGCAGCGTCATCTCTAAAGATGGTAAAGATTCACGAAGGGCATTCACATAATGGTTGTGCAGGAGGGGGTGGGGGGTTTAGGGCTGGGTGTTAATTGGATCAACCTGAATAACCCACCCAAACCATTACAAATGATTTAAATGGACTGAGTTATTCGGATTTTGGTTTGGATTGGACCCAACCCGAAATATATTTATTTGGTATATAAGTTGATTAATGGGTCTGAAGTAATGTACCCGAACTACCCAAAAAAACCCGAAGTGGAAATTGGGCTGCATATAAAAAACCCTTATTGGATTGTACATCTCGTAAGTTGTCCCCCATTCATTTCCTCTTATATGCCACCTGTAACTCCACGACAAAATCTCCCAAATTCTCGCTGCCCAGAGATCTCCTGACTCATTACCTCATCTCCTCCTACCTCGATCATAGCTTCCAACTCTTCATGCCTGTATATACCACTGCAAATCCCAGATCTTTGCACATACGCCATAGAAAGGAGGAAAGCTCCAGCTTCCTAAAACATCTACAGTAACAGTGGAGGGTTGAGACAAGTCAAAGTTGCGACATGAATCATCCTTCTCCTTGGTGTGATTCAAGTGACCTATTACCAGCAACAAGAGCTTCGGGCTCTTGCTAAAGCTTCGCAAGCTGACGCCAACTTGCTGGAGACAGAGATCGAGGTTTCAAAGATGAACTCCAGCAACATGTAGTCATTCGCTTCATCTCCTTCCCCAGGGGCCCCATCGTCAATCCATATTTGTGCTTCTCTACTTTTTCGTGATGGAGCTTTCAAAGATGAACTCCAGCAACATGTAGTCAGTTGCTTCATCTCCCTCCCCAGGGACCCCATCGTCAACCCATTTCATGCTTTTCTACTTTTTCACATTTTGTAAGAAAAAACTTGATTCCTTGCGCATGAAAAAACGTGATTCCTTGTGTATGAAAAACACTTCATGTGTATGAAAAACTTGACTCCCTGTGTATGAAAAAAAAATAATGTGCCAAAAATCAGCCCAAACATAAACATAATATGAGATGTTAATTTTTCCTGATTGGATTTTTCAAAGCTTGGTTTTGACCTAATCCGATCGTCCCAAACCAACAACCCGAATAGAGCCTTACCCGATTTAATTTGACTAGGTCATGGGCAGTCACTTTCTTAATGCAAACTGAATTCAACCCAAATTAAATTGACCCCATCCACCCAAACCGATCAAATACCCACATGTACTTGGGGGTTGACAACCATGTGTAACTGAAAACTGGTGGTAAATGTTAGTGTTGATACAGCTTATATATATGTGTGTGTGTGTGTGCATTTACTTGTGACTTCTACACCACATGATTGGGTGGTGATTTTTTTCACTTCAGACTTAATTTTTTTAGTCCAACTTCAGACCATCATCTCTAGTTAATCTAACATTGGGAGATTTGGGGGCATGTTACCTTGTTGCATACTTTGATAGTTGCTCCATATTCTGCCAGCAGATACCTTGTCAGAAAGCAGATTTAGCATTTATGAAACGGGAATAATAATGACTTTCACAAACCGATTGCTGGAGTGCAAAGGTTTCTTTCGTTCAGTCCAACGAAGCAACAACAGGGGCCACTATGCCTAGGGAAGCTTCCAGTCTCGTGATGAATCATCGGAAATCCACTCACTACATTTAAGAAGGATGTGGGAATGGAGTCTAGGTGTCTAGGTGTGTGTGGAGATCCTTTCCACACTTCGCGAGGCACTCCCTATGTTCTCTTTCGAATGAGTCAACTAGTAGGGCCCAAGGCTGGGGATAAGTATCCTCACAGTCAGAGAGAAGGTAGGCCCCACTGTGAAGGAAAGGCTACAACTGAGAATAACATGAAGTCAAACTAAGATAGATCAGATTCAAACAAAGCATGGTGGAGGTGAGTGCCGGAGCCTGAAATTAAACATGCTGACAAATACGTATAGTCAAGCTCCAAATTTCTTCTGCCTTGAAATCCGGTAAATTATGTGCAGCAACATCCATCCCGTGGCAGAGATGCTCAGTTGACTCCTTAATAGGAAGCTGGCAGCTTAAAAAATGGTTGTTCCAAAGCCAAAGTTGTAGGGTAAGATTGTTAATTTATGGATAAATGCTTGGACATCGAATCGATTAACCCCACCCTCGGTCCTTCAAACTCGATATTTTCCTTCAAATCTTGTAAACCACCTAGGGGTCTCTTCCACTTCCTACTCCACAATTACATAAACTGTATGTTTTTAGCAAGGTTCGAAATCTCGATTTCGATCTCGTTTCGGTCACATGTAATACCGAAATTTCGCTGAAATTTCGGGAAATTTCGACGATTTCGGTGGAAAAGTCGGAAAAGGCTCAAAAATCCGATTTTTCCCAATGTTATTGAAAATTTCGATATTCCAAGTTATTAGAACAATAAATAACATACAAATACACAATTATTTCACACATATTGGTCATCTATACCGTTTATATAGACATATCGGTCATATCGGTCATATCGGTGGTGATATTGTTGGAACCCAAGCAACATGTCTCGATCGATATGGGGTAGAAATGACCCATATTTTATCCATATCATTTCAATTGAGGATCTCCACCCCTCTATATATCAACCTATCTCGACCAATATCTCATAAGACAGTTTATATATGAGTTTCGAATTTTTCGATGATCGATAATATCACGATATTTAAAAGTTAAAACCATGGTTGTAACATTGTTAATACATAATAAAAAAGAGTAATAGTCTAGTCTTACAAATACAATCTTACAAATACAATACAAGTTACAACAAGTGAAAATTATTAAGAACATGCATATTTCTGATCCATGCAATAAAAGATTAAAGATTAAAATATAGTACCTGGTGACATGTTTTGTTCAGAACCAAGAGTTCTGTAGTGGATCTGAATGCCCCCCCTTCCTTGTTGTCTCTCATAACGCATCGCAGATTCAATGAACTCGCAGTAGTTCTCCCATGTCATGTACCTACTGACACTCCCCCTCAGCAGCAAACCCCAGAGGTTGTTGCATGTAAACTTCCTCATGTAAATCTCCATACAAAAATGCATTTTTAACATCTAGTTAAAACAAAGGCCAATTACTTATCACTGCAACTGAAAGTAGGACACGTAGAGTTGAGTGACAAGCAACTGGAGAGAGTGTGTCCATATAATCCACGTCGTATGTCTAAGTAAATCCCCGTGCCACTAATCTTGCTTTGTAATGATCGAGGCTCCCATATGCATGATGTTTAACAATAAACACACATTTATAACTAACAACAGACGTCTCAGGAGGAGCAGACACCAAACTCCAGGTACCACATGATTGCAAAGCATCCATCTCTTCCTCCATAGCCAAGCACCAGCGATTATCCTTCAAGGCCTCCTGATAATTTCGTGAAATGTCTACGGCGGATAGAACCACTGTAAATCCCTGAAATTCCCCTATCAGACAATGAAAGGAGCCCTGAGAGGCAAGCGTATATGAAGCACAAGAATGTTTCTGCTTCTGAACTGCAATGGGTATATCCAAATCATTGGGAACCTCCTCCATATGTGGGTTAGTCTTCTGCAATGATTCCTGCATAGATATATCTCCGAACCCATCGTTAGAAATCATGTTATCAGAACAAACCTGGGACGTGATGTATGACATGCGATGACCATGAGCAGAAACAGGCCGACGGGTATAGAATTTTGGTAACGATGGAACAATGGGCACATTTTGGTAGGAGGGGGTGGAGGAGGTGGTGGTGATGGCGATGGTGGAACATCAGGCACAGAAGGAGATGACAGACTCATAGGCAAGGGTGGCATGCAAACCTCATCATTAGAGTCTAATGAAGCCAACTTGTCACCTGTATGAGAGAAATACATCACAGACTCAAAAAATGTGACATCAGCACTAATATAGTATTTCCTGCGCAATGGATCATAACACGAGTAAACCTTTTAGCACCTGAGGTACCCAACAAACACACATTTAATAGCTCTGGGAGAGAGCTTGTCAAGAACTGGAGTCAACTGGGGAACAAAAGCAATAAAGCCAAACACATGAGGAGTAAGTGAGAACAACTCCTTCTCAGGAAAAGCTATACAGAAAGGAATTTTCTCACCCAAGAAGGATGATGCCATGCGATTCACCAGATAGTATGCCGTAAGAACTGCAGCATCCCAAAACGAATGTGGGGCACGACTCTGAATGAGAAGAGTCCGAGTGACATCAAGTAGATGGTGATGCTTTCTCTCGGCAACACCATTCTATCGAGAAGTGTAAGCACATGTTGTTTGATGAATAATTTCACTGGATGAAAGGAAATGTGATAGCGAACGAGTACAGAATTCCAAAGCATTATCAGTTCGCACAAATTTCACAGAGGTAGAGAAAACATTCTGCACTTCATTGATAAAAGTTTTGATCATATCCCATGCTTCGGATTTATTTTTCAATAAAAAGACCCTTGATAAACGAGAAAAACCATCAACAGCAACAAGATAAAATCGGTGTCCCCAGTGATTAGACCTGGCCAATGGGCCGGGGGCCCGCCCGCCCAGCCCGCTCATGGGCCGGGCTTGGGCCAAGAGATTTCATGAATGGGCCGGCCTGGCCCAGCCCGCTCTTTGGCCCGCCTATCAAATGGGCGGGCCGTAGACATGTGCTACAAAACCCGGCCCAGCCCGGCCCGCACATATAAAAATATGGATTTTAAAGTACATTTTAGATACATTTAATATAATATACTTGAAGTTTTTGTTTTATATTATCAAAATTAAGGAAAGTAGTTGCAAAGCTTCTGGTCATGTTGTTAGTCTCAAATTAACAATTAACAAGGTCTGGGGTGGGATCTGTATAGGGCCATCTACTGTTGATTGCATTTAGATGTAACGTATTCACTTGCTCACCAGGTCATCGAAATGCTTATCCTTAAGTACGTTCATTGCCATAAAAGATATTTGTATCTTCTCATGATTTTAATAATGCGATAATTTTATTATCTATTGTAACAGTTCCCATTGTGCATATTTGTCTCTTGGATTGTTGGAATTCCAATGCTCTCACAAATAATGCATATTGACATTGTCAGAATAGTCTCCCATCATAAGATGAGGAAATTTTGATGCTGTCCATATGTAATTGTGCTTCTCCTCTCAGTACCAATAGCTTTGATGTTGGAAGCTATTTTAATCAAACACTGGTAAAAAAATCATCTCTAAATTAAATCTGTCAAGAGATTTTCATAATCAACTCTGTAAGTTGAATGCGATATCATTGCTACTGCCTGTTCAAAAAAATCCGTTTAAGCAGATGAAATAAACATGGCGGTCAAAACCAATCATTTAACCGAATTTTTTATCCTTTCTGATAATGCAGTGAAACTTATCATTGCTTCTTTTCCTGACTTTTGCAGAGCTGTAATAACTCAATGTATCTGTTGATTGCGTGTACAGTAAGCGGGAGATTTTGTTTCTTGCTATAGTTATTTATAATATGCAATCTGACCATGTAAAGTGTAAAGTGGTGTTGCTTAAACCAGAAGGTAAATAATTCTAGAGTATGATGTGCAAAGTTATCAGCCTTGCAGTGTTGCAAGATACTTAAGTTCAGTTGGAAACTACATCGGTTTCATTTGGAAGTTAAGGGAACTTCATCAGTGTAATCCAAACAACCATGAACATATTATTGATAAATCATTGTCTCATAAAATCTCTATTTAACACCTGTTGTCTATCTTTTTGTGGATACAGTAGCATACTTCACTATTATGATGCAACTGATGAATGGAGGTCATTTTTCCTTTGGCCCATGGGCATGCCTGGCCCGACGATGACTGGGGCCGAGCTTGGGTCCTGAAGTATGGCCCGTGGGCCGGCCCGGCCCGAGCTTTGAGCAGGGGTTTTAGAACCGCGGCCCGTTTGGCCCGACCCATGGGCCGGCCCGCACTTTGGCCAGGTCTACCAGTGATCAGGATCACAACTGGGACCCCAAATGTCAACATGAAATAACTAAAAAAGGGAGATGTTACTCTGACTTTGACGACTAGGAAAAGCAGACCGACGATGCTTTCCCAACTGATACGCCTCGCACTAGAAGTATGGAAGGAAGAACCCTGTGAAATCTGCGGCAAAATATGACATATCTTCTGGAGAGGGACGTGACCAAAGCGTAGGTACCAGGTATTTGGAGAAACTGGTCATGTTGCATGAGAAGATATGCCAGTATAGGGAGTACGGACAATGCGATAAAGATCACCCTGCTCACGACCACACCCAATCACTCTGCCCATAAGAATTTCTTGAAAAATAAGGGACGATGGGTCAAATATAGCTCTACAATGCAAATCCTTCGTGATCTGACTAATGGATAATAAATTCATAGAGAAATCAGGAGCATGTAACACATTTTGCAGACGCATCAAAGGTATCAAATAAATCTCCCCCTATCCGGTGATTGGGGAATGAGTCTCACCGGCTATTAAAACAGTTCACCTTGGTGGAACCTATCTATATGTTGTAGGTTGATCTATGTCCCCGCATAAATGATATGTTGCCCCGGGATTCATAATCTACTCAGTAATATCAGATCCGTGACGGGATGTAAAAGCAAAAGTATTGCATGAGGTACTAGTCGTAGCAGACATACTGGCAGATGCGAAGGTTGCTACATCTGATTGGCCTCCTGGAGATGGTAAAGAAGCAGGAGGCGTGATATCCCGCAGTCTGGCTACGAGGTCATCAAACCTATGATTTGAAGTAAGAGCAGCTAGAGACTCAACCTGCTCCGCTACATAGGCTGATGCCGGAGATGCTTGGAATAGCATGTATCCTCGGTATGTCCTGCACTGTGACAGTACGTGTAGGGCTGATGAATGCGACCTCCTCTACCACGACATCCGCATCCGCGAAAAAAAGAAGAGCCTTGTATTCCTCGGGAGGCTGCCATCACCGAAGAAGTCTGGCTAGTAGTTGTACATGGAATAGTAATCCCATTGGACCTGCAGAAAGCTCCTCAATGGGAGGGGAATAGTGGCATCCGCTAGAATTTAGGAGTGAGCATCATCATATTCAGGGTCAAGGGCTGGTAGGAATACACCAACCATGGTAGCATTCCTATATGTCTTCTGTTGCTCTGGAGCATGGCCTCAAATTTCAGCGAAATTCAGTCGAATTTCTGTCAAATATCGATATCCAATCGAAATCAAAATTTGACCGACATTGCGGAAATGACCGAAATATAGGGGCTATAGTACAAAAAATGATCGAAATGGCCGAAATTTTGATCGAAATTCGACCGAAATTCTGTTTCGATCGGTCACCGAAATGGTGACCGAAACTGACATTTAAGGCCTTGCTCTGAAGTTGTCGTGAGAGGCATGAAGCTGTAGAGCTTCTCAAACAACCCACGCAAGGATGTATACAGTGAATGAAAAGGTCATCCATTCTACTTGATAGTAAATATATCATGCTGGAGTTGGAGGATCTTCATCTCATTCCTCGCTTGAGAATATGTTGCTACAAGGATGTCCCACATCACCTTAGCAGTGGGCTGATGTAACACATCATTGGTGATTTCTATCGTTAATGTACCAGAGAGCCAAACTTTGGTATATGTATCATCTACCACCCACGAGGTGTTAACCCAAATTTTCTCTACCGGCTCCCCCTCAGTAAGAATGTGTTTCTTACCATTAGACTTCATAAGGCTCATGAACTGCATAGCCCAGAGCTCATAGTTTATCCCATCCATTTTGACAACTAGACCTCTGAAAGTGCATGCGGCGGGTACATCGACTTTGTTTTTAGACATATTACTGGATGCAGATAACTGGGGTTTTGTAAACCAATGAATGAAGGTCTACACAAGCATACATGGATTTGAATGCATATGTAAACGTATGCACACAAATTCATCAACAAAAAAAGGATCCAGCGACGGTGGCGGAGACCGTGCCGCTCAATGGCGGATGGAGAGGCGGCCTCAGCGGCTGGGCAGCTGCGGCCTAGAGAGGTAGTTACTAGTTGCAGCGGCGGCGGCAGAGAGAGGAGGGGAGGGCCGGCTGCGGGGGAGAGAGGAGGAGAGGGCCAGCAGTGGAGAGAGGGAGGGGCAGGGGGTTAGGGTTACGGTATGGAGTTTTGGTCTAGGACCGCGGCTCTGATACCATGTTGGGAAAAATTAAAGAGTTGTTTATTCATGGGTACACTAGGCTCTATTATATAGACGAGAGACCTATGGGCAAATTACATAAGATGAACATAAAGAAATAAAATAACAGAAAGGCACATAGGAACATAGAAATATCTCTACAATATATGAAAATCGAGTGAGTCTATTTAGTGAAAATCTGAGGAGGTACGTGGAAAAATTGATGTCCCCTCAATTTATGTTGGCGAATGGGAAATCAACTAAGGTATGGGCATAACATAAGGGGTAAAACAACTTTGTCCATAGGTATGTCACGGTTCATCACCTAAGGCCATCAACAACTACGCAAAATGACTTGTCTAAGGATCTCTTAAAAGTATTTGAGCAATTGAGCAATTTCTCAACAGCCTGAATAGAAAGAAGATTGGCGTAGAATTTACAAATGTACCAAAATTGAAAGACTTCCGATATGTTATTCCAAAGGACTTGGTGGACTAACCACCGAGACGCGAGGTGGAATTTGAAATCTCGTTGGTATAAAGGACATACCATATCTCTAAGGTCGCGTACCTCATGGCACCTACAAAACTGTTACAACTCCAAATCCATGTACAAGAGTTACTCGAGAAGGGTAAATTTGCCCGAGTACTTTACCAAGGGGAGCATGTATCCCAATCGTCAAGAAAACAAATTGATGAGGTTGTGCATCGATTATATCAACTCAACAATGTAACGATCAAGAATCATTACCCTCTTCCCATGATTAACGATCTTCTCCATCAACTTCAGGTGCAATGATCTTTCCAATGATCGACTTGAGATCTGGATATCATCAGTTACAGATCAAGGAGAAAGACTTAGTTAAGAGTGCCTTCCAGAGCCACTATGGTCGTTACGAGTCTTTGGTAACAATCAATTTAACGAACGCCCGAGTAGTGTTCATGAAATCTCATGGACCAAGTCCTCCGACCTTTTGTGGACCATTTTGTTATGGTTTTCATAAATGTTCTGATCTAGTCTAAGAATTAAGCTCAGTTGCGGAACACACGAGGGTGGCATTGGAAACCTTGTGAAACCTTGCGAACTCACCAATTGTATGCAAGGTTTGAAAAAACGAAAGGCGGAACGAGGCATTTTCCCTTGAAGCGAGGCAAGGCGTAGCCTCGAGGCGGTCGAGGCATAAGCCTTAGTTTGTATAGAAAAATAATTATAAAATATATAATAAATATATTTATTGGTGTAATAATATAATCTGACAAACATATAGTATATAACAATGTATTATATGATGATATTATGAAGATAAGAACACGAAAAAGGAAATCAAAAGGAAAGTATATGATGATATGTTAATGACATAAACCTTTCTACTAAATTTCTACCCAGTCAAAAGGAAATCATTGGCTATAACTATCACTAAATTTTTTAATCAAAAAGGGATTGGTTATAGCTGCCGCTAAAGATATCCAAGGTGTTGATATGAATCATACGTTTTGAATCCTAATCGTATGTTCTATTGAACCATATGAAGAACAGTATGATGTCCCCCCTATGCCACCATACCCTACCAGTACGAGGGTCTCGCTGCCTGGGGGGCTAGGGGGGCCCAGGTTGCCCCCCCCTTGCGGGGGTTGCAGGGGGCAGCGCCCCCGTCCAAAATTTTTTTCTTATATGGGTATTCGAATTCGTATACACTTTCTTATATGTTTAAGGGTGTAATAGTAAGAGTTTATTGAAATAATTGGACATGTTAATGTTAAATATGAATATGAAAGAGGTCAAATAAAATTTAAGCCTATGAATATAAAAGAGGTCAAATTTAAGCATTCATCTTGCATAAATATATGCTCAACAATAAAACCTTTATAAACATATGAAAAAACGAATAGGACCATTTTTTTCTTTGAAAAAATACTTGAAAAAGCCCCCAACGCCTCACCTTGTGCCTCGCCCCGTCTCAACGCCTCGCCTCGACCGCCTCAAGCATTCGAGGCGCACGCCTCTGCCAAGGAGTCTGAGGCGGTCGCCTCAGGGCGATTTCTCAACGCCCCGTTTCGCCTCGAGCGCCTTTGCGCCTTGAGGTGCGTTTTTTTGAACCATGATTGTATGCCAAGTTTGACAAGCATGAGTTCTGGATAGGCAAGGTGTCTTTTCTAAGATATGTGGTGATTGGCAACGTAATCTATGTTGACTGCTACAAAATCGAGACAATGCTTAGATAGGAGTGTCCAAAACCATTACGGAGATTTGGAGCTTCGTGGAAATAACAAGATATTACGTGATATTTAGTCTTAGTTTTTCGAAGACTATCCTTCTCACTAGGCTGATGCAAAAGGACTCCCAATAGTAGACATCAAAATGTGAGAGCTTTCGAGCTTTCAAGAGGGGCATGACTACCACCTTTGTGCTAGTAATCCCCTCTAAGAGGAGACTTTGTGGTACACACCAGTTATTCCCATCGTAATATGGGATGTGTCGATGCAATTATTCATTTATAGGTATCTTAAACGATGTGAGGCTGAAGTTTTATGAATACTGACTATTCATTTAGCTAATTTCACTTAATGTTCTTAATTCATAGTCATTTGTAGTGATGATATGAATGATAATGCTAATAATTTATTTTGCTTTAAAAAGGCACCCTTACTTTTTTTTGTCGACACAGATCAAATGCTCTATATATTAGTTTTGATAGGAAAAGGTTATGCGTAATAACAAGTGCATGTAAATCCCTACATGTAGGGCAGTAACAAGTGTCAAGTCCGTGTCAAGGTGTTGTATTGTGTGTGATGCGTCAACACATCCAAAACGAGTAGCATCATCCAGGACAGCATAAGCAAAGATAGCCAACAATTAGAAACAACGATAGAACACAAGCAGCGCCCACATCACTCGAAACCCAAACCATCCCCCAAAAGTGGCATGGATTTATGAGGCAAAATTTCAACCAACAGAATGCAGCGTCATCTCTAAAGATGGTAAAGATTCACGAAGGGCATTCACATAATGGTTGTGCAGGAGGGGGTGGGGGGTTTAGGGCTGGGTGTTAATTGGATCAACCTGAATAACCCACCCAAACCATTACAAATGATTTAAATGGACTGAGTTATTCGGATTTTGGTTTGGATTGGACCCAACCCGAAATATATTTATTTGGTATATAAGTTGATTAATGGGTCTGAAGTAATGTACCCGAACTACCCAAAAAAACCCGAAGTGGAAATTGGGCTGCATATAAAAAACCCTTATTGGATTGTACATCTCGTAAGTTGTCCCCCATTCATTTCCTCTTATATGCCACCTGTAACTCCACGACAAAATCTCCCAAATTCTCGCTGCCCAGAGATCTCCTGACTCATTACCTCATCTCCTCCTACCTCGATCATAGCTTCCAACTCTTCATGCCTGTATATACCACTGCAAATCCCAGATCTTTGCACATACGCCATAGAAAGGAGGAAAGCTCCAGCTTCCTAAAACATCTACAGTAACAGTGGAGGGTTGAGACAAGTCAAAGTTGCGACATGAATCATCCTTCTCCTTGGTGTGATTCAAGTGACCTATTACCAGCAACAAGAGCTTCGGGCTCTTGCTAAAGCTTCGCAAGCTGACGCCAACTTGCTGGAGACAGAGATCGAGGTTTCAAAGATGAACTCCAGCAACATGTAGTCATTCGCTTCATCTCCTTCCCCAGGGGCCCCATCGTCAATCCATATTTGTGCTTCTCTACTTTTTCGTGATGGAGCTTTCAAAGATGAACTCCAGCAACATGTAGTCAGTTGCTTCATCTCCCTCCCCAGGGACCCCATCGTCAACCCATTTCATGCTTTTCTACTTTTTCACATTTTGTAAGAAAAAACTTGATTCCTTGCGCATGAAAAAACGTGATTCCTTGTGTATGAAAAACACTTCATGTGTATGAAAAACTTGACTCCCTGTGTATGAAAAAAAAATAATGTGCCAAAAATCAGCCCAAACATAAACATAATATGAGATGTTAATTTTTCCTGATTGGATTTTTCAAAGCTTGGTTTTGACCTAATCCGATCGTCCCAAACCAACAACCCGAATAGAGCCTTACCCGATTTAATTTGACTAGGTCATGGGCAGTCACTTTCTTAATGCAAACTGAATTCAACCCAAATTAAATTGACCCCATCCACCCAAACCGATCAAATACCCACATGTACTTGGGGGTTGACAACCATGTGTAACTGAAAACTGGTGGTAAATGTTAGTGTTGATACAGCTTATATATATGTGTGTGTGTGTGTGCATTTACTTGTGACTTCTACACCACATGATTGGGTGGTGATTTTTTTCACTTCAGACTTAATTTTTTTAGTCCAACTTCAGACCATCATCTCTAGTTAATCTAACATTGGGAGATTTGGGGGCATGTTACCTTGTTGCATACTTTGATAGTTGCTCCATATTCTGCCAGCAGATACCTTGTCAGAAAGCAGATTTAGCATTTATGAAACGGGAATAATAATGACTTTCACAAACCGATTGCTGGAGTGCAAAGGTTTCTTTCGTTCAGTCCAACGAAGCAACAACAGGGGCCACTATGCCTAGGGAAGCTTCCAGTCTCGTGATGAATCATCGGAAATCCACTCACTACATTTAAGAAGGATGTGGGAATGGAGTCTAGGTGTCTAGGTGTGTGTGGAGATCCTTTCCACACTTCGCGAGGCACTCCCTATGTTCTCTTTCGAATGAGTCAACTAGTAGGGCCCAAGGCTGGGGATAAGTATCCTCACAGTCAGAGAGAAGGTAGGCCCCACTGTGAAGGAAAGGCTACAACTGAGAATAACATGAAGTCAAACTAAGATAGATCAGATTCAAACAAAGCATGGTGGAGGTGAGTGCCGGAGCCTGAAATTAAACATGCTGACAAATACGTATAGTCAAGCTCCAAATTTCTTCTGCCTTGAAATCCGGTAAATTATGTGCAGCAACATCCATCCCGTGGCAGAGATGCTCAGTTGACTCCTTAATAGGAAGCTGGCAGCTTAAAAAATGGTTGTTCCAAAGCCAAAGTTGTAGGGTAAGATTGTTAATTTATGGATAAATGCTTGGACATCGAATCGATTAACCCCACCCTCGGTCCTTCAAACTCGATATTTTCCTTCAATCCTTGTAAACCACCTAGGGGTCTCTTCCACTTCCTACTCCACAATTACATAAACTGTATGTTTTTAGCAAGGTTCGAAATCTCGATTTCGATCTCGTTTCGGTCACATGTAATACCGAAATTTCGCTGAAATTTCGGGAAATTTCGACGATTTCGGTGGAAAAGTCGGAAAAGGCTCAAAAATCCGATTTTTCCCAATGTTATTGAAAATTTCGATATTCCAAGTTATTAGAACAATAAATAACATACAAATACACAATTATTTCACACATATTGGTCATCTATACCCTTTATATAGACATATCGGTCATATCGGTCATATCGGTGGTGATATTGTTGGAACCCAAGCAACATGTCTCGATCGATATGGGGTAGAAATGACCCATATTTTATCCATATCATTTCAATTGAGGATCTCCACCCCTCTATATATCAACCTATCTCGACCAATATCTCATAAGACAGTTTATATATGAGTTTCGAATTTTTCGATGATCGATAATATCACGATATTTAAAAGTTAAAACCATGGTTGTAACATTGTTAATACATAATAAAAAAGAGTAATAGTCTAGTCTTACAAATACAATCTTACAAATACAATACAAGTTACAACAAGTGAAAATTATTAAGAACATGCATATTTCTGATCCATGCAATAAAAGATTAAAGATTAAAATATAGTACCTGGTGACATGTTTTGTTCAGAACCAAGAGTTCTGTAGTGGATCTGAATCCCCCCCCCTTCCTTGTTGTCTCTCATAACGCATCGCAGATTCAATGAACTCGCAGTAGTTCTCACATGTCATGTACGAGTAAATGGCCTTGTAATCCATGACATACTGCTTGTATTGGTGGTCATCGATGCCTATGAGCATCTCGAGTCGAGGATAAGCAGCACTGGATCCGATATCACGAGTGGCACGACGAGGCTGCGAACTACTGCCCTGAGATCCTCGAGATGACGACGACGGAGTAGGAGAAGATCTCTGCGGAGGAGGAGGAGGAACTGGTGTGTAGTACTCAGGGAAGAAACCGTAGCTGTCACCCCCAAAGAAACTGCCCTGGCTCTGCTTAGGTTGGCTACCTTGGTAGTTGTCTCTGCTACTGTATCCCCTATACCCACTGTAACCATATGAATATGATGGAGGTGTGTACTGAGGAGGAGGAGGAGGAGGTCCTGGAGGAGGAGCTTGAAAGTATTCCGGGAAGACGTCAAAAGATCTCTCATCGTGTGACGATCCATATCCGCCTAAAGGACTTTGTGCTCCTCCGCGATATGGGATGTCAATGTCCATGAAGCTCAAAGAACCTACAGATGATGTCAAATCTTCCATGTAGCTGTCGGTTGAACGATGACCTCGACCGTACTCGTAATCCGTAGGCCTTGGACTTGGACTTGGAACAAATTGTCCGTGTGTGTTCCGTTGTCTCTCCATATATTCACGTCCTGCTTGTAGGCCTTCTTCAAGTCTGGTATGTTGTGGTCCACGACCACTCCCTCCTGACCCACCTGAGTTTGACTCCCCACCACCACCAGGTCCACCACGACCAACATCGTCATCATCATCATCTCCACTGTCATCCTTTGATTTTGACTTGGATTTGGAGCTACTCGAGAGAATTTCATCAACAGCCGCATCAATCTCGCCCTCCAACCCTTCAACAGGGTCTGTAATCTGCCTGGATCTTGCCAAAAAGTCACCAACGTCTGCTCCCATTTGCTGGCTTATGTTCTCATTTGGTCTTCCACCTGGCTGATCGAGAACTGGGGCACCAATGGAATCCATCCACCTCTGGAGAACATCCTTATCAGCATCGTCATCGTACATCTTGAAAATGTATGCAAGATCAATAGGGTCCGTGTAGTCATCTTTGTCATGTCCCTCCCTTGCATGCTTCAATTTCAGCCTCAAGTTGTAATGCACGAAGACAAGGTCATTGAGCTTCTTTTCTCCCAACCTGTTCCGTCTCTTGGAATGGATTAAATTGAACGTGCTCCAGTTCCTCTCACAACCGCCAGCAGATGCGGTTTGAGACAACACTTTCACTGCCACACTTCGAAGGTTGGGAGCTTCCATCCCGTATAACCACCATTCGGCTGCAAAAAAAAAGAAAAAGAGAGAAATCAAAAATAGGAATAAATGAACACACAAGTAATGATTTTAATTGCCTTCGTCCCTACCAGGAAGAGTATTGCCACGTCCATTGACCGCAGTAATCCGACCGAAGGAACCCAACGCATCTCGGAAATACTTAACCTACACAGTGCACAAATTGGTTTAAGTCGGAGAGTCGTACTACATCTTTGCGAAATTTCTTGTGACTCCAAATTTAGGTAGAAATTGAGGATATTACCTCGTTAATCCACATGATCTGTAACTTCTCGTCCTTGACGAGCTTCTCCACCACAATCTGTACGGCTGCTAGAAGGTCACCATTTGTACCAAGTCCATTCTTGTACTGGTACTTAGGATTGAAGTACTAAGCTGCACAGAAAGTCACGAACAAGCTCATTTATGATGTCCAACTATAGAAATTTAAATAATTGAAAAAAAAACATTTGTACATAATACATACCGGCCTTGTGAAGAGGATGTGAGAGCATCTTGGACCATCGCTCGTCTATGATGTCCAACCATGCTTTTGATCTCTTCCCAACCGCTTCTCTGACCTTCTCTCTCATGCAGCGCATTGCCTCGTAGATGACTCCCATGTTGGGCTTCTTGTTGCCATCCACGATCTGCAATGCAGAAACAACTGAATCCATGATCCTCGTGACCCGAGTCACGTCATCCCAAAAGAAGATATCATTGATCAATATCTCCACCTTCCGTCCTCCTTCAGTCCGAGCTTCAGGTATCTCGAACCACTCACCCTGGCAACACATGGTTTTGAAACCCGTCTTATGTTGCTTGAGGCTTTGCAACGCTATAAAATTGGTTGCAAAGCGTGTGATGCCAGGCCTCACCAACTCCCCATTGCACATCCGCCTCATCAGTGCCAACACTTTGTTGTGGTTGTACATGAATGTGGTGATCATTCGTGCTTTCTCCACCTCCCTTGAGACGAGCTTCCTCTTGCCGAAATCCTTAAGGATCAAATCAATGCAATGCGCAGCACACGGTATCCAAAAAATTCCATAGCTGCTAGACTTCATAATTGTTTCACCAGCCTTCTTGAAGTTGCTGCCGTTATCTGTCACAATTTGCACAATGTGCTCTTTCCCAACCTCCTTTATAACGTCCTTCATCAACTTCAGAAGGTACCAGTGGTCCTTCACATGCTCAGATGCATCAACAGATTTCAAGAAGATTGTCTTCACATCGCAGTAGACAAGGAAGTTGATGATCTGCTTCCTTGTGTAGCTCGTCCACCTATCGCACATCAATGTCACCCCGTACTCTGGCCATCTCCTCCTCAACTCGACGATGTGCTCATTCATCTCCTCTTTCTCCATCCCCAGATATTTGTTCATGATCTCGTAAGATGTAGGAGCCTTCACTCCCGTTCCCGCTGCAGCGATCTCATCAATAGCATGCTGCAAGAATGGCCCGCCTGCAATGTTGGCAGGAATGCTCTCCCCAAAGAAGAGCTTGTTGATGGCTTTTCCCACCCTTTCTCGTGCATTGGTGAATATTTCCTTCACCGTTTTCTGCCTCGGATCCTTGCTTGCCATGTATTGCATGGATCCGCTCCTCGTCAAGAAGTGCTCAATTCCCTTCCCCTTGTGTTTCTTGGTGGGTGGTGGTACTGGTGCGCCTCCAGAACCACTCCCACTCCCACCTGCACCATAGAAGCCGCCCCGTGCACCACCGAGTTCTCTCCTCTCAAACTCGCTCATCAATGATTCTTGTGTAGCCCTTCTGTATGCCCTCCTCTCTGCTGCAGTCTGAATGTCGGTGGGGTACACAAAATCATCGTTGTCTGAATCAGAAATGACGTTGAATTCTTTCTCGATAATGAACTCCTTCATTTCTTCTTCCCTTCTTACTCTCTCCGTCTCCTTTTCCTACTTTCCGTCCAAGCTCGCCCTTTGACCTTGTCCCTCACATCTTTGGGACAACGCGTGCACTTGGCAATATTCTTGTTGTTGCTAACAAGATGTTGCTTCATCCTTGTGATCCCGCCTCCTCCCAACTTCTTCCCACAGAAATTGCATTGCGGCTTCGCCTTATTTCCATCAGGAGCGGACGCATACCTCCAGCCAATGTCCCCACTGAATTCGCCCCTCTGATTATCAGAGCTGTCAGATCTAGAACCGGAACCAGAATATGCCATGGTGAATATGCAAATTAAGAACCGGAACCAGAACCAGATTGTGCCAGAATGTGCCATGGTGAATATGAACGTCGAAATCTGCGAGGAAAATCAAGAACAAACATTAAGTTGGCATACAATGCAACTGCTTATGGATAATTTAATATGCAAATTATTTTATGTTTTTAATTTCGGAATTATTATATACTTAATTTTTCTAACACCTACTTTTCCGATTTAAAGAAAAATGACCTTAAATCTATACATTAGGATCTTACACCTACAAATTAGGGGACCATTTTCAAGAAAGAGTACCTAAGTGACACAAAATATGAACAAAAACCTAAATATTTAACAAATGATTTTCGGATTTTCTATATTTTTAAATTTTATTAATCCAAAAAAAATTCCTGATGATGATTTCTACTTCCAAAACTCAAGATCTGAATATATAATACCAAAACTCAATATCGTTCCACATTGAACCTCAAAAGCCCCAATTTCCTCTAACATAGATCCAACAAAATGTTCTCCAACTATATTTTACTTCATGTTAACTTCAAATCTGCGATACAATGATCATAGCTAGCACTATTGTGCAAAAAAATCACAAAAGCCCCAATTTTCTTCTCCAAATTTATACCTATTTTTGGGGAAATCTCTCAAATTAAACACCATGGAAAGCTATATCAACATCCTAACAGTGAAATCCCTAAAAAAATTAATGAATTTGAAGAAGATTTATCCTAATTTGGCTTACCTTGGAACAGGAAGAAGGAAGAAGACCTTGGAAGAGGAAGAAGCTGGCTCTGCACGAAGTCAGGCGAAATGGGGATGTCTCGGCCGAAATTTCGGCATATCTCGACATTTCCGTGAATTTTTTATTGAAAGATTCCATATGTTGGCAGAGATATCGAGACGAGTCGAGATATCACCGATATCTCGCGATATTTCGGCGATATCCCTGGAAATCGATATATAGAGTAGTTTCGAGACCCGGGACCCGTCGAAACCGAAATTTCATCGAAATTTCGGTGAAATTTCGCGAAATTTCAGTCCATGGTTTTTAGGGAAATCGTCAATTTGTGAGATTCCCAGGGAACCTCGATGAAGAAGGCTCACGCATCTCATGTGATGGTAGAACAGTTTTCAGATACAAGAGGAAGGTATTGCTACAATTTATGAAAGGTTGTTCATGGGACAAGCATCTTATAAGTCCTCTGACTCGGTCCTTGACCTAAGTGAGGACAAATGCTCTTTATGCCTTCCTAGCTTAATTCCTGAAGATCTTACTTGCTGGTAAAGCCATGGACTGAAATATCACGAAATTTCGCCGAAATTTCGACGAAATTTCGGTTTCGACGGGTATCGGGTCTCGAAACTACACTGTATATCGATTTCCAGGGTTTCGGTCGAAATATCGCGAGATATCGCCGATATCTCGGCTCGTCTCGATATCTCGGCCGACATATGGAATCTTTGAATAAAAAATTCAGGGAAATGTCGAAATATACCGAAATCTCGGCCGAAACATCTCCATTTCGCCCGACTTCGTGCAGAGGCAGCTCCTCCTCTTCCAAGATCTTCTTCCTTTGAGGTAAGCCAAATTATGACAAATCTTCTTCAAATTCATTAATTTTTTTAGGGATTTCACTGTTAGGATGTTGATATAGCTTGCCATGGTATTTAATTTGAGAGATTTCCCCAAAAATAGGTATAATTTGGAGAAGAAAATTGGGGCTTTTGTGTTTTTTTTGCACAATAGTGCTAGCTATGATCATTGTATCGCAGATCTGAAGTTAACACGAAGTAAAACATTGTTGGAGAACATTTTCTTGGATCTATGTTAATGGAAATTGGGGCTTTTGAGGTTTAATGTGGAACGATACTGAGTTGTGGTATTATATATTCGGATCTTGAGTTTTGGAAGTAGAAATCATAGTCAGGAAATTTTTTTGGATTAATAAAATTTAAAAATATAGAAAATCCGAAAATCATTTGTAAATATTTACGTTTTTGTTCATATTTTGTGTCACTTACGTAGTCTTTCTTGAAAATGGTCCCCTAATTTGTAGATATAAGATCCTAATGTATAGATCCAAGGTCCTTTTTCTGTAAATCGAAAAGTAGGTGTTTGAAAAATTAAATATATAATAATTCCGAAATTAAAAACATAAAATAATTTGCATATTCATAAACAGTTGCATTGTATGCCAACTTAATGTTTGTTCTTGATTTTCCTCGCAGATTTCGACGTTCATATTCACCATGGCACATTCTGCCACATTCTGGTTTCGGTTCCGGTTCTTAATTTGCATATTCACCATGGCACATTCTGGTTCTCGTTCTGGATCAGACAGTTCTGATGATCAGATGGACGAATTCAGTGGGGACATTGGCTGGAGGTATGTGTCCGCTCCTGATGGAAATAAGGCGAAGCCGCAATGCAATTTTTGTGGGAAGAAGTTGGGAGGAGGCGGGATCACAAGGATGAAGCAACATCTTGTTAGCAACAACAAGAATGTTGCCAAGTGCACACGTTGTCCCAAAGATGTGAGGGACAAGGTCAAGGCGAGCTTGGACGGAAAGAAGGAAAAGGAGACGGAGAGAGTAAGAAGGGAAGAAGAAATGAAGGAGTTCATGTTCGAGAAAGAATTCAACGTCATTTCTGATTCAGACAACGATGATTTTGTGTACCCCACCGACATTCAGACTGCAGCAGAGAGGAGGGCATACAGAAGGGCTACACAAGAATCATTGATGAGCGAGTTCGAGAGGAGAGAACTCGGTGGTGCACGGGGCGGCTTCTATGGTGCAGGTGGGAGTGGGAGTGGTTCTGGAGGCGCACCAGTACCACCACCCACCAAGAAACACAAGGGGAAGGGAATTGAGCCCTTCTTGACGAGGAGTGGATCCATGCAATACAAGGCAAGCAAGGATCCGAGGCAGAAAACAATGAAGGGAATGTTCACCAATGCACGAGAAAGGGTGGGAAAAGCCATCAGCAAGCTCTTCTTTGGGAAGAGCATTCCTGCCAACATTGCAGGCGGGTCATTCTTGCAGCATGCCATTGATGAGATCGCTGCAGCGGAAACGGGAGTGAAGGCTCCTACATCCTACGAGATCATGAACAAATATCTAGGGATGGAGAAAGAGGAGATGAATGAGTACATCGCGTAGTTGAGGAGGAGATGGCCAGAGTACGGGGTGGCATTGTTGTGCGATGGGTGGACGAGCTACACAAGGAAGCAGATCATCAACTTCCTTGTCTACTGCGATGGGAAGACAATCTTCTTGAAATCTGTTGATGCATCTGAGCATGTGAAGGACCACAGGTACCTTCTAAAGTTGATGAAGGACGTTATAAAGGAGGTTGGGAAAGAGCACATTGTGCAAATTGTGACAGATAACGGCAGCAACTTCAAGAAGGCTGGTGAAACAATTATGAAGTACAACAGCTACGGAATTTTCTGGACACCGTGTGCTGCACATTGCATTGACTTGATCCTTAAGTATTTCAGCAAGAGGAAGCTCATCTCAAGGGAGGTGGAGAAAGCACGAATGATCACCACATTCATCTACAACCACAGCAAAGTGTTGGCACTGATGAGGCGGATGTGCAATGGGGAGTTGGTGAGGCCTGGCATCACACGCTTTGCAACCAATTTTATAGCGTTGCAAAGCCTCAAGCAACATAAGACGGGTTTGAAAACCATGTGTTGCCAGGGTGAGTGGTTCGAGATACCTGAAGCTCGGACTGAAGGAGGACGGAAGGTGGAGATATTGATCAATGATATCTCCTTTTGGGATGACGTGACTTGGGTCACGAGGATCATGGATCCAGTTGTTTCTGCATTGCGGATCGTGGATGGCGACAAGAAGCCCACCATGGGAGTCATCTACGAGGCAATGCGCTGCATGAGAGAGAAGGTCAGAGAAGCGGTTGGGAAGGGATCGAAAGCATGGTTGGACATCATAGACGAGTGATGGTCCAAGATGCTCTCACATCCTCTTCACAAGGCCGGTATGTATTATGTACAAATGGTTTTTTTTGAATTATTTAAATTTCTATAGTTGGACATCATAAATGAGCTTGTTCGTGTCTTTCTGTGCAGCTTATTACTTCAATCCTAAGTACCACTACAAGAATGGACTTGGTATAAATGGTGACCTTCTATCAGCCGTACAGATTGTGGTGGAGAAGCTCGTCAAGGACGAGAAGTTACAGATCATGTGCATGAACGAGGTAATATCCTCAATTTCTACCTAAATTTGGAGTCACAAGAAATTTGGTAAAGATGTAATACGACTCTACGACTTAAACTTATTTGTGCGTTGTGTAGGTTAAGTATTTCCGAGATGCATTGGGTTCCTTTGGTCGGATTACTGCAGTCAACGGTCGTGGTAATACTCTTCCTGGTAGGGACGGAGGCAAATAAAACCATTACTTGTGTGTTCATTTATTTGTACTTAAAATTTCTGTCTTTTTCTTTTTTTGCAGATGAATGGTGGTTGTTATACGGGATGGAAGCTCCCAACCTTCGAAGTGTGGCAGTGAAAGTGTTGTCTCAAACCGCATATGCTGCCGGTTGTGAGAGGAACTGGAGCACGTTCAATTTGATCCATTCGAAGAGAAGGAACAGGTTGGGAGAAAAGAAGCTCAATGACCTTGTCTTCGTGCACTACAACTTGAGGTTGAAATTGAAGCATGCAACGGAGGGACATGACAAAGATGACTATACAGACCCTATTGATCTTGCATACATTTTCAAGATGCACGATGACGATGCTGATGAGGACGTTCTCCAGAGGTGGATGGATTCCAATGGTGCCCCAGTTCTCGATCAGCCAGGTGGAAGACCGAATGAGAACATAAGCCAACAAATGGGAGTAGACGTTGGTGACTTTTTGGCAAGATCTGGGCGGATTACAGATCCTGTTGGAGGGTTGGAGGGCGAGATTGATGCAGTTGTTGATGAAATTCTCTCGAGTAGCTCCAAATCCAAGTCAAAGTCAAAGGATGACAGTGGAGATGATGATGATGACGATGTTGGCCGTGCTGGACCTGGTGGTGGTGGGGAGTCAAACTCAGGTGGGTCAGGAGGGAGTGGTCGTGGACCACAAGCTACCAGACTTGAGGAAGGCCTACAAGCAGGACGTGAATATATGGAGAGACAACGGAACACACACGGACAATTTATTCCAAGTCCGAGTCCAGGGCCTACGGATTACGAGTACGGTCGAGGCCATCATCCAACCAACAGCTACATGTAAGATTTGACATCATCTGTAGGTTCTTTGAGCTTCATGTACATTAACAGCCCATATCGCGGAGGAGCACAAAGTCCTTTAGGCGGATATGGATCGTCGCACGATGAGAGATCATTTGACGTCTTCCCGGAATACTTTCAAGCTCCTCCTTCAGGACCTCTTCTTCCTCCTCAGTACGCACCTCCAGCATATTCATATGGTTATAGTGGGTATGGGGGATACAGTAGCGGAGACAACTACCAAAGTAGCCAACCTGAGCAGAGCCAGGGCAGTTTCTTTGGGGGTGATAGCTACGGTTTCTTCCCTGAGTACTACACGCCAGTTTCTCCTCCTCCTCCGCAGAGATCTTCTCCTACTCCGTCGTCGTCGTCCCGAGGATCTCAAGGCAGTAGTTCGCAGCCTCGTCGTGCCACTCGTGATACCGGATCCAGTGCTGCTTTTCCTCGACTCGGGATGCTCATAGGCATCGATGAACACCAATACAGGCAGTATGTCATGGATTACAAGGCCATGTACTCGTACATGACATGGGAGAACTACTGCGAGTTCATAGAATCTGCGATGCGCTATGAGAGACAGCAAGGAAGGGGGGGCATTCAGATCCACCACGGAACTCTTGGTTCTGAACAAAACATGTCACCAGGGCAGGTACTATATTTTAATCTTTAATCTTTTATTGCATTGTTCAGAAATATGCATGTTCTTAATAATTTTCACTTGTTGTAACTTGTATTGTATTTGTAAGACTAGACTATTACTCTTTTTCATTATGTATTAACAATGTTACAACCATGGTTTCAACTTTTATATATTAACTGTCTTATGAGATTTCGGTCGAGATAGGTTGTATAGAGGGGTGGAGATCCTCAATTGCAATGATATGGATAAAATATGGGTCATTTCGACCCCATATCGATCGAGACATGTTGCTTGGGTTCCAACAATATGACCACCGATATGACCGATATGGCCGATATGACTGATATGTCTATATAAAGGGTATAGATGACCAACATGTGTGAAATAATTGTGTATTTGTATGTTATTTATTGTTCTAATAACTTGAAAAATCAAAATTTTCAATTAAATTGGGAAAAATTCATATTTTTGAGCCTTTTCCGACTTTTCCACCGAAATCGTCGAAATTTCCCGAAATTTCGACAAAATTTCGGTATTACAAGTGACCGAAATGAGATCGAAATTGAGATTTCGAACCTTGGGTAAAGCAATATTCGATGGAAAGGAGTTTTTCGCACGATAGGAGAGGGGAAGACAAGTCGGTCCTTGTTTTGGTCTAGTGCGGAGATTGAATTATGAGCTTTCCTACTTTCCCATTTCACTATGGTCAACGATCCTCATGTCACCAGAAGCTGATGTGTCCTTCCCACTCTTCCTCTCCTACAATCTTCCGGTTATATACACTATAGCTAAATTTAAGCTCCAGCAAGAGTTACACTCTGCCACTTCCCTCACTTTCCTTGATTGCCCATTCTCTAAACAAGGAGAAAGGCACGGTAATGAGAAGTTCATGCTCCCTGGATGCTAGGTGTAACAGAGCGAGGGTGAGTATTGCAGACTTTTGTTGAAGTAAGAAGATGGGATGGGGTCCTAAGGGCAACATCCCTCCTTACCATACATATGAACCTTATCTCATTAAAACTCATAAATTCATAATACCTAATTATACATTAAAGAGAAATACCCCTTTATGCTATAATTTAAAACATAATTCCTACTATTATATTTAATAGGTATACACCCATGCAGATAGAACTATATAAATGATTTTACCCCCATTATGTTAGGAGGGCCAAGTTCAAACATTAAAAGGTCCTCCAACAACCCCCGTCCTTCATAAGTTAGCATACAGATACAGATGATTCATCCACCAAGTTCATAAGAGGTTTCGCCTTTTGCCTCCCTTCTACCCAATTCGTTCGATATCCTCCCCTCAACTTTGTCAATACAACTAGTCTTCAATCCTCAGTTCATCCCCCACCCTTCGGACAGAGAGGAAGCAGTTTCTTAATAGCTCCCATCTCCCTTGCCTGAATTGTATACATTCCTTTCTCTTCCATTGCTCCTTAAAATATTATCTGCCTCGACCCACTATGCAGAGAACAAAGAACAATGTCACAGAGTACGACTCGACTAAGTAAAGGAAAAAAAGAAAGATGAGACAAAAAAATGCTCCTACCTCACCAGGGAAAGCAGCTCAACTCACCACTTTGCCGAAGTTAAAGGAGAATGCATTTATCATCCAAAAGTACATCTTGCTACTGGGATCATATGAGGACCGGAGGGTTGACTATTTTCTCCAATGCCCTACCTCCTCTAGGTACTTACCTAGGCTCAATCCCTCCTCCGCTCAATACTCTCACTTCCGTCGTATTCTTAGATAGGGATGTGGAGAGGAGGCGCTTACAGGAAGCCAAAATGGGCTTCTAAATAAATTGGCGAGCTAATACCTTGCTCTGACATGTTTGAAAGAATAGAGAGATGTCTCAAGCAGTGGACTCTAGAAGACATATGAGTAAAGATCATATTCTTGTAATAAAGACAGTAATTTCCTCACAACTACTTTGCATTCCTGATGAATATAAAAAAGAGATTCGACATAATGAGAAAGTGGTTCCTCTAAAAGGTACCCAGGGTGGTTTACTTTATTAACACTTAATACTCAAAAAAGTTTTGTTTGTTTTTTGTCCTGGTAGTAGAATTCATATGAAGCGAGTAATAGTAATTATATTATTGATTATTGAATACAACCAAAGTGGTGTATCACTAATAGCATGGGAGGGATCTATATGCAGATCGAGGGAGGTTTTGATGATCATGATCTAAAGATCATCGGTTCATGCTTATGTTGAAATAGGTTGTAAGTTTTACATGGGTTGCATACTTGCATGTTTCTTCTATTCAATCATTTATTTATGCTACGATGGCAGAAAACCAGATATAATCATTATGTTGCTGGGGGCGATGAAGGGGAGGGGAGAGGGAAGATGAGAGGGTAAAGGAGGGGACAGGAAGGGAGTTGGTGAGATAGGGAAGGAGGATGAGTGGAAGGTGCCTTATCAGAAGGCAAAGAAGAGGGGAGAACACTGGGTGTGGAGGGAGAAAGGAATAGGCTCGGTTTTGGGGGAAGTTCAGGCCACAGGAGAGGAGAAGGGCTGGGAGAAAGTTTCGCACAAAAAACCAAGGCCCCGTTGCTACCGGTGCAACCTTTATGGTCATTGTATGTCGGCTTGCTTCTCTCATCCATGCTTCTTCTGATGTTGGAGGGGAGGACATCAGTTTGCCACTTGTTCAAAGCTGTCGAAAGGCCGGGAATTAGCAAAGAAGAGTGTGACGGATGTGGTCGGTAGAATCGATGACTCTTCGAAGCGGTTATCCAGGATGACATATGAGGTTGCGGTGAAAGAAACTCCAATCTCGCCTCAACACCAACAGAACTGCTCGTGGGGGGTGATTCTCGGTGAGGTGGGTGATGCTAATCATATTGCAGGAGAAGTGAAATCTTCGTTGGGTGAGATGTTTCAAGGGGATGTTGTTGCTATGGATGATGGCATACTGTGTGCGAGAGGGCTATCGCCGAAGGAGTCGATGCCTCTTCGATCGAGGAATGGACCAAGGGAGCGAATCCAGTGGAGACTTCCGCATTTCATGGATGGAGAGCAGCGAGTACCAGTGCCAAAGATTCTTCAAATCATCGGTGTCCCTCTTCTCTCGCGAATGGTGGAGGGGTTACAACCAATGTTGAGAGTTCGAGGAACAGTTTTGAAGGTCATTTCCGATGGGCTCGCACCAGGAACAACTGTTTCGGAAACCTTGATCTCATTCCTTGGTTCAAGAATGATGCCCGCGGAGTTTCCTTGTTCTTTGGTCATAGGTTGGGCGACCTTTAGATATTTGGTGAAGGTCGTGATGCCACCCCACCATCGAAGCGTTAAAGAATTGAAGTTGGCAAGTCGAGTGCAGCAAGTAGCAACGGAGGAGGTGGCCTACAGGTGGAGCCCGCTTCGACGGCGACGGTAGTGGGACCCTCCGATGGAGTTTTGGAGCAATCTACGGTGAACCCTAAGGACCCTAATTTTGAAAGATTAAAGATCTCGGAGATTGACGAGGAGCAACCATTTCTGGAGAACATTCCTGATTTGCTTTTTTGAAGTATTAGGGTTTTTTTCGCCAATTTTTGAAGGGATCCGAATGGGCTCTTGGTTACTATCGGATCAGACCCGATTAACGAATCGGATTGTGCACATACCAAATAACATTGGAGGGTCGGATCCTCTACATCAGTTTATCGAGTCCACTAGATGCCAAATCTCAAAGCTATCGAATCCTCTCACCATCTCGGATCCAGTTATTCATGCATTTCTTGAGGAGGGGGCTCAAGTATTAGGAGCTCCGCTAAAAAGGGTACCTTCACATCACCTCTTCCTCGAATTGTGAGGCAAAAGGAAGTTTCCTCTCAAGGGGCGACAATGTCCCCTTTGTTGCTTAGTGGGAATGATCACCCGTTTGCGAGCTTCAGTCGTAGCATGGTCCAGAGGAGTGATGCGGAGTCTACTCCAGACTCTTCGAGTTCTTCAATGGAAAACTATCCTCAATGGAAGAAGGGGAAAAGCACATGTCAAGAAAAAAGAAGCTGTGGGAAGGCAAAACGAGTTCTCAGGAGTCAAAGAAAGGTGAGGCTGGGAAAAAACAAAGAGATCATGCATGTTAAAACCAAACTACTATTGAGAAGGACTATTGCTCGGATAGCAGGGGTAGCCCCTACGACAAGAGAAAAAACCGTGTCTAAATGACGATACTTTCTTGAAATGCTCGGGGGCTTGGAGACCCTGAAAAAGATCAATCGGATCTCTCATTACAGGGTGCAACTGTGACATTATATTGCTACAAGAAATAAAGTGGTGAGACTGGAAAGACCGGTTGTGTGGTTCCTTAAGAACCAATAACTTGTCCAATTTGGTTGACTAAAATGCGGTAAGGAGTTCAGGGGGCTATTGCATTTCTTCGAAAGGAGATTTCATCAGTGTGTTATCAGAAGTCACAGGTGTCCATGTCATCTCTGCTCAGAGATAATCGAAAGGGATGTTGTTTCTTGATCTTTTGTGTGTATGGGCTAATTAACTAGCGTTAAGGGGAAAGATATGGGATGAATTACGGAGTGTGAGGGAACAACATCATGGAATACCGTGGCTTTTTTTCTCGGAGGGGAGGGACTTCAATGTCTCCTTTCTATCTTCGGATCATCAGAGATTTCAGGGAGGCCAAGACATAGGTTCAGAAGGAATTGCGAAACTTATCTCAAACTTGCAGATGGAGGTTCTTGACACCAGAGATACTAGATATACTTGGAGAAATACCGGATCACACTTAAGAATTGATCATTTTCTAGGATCAACGGAGTTGATGGAGGCCTTTCCTTTGTTGCATGTATCCTCTAGATCGTGATCTAGATCTGATCACACCCCTCTCAATTGGGAGTCGGGAGAGGAAGCTCAACATCGCTCCTTCAAGTTCGAGAAGGCTTGGCTACTTCAGGATGGCTTCCGTGACTTGGTGAAAGATCACTGGACCACACATGTCTACTCCGGTTCATTGTGGTGAGACTGCTCCAGAAGCTGAATTCCTTGCGAAGGAATCTTTGTCAATTCAAGAAGGAGGTGAGGGAGAGAAGGCAGATTCGTCGCACAACTGTGGAGACTGAGGTTCAGAGACTTGACAAAGAAGAAGATGTCAGGGAACTGGGGCATGATGATCTGAGATTAAGATCAAAATACTTGAAGACCATTGAGAGGAAGACAAGAAAAATAACATTTTTTTATGAAAACAAGAAAAACAACATAGAATGGAAACAAAGATCTAGAATGAAATGGCTAAAGGAAGGAGATGCAAACTCAAAGTTCTTTCACAGGGTGGCAAGTGGAAGACGTAGGTACATCCTGATCCGGGATATTGTGGTGGAAGACAGAAGGATTGAAGGCGATGAGGCAATGGCAAGGAGTTAGTGTCTTTCTTTCATGGACTCTCAAAGAGATCGGAAAGTCACCATTGGAGATGGTTGGGAAGCGGATCGCCAACGCAGTTTACATAACATGCCGATATGTTGACCTTGCATTTCTCTCCGATGGAAGTGAAAGCGGCAGTTTGGAACTTGAATGCAGATGGAGCGCATGGACCAGATGGTTTTCCAGTGAGCTTTTACATGGAGTGTTGAGAGGTTGTTGGGGCAGATGTGTTGGCAGTACTAGGAGAGCTCACTTTGGGAAATGCGGGCTTTGATAGATTAAACAATTTTCTTCTGCCAAAAAAGGAGGTTTTTGAGAGAGTTGAAGACATGGAACTGATTGCTTTGTCTAAAGCAATCTATCTGATTGTGGCGCAGGTTAGGACGAATAGGCTTGGAATAGTTCTTGGATTTATTATCTCCCCGACACAATCTCCTTTCATTCCTGAGAGGCACATCAGTGATAGCCTAGCTATGGCAAGCGAGATCATTGCAAACTAGAAGAAGCGTCGATCTCATGCATTGTTATGGAAGATTGATTTCTTTAAGGCCTACGACAATATTGATTGGAGGTTCCTTTGGTCAGCTTTGGCAAAAGGGGGTTCTCCGACACTTGGATTTCGTGGATGTAGAGGTGCATTACCACAACATGCTATACTGTATTGGCTAATGGGAGACCAGTGGGAGGATTTTTCCCGTCCTAGAGAGGTGTTTGTTAGGGTACCCACCTTGCACCACTACTCTTTGTTATTGCAGCAGATGTACTGGCACGATTGGTGTCAAACGTGGTCCAGCAAGGTAACACCACTGGTTACACTTTTGGGAACATCTCCATCATTTTACTCCAATATGCAGATGACACCATTGAGGTTGTAGGAGGAAAACAAGAGGTAATAGGCATGGTCGCGGTCTTAGAAATATTTGGTGAGTTATCTAACCTTAAATTGAACAAATAGAAGTCGACAGTCATTTCTTTCAATCTTCCAACAGAGGAGGCATGGGAGTGTCATATGAATCTTGGGTCTGAAAATGATTTTCTTTCGATTAGTTACTCGGGTCTTCCGCTTGCAAGTGGTAAGATGAGGATGGCGGATTGGCTACTAATTATTGGAAAATTGGAGAGAAAACTCTTAAGCGAGAAAACAACTGTGTTATCTCATAGTGGGAGGTTGGTTCTTGTCAAGGCAATCATGGCGGCTATCCATGTCTTCTTTATGTCCTCCAAGCTCCTTCCAATAGGGATACACCGAAGAATTGGGACGATCATGAGAAGATTTTTCTGGGGGAAAATGACCAAGATACATCTAGTATATAGATTGGGGGACGGTCACTCTTCCTATCAAGCAAGGTAGGATTAGCATTTCAAGATTAGATATCAGGAACCTAGCTCTATTGTTGAAATGGGTGGCTCGTATTAGGGGGAAGGATGAAGACCTCTGTTGCAAACTTATTCGCCACATCTATGGAGTACAAGCACCGCAATCTAGCAGTCCTCGTCCAGGTTTTCATAACCCGGTTTTCTGGAACGGAATTACCTCCTTGTTGCCAAGCCAATCTTGGGTAATGTAAGCATATTTGCAGTTTGGAAAGATAATTGGACTAATAAAGGAACCCTTGCATCTAGGTTCCCCGGCCTATTTGCATTGTCAGACTCTCAAGATGGACGAGTGGCAGATGCCTGGGTGGGTAATACTTGACTTCCGACCTTTAGTGGTTCTTTTTCATATCAAAGGGTTGTTAGAAAATATAATGCAGAAGCGGAATCAGAGATAAAAGAATAAAACATTATGGACACTGGGATTTTTACATGGAACCCTAATCCCTAAGGAGCGGGATGAAACCACAGGAGAACGCCTCAAAGGGTCGATTTATGCATTGGACTTTCTCCTTGATACAGGAGGGTGAGGGGCTTCTTATATAGCCCTCATTGAGTCTCCACATACCACAGACGGACGATGTGGGAATAAACAACCGATGTGTTAAATTAATCATGGAGTGATCCATTTACACATCTACATCATAAGTGGTGCATAACACATATACTCCAACACTCCCCCTCAAGTTGGAGCATGCAATGCTCAGGTTGGACAAACAGAAGGAAATCTCAAACTCACGCTACAGGATACTATGGACAATATCAACTCAACGTGCACAACTATCGGTTGTTGTCAAGGACGGTGCTTCTCGTATTGTGCAGGTGAGGAAGACCAAACAGGCTAGAGTGTGAGTCAAATTGAGTGTGCTTTGTGCTGTGCCTGTCAAAGTCACCAAAACTGAAAATGAGTCTCCACCTAGAGAACTCTGGCCCGCCACATGTAGAAGACTGGATCATGTAGACAGTTGCTCCATCTCTGAAAGGGTTGAACTGAAAAGTCGCAGAGACATCCTCGTCGGAGTCCACAATCGCTAGAGAATGGAGTATGAAAAAGTCTCCTCGTCGGAGAACTGGGTCTCTCCCATACTGGCTTAGAGAATGGGATATCTACTCTGGAAACCCTATGAAACCATGTGAAAACCCTAGTCCACATGGCATAGGAATGGGATCTCTACTATGGAGTCCCATATGGATCACATGAAAATCCTGAGCCGACAAAACCAGAAAGATGGGGACCTCTGAACTGATGATCGCAGACATGCGCGAATCAAACTGAAGACTCAGAATATGAACGCCAAGTCTGAATATCTGTAGAGTCTGGAAATCCGGCTGGCCTCTGGGCTGGAGAATCTGAATATGGAATTCGACCTGTGACTCTACACAATACTCCCCTTTTCTCCCAAACTGGTCGGAAAACAATGACGTCGACCAAGTTAGGAGAAGACAAGAACATGATGTGGAGGGAAAAATCCAATAAGCGGATCTCGATTTTCTTTTTGGCTTCTTTTTTTAAATCGTTTTTTTTTTTTTGCAAAATTCATCTTGTGTATGTCTTTTCTTTGTACACGCCTTTTTCAAAAAAAATTGAAATAACTTCTTGGCCCAAATATGCACCTTTTTTTCAAAAAAATATCTCTTTTTTTCATGAGGCCAATCTCTTTCGCTCTCTTTTTTTAACAAAATATGTCGGCCAAATATGAGGCCCCCAAAAAATGCAACTTTTTAACATTGCAGCCCCCCACCACCTTTTATTATTCTTTTTTCAGTCCAATTTGAGCCTAAAGATGTGGTCTCCCTTTCTATTTAGGATTCCCACGATTGGGAACCCCCTCGTATAACCACCGCCTCCTGAAGTTAGGGCTCACGATGGAGCACCTGGAAAAGATGTGTCGCCATGATAGATGAAGATCATTGCCGCCCCGATGGGAGTCGTCGACGCGACCTGCACGATGGAGGCGGAGGAGGTCGTCTGCTTAGAGGCGGATGAGGTGCGCCTTCGACTGCTCAAAGGAGGCATCGCCGCCTCAGATCGCATCTCCACTGCTGGAGCATTGCGAGAGGGGCGGTGCCTCTGAAGCGTTGACATGAGGTGCGACGATCGGAGGAACGGGGCTGCTAGGGCAGATGCTGCACCTAGAGAAGCATGGCCTGGAAGAGAAGAGAGCTGCTCGATTCAAGGGTGTCGCATGTGACTGAAGATGAGCCGCAAGATGTACAGCACTACCTGGGCGAAATGTCGCCTTCCCCGACTGGGGCTTTCGATCTAGACGATGATAGCATCGTCTGCTGATGGAGTTGTCGCTGCCATCATCGACTAAAGAAAGAGAGGATCGAGGGGTGTTGCACGGGGTATTGGTTGCGTCTGGAACTTCGACTGGAGGAGGAAGCACCGTCTGCACGTGTTAGAGGATGCCATGCCAACGTACGATGGTGCGTGATACTATGGAAGGAGGAGAGGCTCCTCGAAAAGGACTATCGTATGCGCTTGGACTAGATTTGAGAGAGGAAGGTCGATGAGATCTGGATTCGGCATGGAGATTCGTGCTCGGAGATGATCGAGCTGCCTAGATTTTTATGTGAGAACAGAGCCACTTTGTAGAATTAGGGTTCCAACAGGAACCCTAACTTTTCAGAACCCAATAAAGAACATATCTTGGACAAATTTTCACGGAGCAACCAAGAACATAACCCAATATGATAATCGAATCTCAAGAAAAAAACTTCAAAAATAAATCTTGAACATAAAAAAAACTATATCCTCGAGAATCAAACCCGCTCGGATACCATGTTAGAAAATATAATGCGAAAGTGGAATCAGAGATAAAAGAATAAAATATTATGAACACTGGGATTTTTACGTGGAACCCTACTCCCTAAGGAGCAGGATGAAACCACGAGAGAATGCCTCGAAAGGTTGATTTACGCATTGCACTTTCTCCCTGATACAGGAGTGAGGGGCTTCTTATATATCCCTCAAAGTCTCCACATCCCACAGACGGGTGATATGAGACTAAACAATTGTGCTAAATGGATCCTAGAATAATCCATTTACCCATCTACACTATAAGTGACGCATAACATATATACTCCAACAAGGGTTTATGGATTTTTGTGAACTTGCATATGATGGCGTCTTCTCGACATGGACCCGGGAGATCACTGGTCTTGGTGTGAAGGAGAGTTCATGATAAAGAAAGCCTACAAGATCTTAGACAAACCCCTTGATACATGTCTTGTAAACTTAGTGAGAGACTACAGTTTTATTTGGGATCTGAAGGTCCCACCGCGTATAAAAGTTCCTTGTGGTTGCTTCGTCGTGAAAAAAATCTGACAAGAGATCGTTGGGCAAGATTGCATGGAGACTTGATTGATGTATGCCCTTTGTGTGAAAATGCAATGGAAATAATCATCCACATGTTCTTTGATTGTGAAAGTCACAAGCAGTTTGGCAAGACCTTGAAATTGATTGGGTAAATAGTAGAGACCTTATACATTTCTAGGACTCCATCTACTGTGCTAGACCTCGGGATTCAACGGAATTGCTTATACAATTGCTACTATTTGGGCGCTTTGGGTCTTCATGCAATGGTGTTATTTTTTCTTCAGATCACTTTTGTATTGAAAATGTAATCTTTCAAGCAAAGAATGTCCTTGACTCTTGGATATCTTAACTTAACTTATGTATCTTTCCAATAATTACTACACGTGGGGCAGACACCTAAGCATGTTTCCCCCACTTTTGGTTTCAAAAAAATAAAATATAGAAAACATAATCGCATAAAAAATGAAAACTTGGATTTATATAGAACCCTACTCCATGAGGAGCGAGATGGAACCACAGGAGAAGCTACAAAGGGCTAGAATTCTCAATGGATAGGGTATGGGCCTATTTATATAGCCCCATCAACACTGCAAAGCCCCACAATCAAATAATATGGGGTTAAATGAAGAGTATTGTCATTCGATCCTGAAGATCTCCAATTACACATTTATTACATTCTGTAACACTCCCCCTTAAGCTAGAATAAGAAATGTTGCAACTTGTTACAAAAGAAAATACTCAAGTCGTTCATTTGATAAATCTTTTGAGGATCTAGGAGGAGACATGTTCAAAGTAATCGCTGCTAGGAGGAGCCTTGCAAGGAGGCGATAGCATTGGGAGGAGCCACGTGCCCAAAGTAGGCTAGATAACATACAGTTGGAGGTAGATGGGATGGAATGTTGACCTTCATGCAATTGATTTACAGCTATTGAAAACTAGAAATGCAGAAGCAAATCGATAAATAAGAAATAATAAAATATTGAACATTCGAGATTTTACGTGGAACCCTACTCTTGGAGGAGTGGGATGAAACTACAAGAGAATGCCTCAAAGGGTTGAATCTTCTATTAGAATTTTTCAATGAGTACAGGAAGAGTGGGGCTCCTTATATAACCCCATAGACAGACTGTAGTCCCATCACTCATCCACGTGGGACTAAACATGATTGGGGGTAATTAGATCTTGGATAGATTCAATTGCCCGTCTATTACACGCTTCAACACTCCCCCTCAAGCTGGAGCTTAGAAAGATGCAGCTTGCAATAAAAAGAATATGTACACAACTCATCTTCACCCGATACATTTGAGAGCATTGTTGCAATAGACGGCCGACTATACCAAATAGTCTGTCCGACTATGTGGTGTGGGGGATCCCCGACTGAACAATAAATAGTCAGCCAATAGTCAGCTTGATTGAATAGTCGGTCCGACTATTCGGCCGACTGGCCAACTGCTAAATTTATGTTATTTTATTTTTATTTTTTAATTCTGAAGGCTTACCATTTATCGCAATATTAATAGAAATGTCAAAATTTCATATATTTATCCCGTTAATTGGTACATTTATCTTGGATTCTTGTTATTTGATGGTCATATATGTATAAAAATATAATAATATATGTATTAGAATTAAATAATATATTTAAAATAATTAAAAATATAAAACCAAGTAATTCTGAATAGTTGTCCGAATACCGATTATTCTCTATTTGGTGACTCCTCCAACTGAATATTGAAAACCAACTTCTACAACATTGTCTGAGAGAGACGGGGATAGAGACTTACCATTTAAAGAACCGTTGCTGGTAAAAGATCTCGTTCGAGGACGGATCTATGACTTTTAGGTCACCAGGAGAGAGCTTCAGTCGTGCTTGTAATAGTCGTTGCAGTACCAGGTCATGCCTGGAGAAGAGTCAATGTAGAAAAAGAAAGTCCAACACAGAGTAGTAGTCAGGGATACTCCGACGAAGTAGTCGATGCTCGGTGAAGACGGCTGATAGGAGTAATATCCAGAGTGTCAATATGTCAGTCATGGACGGGCAGTAGAACTCCTATAAATACATCTCAAGCCCTATCTAACTCCCCCTTTCTCTCATACTTTGATACAATAAGAGTGTGGATCATCAAGTAGGGATAAAGCAAAATGAAACATGCAATTTCCTTTTTTTGTGCTTCTTTTTTTCTTTTTTTGCACAAACCCTTCTTTTGTAGTTGTCTCTCCTTTTTTGTTTTTGGTACAGCTTCATTTGTACAATTGCCTTTTTCAGAAAATTCCTTCCCTTTTTTCTTCCGCTGATCTCATTTTCCTTCCTCTCTCTCTCTCTTTTAATCCATCCCAATACACTTCATGGCCCAATACACTTCAGCATTGACCATGGTAAGCCATATCGCGATATATCGGTATCGACGGTTGACCAATATATCGTCGATATGGCCGATATATGACCTTCCAAGGCCATTTGCTTCGTAAAATCGGATCGAAATCGATGATATGGCGTCGATATATCGTCGGTATACCAACGATATATTGTATCGACACGATATCGATACCAATATTACCTACCTTGGCACCGGCCCACTTGTCCCTTAAGAAATAAAAAGCTGACGGAGGGGCCCAATTCATAAGGGAATTGTAGAGGTTTACGTTATGTCATGATGTACCGTTATGTATTTCTTATTTTCTCTTTGTCTATCCATGTAATTTACCCAAGGGTTATCTCTCTATATAAGAGACCCTAGGGCTATATGGAATAACAATGAAGTGTTTTGCTCTAACATGGTATCAGAGCCAAAACCCTAATCTAGGGTTTCTTCTCCACCCCCTCCCCCCCGCACGCCGTCGCCCCCCTTCGCCCCCCCCCCCCCCGGTCGCCGCCCACCCCCGCCTTTCGCCCACCTCCCTCCCGACGTCAGCCGAGGCCCCCGCCTCCCTCTCCCACCACCGCTACCCGCTACCCGCGGTCCTTCCGCCTTCTCCCGCCGCCGCCGACAAAGCCCTTCCTCCCGGCTTCTCCTTCTTCGGTCGACGCCTATTTATACATGGGTTCAAGTGCATAAAGTCTACATATGCACTTGAATCCAAACTGGTCTTTGTAGACACCAGTTCTTTTGTCTACCATCCCTAAGTCTTCTTCTCCGACGACATGTCAGAACAAAAAGTTGGTATGCCCTCCATAGGTGCCTTTAAGGGTTCGGCGCCAATAGTTAAAATAGACGGGACAAACTATGAGCTCTGGTCGATGCAGTTCATGAGCTTAATGAAGTCAGGTGGTAAGAAGCACATTCTTACCGAAGATGAACCGGCAGAGAAGACGGGGATATATGCCTCCTGGGAGGCTGATGATGCGTATGCCAAGGTCTGGCTATCAGGGACGCCTTCGATGGAGATTGCCAATGACGTCCTCCATCATCCCACCGCCAAGGCGATGTGGGATATTCTTGCTACTACATATTCTCAGGTGCGGAACGAGACTAAAATGTTGCAGTTGCAGCATGATATTTTTACGATGAAACAAAATGGGCGGCCACTTCACTCTCTGTACACGTCACTACGAGGGATGTTCGAGAAATTATATAGTACCATCCCGCTCACAGCCACTCCTGAGCAACAGAAGACTTTTCGCAATGCTACCATGGTGGGAGTATTACTTACAGCTCTTGATCCTGAGTACGAGGGAGCCTGCTCTCAGATCCTTGCCGATGCTACTATTCCTCCTATGGAGGAAGTCTACAGGACGCTCAGTCGTATCCCTGTTTCCTCCAGCACAGCTACTCCACCTCCTTCGGCAATGGCAGTATCACGTAGGAGAGGTGGTTCGTCTTCTTTTCGTGGCCGTGGTACATGTGACCGTGGATGTTGATGCAAACACGATTCGGCGCGGACGGCGAAAATAATTTTTTGGTAGAAATTTTGGTGGAGAAAAGTAAAGGGTTGAGAAGAAGAACTCGTCGGTAACGAGGGGTTGAGGGAGAAGAACGCGGAGATCGCGGGAGGAGAGAGGAGAGATAGAGAGAGATAATGGGAGAAACTCAAATTTTTGTTAATACTTGATTGCCTAAAAATACTGGACCCTCATCCCTTTATATAGGAGGGATGGCATTACAGAAATAGAAAACTAATTTAATTTGACCACTAATTATCCTAATTGGACTCTAACTAATTAACCGACCAAATTTAAAATCAAATCTACGAATAAATGTTGGAGATCATAAGCGATCTCAATTATTTAATTAAAATTGCGACGACCCAAAAAAACGTAAATAAAATTAACTATCATAATTTAAATAAATAGGTGGCCCTATATTTCGGGTCCATGCTGCATCAACTCTCCTCCGCTTTTAAAAATTCGTCTCCCGACGAATTGCTGGATCTGCAGGTTTGGAGGATGAATCGGCGTGCTCCTTTATCGTCTGGAAGAATTGGTGTGGAGCGAACGGCGGAGTCCATACGCGGGCATGGATGACGCGGCCGTCGTGGTTGAAGAACATGTGCGGCGCGAACGGCGGTGTTTTCTTGATTGTTGTCTCCTCCTTGTGATGCTCGAAATTGATGAGGCATGGAAAATATGGCCCTTGGAGAATCCATAGTGAAGCAATGGCACAAGGAGAGGAGGGGAGGAGATGTGTCCAATGAATGAAGCCACGGGGTCCTTATATAGGGGAAGCCCAAGGCTCTAGTCCTATTTGGATAAAAAGGATCCCCATATTTCTGACTTGCAGCCTTCTTTTTTAAATATTTGTGCCGTCAGGGGCTTGGGCGCAATTTTTGCACTCCTTTACCCTTCCTGGATTCCCTATTACTTTTGACCTTCCTGTAAATAGGGAGTTCATGGGGTTTTTCTTTGCAATTTCCCCCAATTAAGTTCCAATCCCTCCAATCATGGAATACATATCCCGCGATCTTCGGGACCCCCGTTAGGGATCGCCCGTGCATATTGCCGCCCCGATGGGGGCCCATAGTTCGGCGCAGGCGCAGGTGGCCTTCCCGCGGCGGTGGCGGCGGCTGGAGGGAGGGCAGGGCGCGGGGTGCGGGTCAGGGGCAGGGCAGCGGGCGCAGGAGGTGCCTCTGCTGACTGTTGGGGGGGGAGGGGGGGACAGATCGGGTTTGGCGAGGCGGCGTGGTGAGGCGCACCGAGTCGCGCGAGGGGGAGGCGGAATCGGGGTGGGGGAGGGTGTCGGGGGGGGGGGGGGGGGGGTGAATGGCGTGGGAGGGGGACAGTGACGGGGTGGCGGCGCGGTTGAGGGCGTGGAAGGTAGAGGAAGGGAGGGGGAAAAGGCCGCAGGGAGGAGGGGGGTTTGGGGGGAAGGCGATGGGAGGGGGCGTGGGAAGGCGGTGATGAGGGCTGATCGGGCTAGAGGCGCGGGTTCTGGCTGGAGGGGCGGGTTCTGGGATGCCGGCTTTACGGGGGTGGGGGAAAGTGCCGGCGAGGTTGTGGGCTGGGTTGGGGTTGCCATGGGCATGGTTAGAGGTCCCGAGGATGCGAGACTGCCAAGGCCGGGTGGCACGGGTGCCCGAGCCGTCGTCGGGGACATTTTCGGCGGTGGGGGCTGGGCCAAAACCTCCTGGACATCCATTATCCCACCGTTGTTTTCTTCCGTCACGATCTGAACAGCAACCAAATCTTCCTCAACTGCGGAGTTTTCTTCGTTAGAACGTGCGGCAGCGGCTTCGACGGTTGGAGGCTTTGATTGGGCGTCGCGGAAGGCCTCAAAGTTAGCCATTAGATCTCGAAACAGGGAGTTGAAGTTGGTTTGCAAATCACGTATCATGTGCGCCGTCTCCTTGGTGTAGGCGTCGATGGTGGAGATGGTTCGTCGTGTTTGTTCGGATGAACGATGATGCCAGTGCGAGCGTCTGGACGGATCGTCAGATCGTGAGGACGATCTGTAGGCCATGCTCTGATACCAATTGATGCAAACACGATTCGGTGCGGACGGTGAAAATAATTTTTTGGTAGAAATTTTGGTGGAGAAAAGTAGAGGGGTTGAGAAGAAGAACTCGTCGGTAACGAGGGGTTGAGGGAGAAGAACACGGAGATCGCGGGAGGAGAGAGGAGAGATAGAGAGTGATAATGGGAGAAACTCAAATTTTTGTTAATACTTGACTGCCTAAAAATACTGGACCCTCATCCCTTTATATAGGAGGGATGGCATTACAAAAATAGAAAACTAATTTAATTTGACCACTAATTACCCTAATTGGACTCTAACTAATTAACCGACCAAATTTTAAATCAAATCTACGAATAAATGTTGGAGATCACAGGCGATCTCAATTATTTAATTAAAATTGCGACGACCCAAAAAAACGTAAATAAAATTAACTACCATAATTTAAATAAATAGGTGGCCCTATATTTCGGGTCCACGCTGCATCAGATGTCGTATTACAAGGACGTGCTCATTTTGTTATCGCACTGGTCACTCCGAGGACACATGCTATTCCAAGCATGGGTTTCCAGCTTCGGCACGTGTAGCTGAACATGTTCAGTCTCCTTCAGCATCTACTCCAGATCACAGGTTCGAGGAGCTTGTGGCGCGGCTTCGTGACATTATGCCACAGTCATCATCGGATGCTGCGAGTACCTCAGATGTTGCAGCATCTGCATCGGCCAGTACCTCTGCTGCTGCTAGTACCTCAGGTACGACTACTGTCTTTCGTCTGTCCCATGATCTATCTGGTTGGATTGTCGATTCTGGAGCCACCCATCATCTTTGTCGTGGCAGAGACAAACTTGAGTCCTACAGGGATATTTCTTTGGGTCGCTCTGTGCTCATAGCTGATGGCACTCATTCTCCTATTGTTGGACAGGGGAGATCTCTTTAACACCCTCCATGCACCTACAGAATGTTCTACATGCACCTGAGTTTTCCATGAATTTATTATCAATTAGTCAGATTACGAAAGACTTGCATTGTCGTGCTATATTTGACCCATCATCTCTCATTTTTCAGGACATACTAACGGGTAGGGTGATTGGCTGTGGCTCTGAGCATAATGGCTTATATCGTCTGGTCCGGAATTCCTTTGATGGCGTCTCTCTTCACTCACAGGGATCAGTTTCTCCGTATACGTGGCACCTTCAATTTGGTCACCTTCCTCTCCAAAAAATGCGTCACCTCTTGCCTCAGATCTCTCCGAATTCGTCATTTCGTTGCGAAGCTTGTCAGTTAGGGAAGCACCATCGTTCTAGCTTCCCAAGTCATCAGAGTCGGAGCAGTAGCTCCCCGTTTGAGTTGTTACATATAGACATTTGGGGTCCTAGTCGTGTCCCTGATCATCAGGGACATAGGTTTTATCTGGTCGTGGTTGATGATTTTTCTCGTGTCTCTTGGACTTTTCTTCTCAAGAATAAATATGAAGCAGGAAGTGTTATCAAGAATCTTATCAATGAAGTGCAGAATGTTTTTTCTTCTAATGTTAAATATGTGCGCACGGATAATGCTTTGGAATTCTGTACTCATTCTCTTTCTCAGTTTCTTTCCTCTAAAGGCATTATTCACCAAACTTCTTGTGCTTACAAATCACAACAGAATATGTCGCGGAAAGGAAACATCGTCATTTTCTTGATATTGCTCGAACATTACTTATTCAAAGTTGTGCGCCATTAGCATTTTGGGGAGATGCTATACTCACAGCATGCTATCTGGTCAATCGCATGCCTTCTTCAGTTTTTGGGGAGAAACCCCCCATCTCTGTTCTCTTTCCTGATAAGGACTTATTTTCACTTACACCTCGTGTCTTTGGTACAGTTGTCTTTGTTCACCGCTTGTCTCCAGGACTTGACAAGCTCTCTCCTAGAGCTGTTAAGTGTGTCTTTGTAGGTTACTCTCGGACACAGAAGGGATATCGATGTTATGATCCTATCAACGACAAGTACTATGTTAGTGCAGATGTTACATTTTTTGAACCTGTTATGTACTTCTCCCCAGCAGGTGACAAATTGGTTTCTTCTTCCACAACTTCAGATAATTATGTCTATGTTCCTCTACCTCCAAGTCTGGGTCAACCTGAATCCACACCGCTATCACCATCACCACCACCACCTCAATATCACCCCATTCCACCATTCCCTAAGTTCTACACACGACAGTCGGGGCCTGCTCAAGCTACAAGTCAACCATCCACCACGCCTCAGGTATGCTCCGATGCGGCTACTAATGATGGCTTGGATAATGTACCGGTGCAGGAATCTTTGCTACAGGAGGTGGATCCGCCAGTCAGTACCGTGGATAATGATATTAATATTCCTATTGCACTTCGAAGGCCGAAGAGGAAATGTGTGTCCTATCCTCTTGCGTCTTAGGTATCCTTTCATCGTCTTACTGGTGATTTCCAGAGGTTTGCAGCAGCTGTGTCTTCAGTAGAGATACCACGGACCTATCAGGAGGCCATGAAGATTGAGTGCTGGAAGTTGGCTAAGGAGAAAGAGATGCGTGCTTTACAGTCTAGAGGGACTTGGACCCTAGTTTTTATTCCATCAAGTGCGTATGTGGTTAGTTGCAAATGGGTGTTCACAGTTAAATATCATGCAGATAGTCGTCCTGATCGGTACAAGGCAAGACTTGTTGCACGTGGCTTTACCCAAACATATGGCGTCGACTACTTGGATACATTTTCTCTGATAGCTCGACACTCGACGCTTCGCATCCTTTTATCCGTAGATGTGGTACGTGACTGGCCTGTTTTTCAACTTGATGTCAAGAATGCATTTCTGTATGGAGATCTACAGGAGGAAGTCTACATGCAACAGCCACCAGGTTTTAATGCTGAGGGGGAGACTCACATGGTGTGTAGACTTCATAAGGCGATTTATGGCCTTAAACAGAGTCCAAGGGCATGGTTCCAAAAGCTCTCTCAGCTGATCGAACGACAGGGGTTCAAGAGATCAAATGCGGACCATTCGTTGTTTATTCAGAAGACTCTCAGAGGTACAGTTGTTTTTTTTTTGAAAGTCTGCTTGGAAGGGGGAAACACTCGGTGGTGTCCACCCCTTCAAAATTTATTGAAAGCCGAAAGTAGAGTTACATAAGTATAGTACTGCGACGCCCAAAAGATGTACCACAAAAAGCATTACAACACCCAGTCGTCCACCAACCTCTTTGCCAAAGACCCCACATTTTCCTTATAAAACCTATGACCCGAGAACAGCAGGTCATTCCTTCCCCGCCATATCACCCAAAGAATAGCCATGTAATACAGTCGTTCCCTCCTAGGTTTGGCTCTATTAGCGTGAACCGAGTTCCAGAAGGGCTGAAAATCATCAAAGCAGCACCAAGCGACATCCGCCTCCTGCCAAACTTTTGCGACCACAGGACAAGAGAAAAAATAGATGTTCAATCGTTTCAATCGCGCTATCACAAAGCAGGCATCTGTTCGCAACGACGCCCAGGAGTCTGACGCAGCGATCGCGCGTCATCAATCTCTTCTCCGAAGAAGCCACAAGAAGATCCCAATTCTCTCAGGAGGTTTAGTGTCCCAAATAGATGTACAGTCCCTGTTCAACAGCTCCGAGCTTGCCGGTGGCGGTCTGGAGATGGCCCCATAAGCCCCCCTGACCGAGAAAGAGCCGTCCTTCCAACACCACATGATCTCTTCCACCGGTTGGGGCCCCACCTCCCTCATGGCGTCAAGTAATTCCAAAAATTCCTCAAGTCTTTGATCCGAGAAATTAACGGAGAAAGTAGGCCACCAAGTTCCATCCACCCAACACTCCATCACCGAACAAAGCTTGTTGTCCGCCAGGGCATATAGCCGAGGGAAGCGAGAGCAAAGGGCCCCCGCCCCGGTCCAATTGTCCTCCCAAAACAAGAAGTTATCCCCTCTCCCACAAACCGGTCTGAAGAGCGCAAGATTTGCCATGAAAGCCTTCACCACTCCCCTCCAAAAAGGCGTCATGGAAGCCTGATTATTGAGCTGCGGATGAGGCGCGCCCTTCACACCATAGATGTTGTGAATCACCATGCATACAAAGTCTTCCCCCTGACCCCAGACCCTACTTGCCCATTTAAGGAGAAACGCCTCATTCATCTGCTCAAGAGACTTCACCCCCAGCCCTCCCCTGATCCTTGCCACTCGTGACATCCTCCCAGCCCACAAGATGAATCCGCCCACGACCATTCGAATTGTTCCCCATAAAAACGCGCGCATCCTCTTCTCCAACCTCTCACGAATCCCCTTCGGGATCTTGCGATTAGCCATAAAATAGGTAGGAATGGAAGATAGCACAGCCTTGAGAAGAACCACTCTGCCCCCCCTCGACAGGATAGCAGCTTTCCAACCCGCCAATCTCATCTCCACTTTCTCCACCACCCTCAGCCAGTCACGGAGCCTCGTCCTCCCCAGAGCCAGCGGCAGCCGAGGTACTCAAGAGGCAAAGAGACATGAGCAGATGCCAAGGCCACGGCCTGCCCATCAGCCATCTGCTCCGCAAGGCCAAACGGGACGAAAGATGATTTGTTGTCATTTTTGCACAGCCCAAACATCTCCGAGAAGATCTCCAGCGTCGTAGCCATACCAGTGGCCGCCTCGATACCCTCCTCAATGAGGAAGAGGGTGTCGTCCGCATATTAGATGAGCGGGACCTGAAGCCCCTCCCTTAAATAGCCAAAAGAGAGCCCATGGCTGATCACATACGACACCATATCAGCCAGCACATCAGCTGCAAGGATGAAAAGCATTGGCGCGAGAGGGCATCCCTGTCGCATCCCTCGACGAGGTTGCATCCAGCCCTCCTCCGGCCTTCCGCTGATCATGATCGAAAGAGATGTCGTGGTGACACAGCGCCTCATCCAAGATATCCAAAAGTCCGGGAAGCCCAAACGCCGTAAAACCGACCACAAGAATCTCCAATCAAGGCTATCATACGCCTTAGCAAAATCAACCTTCCAGAGGACACCGCTCGCGCCCCTCCTCCGCCAATCCGCAACAATCTCAGAGGCAAGAGTGGTGCAATTAGAGATCTGGCGGCCAGGGACAAAGGCAGATTGAGCCGGAGAGACCAAGCTCCCAAGAATTCCAGTTAGCCTCGTCGCAAGAACCTTCGCCGTGATTAAATAGATTGCGTTAGAGATGGCAATGGGGCGAAAGTCCTCGATGGTGGATGGAGCAGAACACTTAGGGATTAAAACCACGAGAGCCCGGTTGATACGTTCAAAGCCCCTATTCCCCTGACAAAATTCCAACACCACCTCAAGCACGTCATGACCAACGAGATCCCAAAAGTCCCTGTAAAAGGCGATAGGGAAGCCATCCGGACCAGGCGCCGCATCAACGTTGAGATCCCACACAATATCCTTTACCTCTTCAAGGGTACAGTTGTTGTCATGATATATGTTGATGATATTCTGGTTACAGGAGATGATGCTCAGGGAGTCGAGATGACTAAAGCCCTCTTGGGCAGTCAGTTTGTTACGAAGGATCTGGGTACCATACGATACTTTCTGGGGATAGAATTTGCGAGAAATGCACAAGGTATGGTGATGACCCAAAGGAAATATGTTACAGACTTGCCTGTTGAAACAGGAATGATTGGATGCAGACCATCGAGCACTCCTATGGACCCAAGTATGAAACTGTATGATAATGATACTGAAGAGGTGGACAAAAGAAGATACAGAGAGATGGTGGGTAAGCTTATGTACATCACCATAATTAGACCTGATATTGCTTTTGCTGTAAGCCGTGTGAGTCAATTTATGGAGCAGCCTAGGCAAGTCCATATGGAAGCACTGTACTCTGAGATACCTAAAATCTTCTCCAGGCTCAGGTTTGCTATTTAGAAGAACACAGATTTGTCCATTTCCGCTTGTGCTGACACAGACTATGCAGGGTGTCCAAAGGATCGTAAGTCTACTTCAGGGTTTGCTATCTTTATAGGAAGCTCTCTGGTTTCTTGGAAAAGCAAGAAACAAACTGTTGTGGCAAGATCTAGTGCCGAATCCGAATATAGGGCCATGGCACAAGCAAGCACAGAAATGATGTGGGTTCGAGCAGTCTTGGAAGACTTGAATGTGAATGTCTCTTTACCCATGCAGCTTCAGTGTGACAATCAAGCAGCGTTGTTCATTGCCAATAATCCAGCATTTCACGAAAGAACGAAGCATATCGAGGTAGATTGTCACTACATTAGAGACATAGTCCAGAAGGGCTTCATTTCCACTTCACATGTCAATTCAGAGGACTAGACTGCTGATATTTACAAGCCATTGCTCAGAGGACCTTTCCAAAGATGTTCTTCCAAGCTGAGCATGATAGATATCTATGCTCCATCTTGAGGGGGAGTGTAGAGGTTTACGTTATGTCATGATGTACCGTTACGTATTTCTTATTTTCTCTTTGTCTATCTATGTAATTTACCCAAGGGTTATCTCTCTATATAAGAGACCCTAGGGCTATATGGAATAACAATGAAGTGTTTTGCTCTAACATGAATCACCCCCCTCTCTTTTCTCTATCTACTACTAGTTATGACTCGAGGAACCCAAATCTGAAAGTTGTCGCCGTTGTGCCTTGGAACCCAAGCCCGTCGGATGATAGTGTGTGGGGAAGATATGCAGGGTTTGCTTTTTTTGGAAGATATGCAGGGTTTGCTTCGTGCGTGATGTGAGGAGTTGGATGGGGGCCTTTCGCGGAAGATCTGGATAGAGTTGGAAGGGCATGGAGTCATGCCCATTGATTTTGCATGGAAGGAGAAAGAAAATAGACTGCGCCACCTTGAGTTTGGGGGAACGTTGCGTGAAGGGACGGCGTCGCAGGGCCTGGAGTCACTGTGGTGACATGGAGGTGCATCTCGAATGACATGTTGCTGAAAGGTTTGGATATAGGGTTTCATGAACAAACCCTAGCCGATGTTGCGTTCCTGAATTAGGGTCTCAAGAGAAACCCTAGAATTCTCGAAGTGGAACCCTGGACTCGAGATTAATGGTGTCTTGAAACCCATGTGGCTAGGGTTTGGTGCATGATCTAAGGCATAGAGCCGCTTGCGAGAGGATGGTCAGATGCAGGAACCCAGAGGGTGGGGCATGATCTAGGATTTGTGCGTATGAGAACATAGGAGTTGCTTCATATAGGGTTTCACCAGTGTTCACGAAATCGGCCGCACGAGCCGCATATGCCCGCGCAGCATGCCGAACGCACCGATTACGTGAATTAGTGCATTATGCGCCCTACCCGCATATGTGGCCCGCATATGCCCCGCATATCCCGCATATGCCCGCATACTGCTCCAACAGCTCCAACTTTTCAATCTTCTCATTCAGTTCCTTAATTCCGTAACTCTACCTCTTCCTTCATTCTATTATAAGAATATGGCATGCATTTGTATACAATTGCAATGGATTATACCATTATGCATATGCAATGTTTTATGTTTTCCTCATGTATTGTTTTCACGAGTATATGCAATATATCGTCGAATATTTTTATATATGCCAATTGAGGTTTTGCTCATTTAGTGCATGTATGTGTAACTTCTATTATCATGAATCATCTAATTTGTGAAGTTTTTATGGTAAATATTTTTTGTGATTAAATATGAGGCAATTAAAAGCATATAAACACCCATATAACATGAATCGTTTTCATAGATCTTCTTTAACTCCACTTAGATACATAAATTCAGTGGTAATGTTATTCATATATATTTATTTTTAAATTAAAAATTAGAGAATCGCGTAGAATCGCGTATACCCCGCATATGCCCCCGCATACCGCTTATTCAGTATTCGGTGACATGTCCGAACGCATACGCGTACCGCTTTCCTGAACCTTGGGTTTCACGAGGAAGCGCAATAACAATCTTGACAAATAAATGAATAATAATCTTCAATAAAATTTTCAAAAATAGGACCCAGAATCAACTTGCTCTGATACCATGTTAAAAACTAAAAACGTGAAAGAGGATCTATAAGCAAAAAATAATAAAACATTGAACACTCAAGATTTTACGTGGAACCTGCTCCCAAAGGAGCGAGATGAAACCATGGGAGAAGACTCCTTATATTAGAAATTCTCAACGAGTACAGGGGGTGTAGGGCTCCTTATATAGCCTCACAAACAGACCAGAGTCTCGCAGCTCATCCATGCGGGACTAAACATGAGTAGGGGTAATTGGACCTTGGAGAGATATGATTACCCATCTATCGCATACTTCAACAATAGCAAACTTTCAAACAGTGTTGTAAAAGTCGGCCGACTAGGCCGACTAGTCGAGTCGGGGGGTACCCGACTCGAATAGACCAAATCAGCCATTAATCAAGTACACCCGATTAGTCGGCCGACTAATCGGCCTAGTCGGACGACTAATCAATCGATTTTTACATGAGATTTCTGAAAAAATAAAATGAGACTTTCAGACACATGCCCGAATACCCGTTTACCCTAACTTAAGGTCTTGGGTTCTGTCGAACAGAACCCCAAAACCCTTCTTCGAGAGTAACTCGCCGCCCCCTGACTCGAGGATCTTCCTCTGCCTCCTCCTTCGTGTCGCAGACGTTCGAGCGGTGACTCCGGTTGCATCTCATCCTCCGCTGCCCTCCTCCAGTAGCAAGTTTATCTCAACTCGCCGCCTCCTGAGTTGGTTAGGGTTTCAAAAATTTTGATTTTTTATTCTTTTTGTTTGGTTTATTGCTTTATTTTAGTTATAAATGCTTAGGTTATCTTGTTAATTTGTATCTTAGGTTAAAAATTGTTAGCTTGTTAGGTTATTTTTTAGTAAAAGTTAGATTTAGTTGATGGTGTGCGTGTTGCCTAGATATTTTTGCTTGGTTTATTGCGTATGTTTGTTATTCTCTAAATCTTGGTTAACTTAGAATCTTTTTGTTTATATGCTGGCATTAGTTAGCTTATACTTATATGGTTGGCATTGGTTGGCTTTTATTTAATTTGTTTATTCAACATGTGATTTTGTTAGTTAATTAGGAAGCTCGACTTGCTTATAAATTATACCGATAATTGCTATCATTTTTTACACTTTACCGAGAGAGTTATAAACAGTGAAGTCATTTTAAAAAATGGTGACACAGCTTAGAATATATGCTTAAAATCTTAGATCCACGCTTTTAAGATTATTAAAGTAGAAAAGGCTTCATGATTTGATGGTATAGTATCTAACACTGATCATGTTATAAATATATGAAAAGCATACTCATATATTTAAGCTCTTAAAAATATTAAAACTGCTAAATATATGAATATAAATGAGAGTATATGTTATAAAAATTGATTTATATATATTTAAAATAATAAAAAAAATTCCAAACTGATTAACGCCTGACTAAATCCGATTACTCTCCCGACTGCCGATTAATCCTTAGTCAGTGACCCTGCCAACCGAGTACTCACCGTCGACTTCTGCAACCTTGCTTTTGAAGCATTCCAAATAGTAGTAGAAGCACATCCAAGGTTGATGTCAACCACCAAAAGTAGAGTAGTCAGCTCCCATAAGCAGATCTCGAGAGTGAGCCTCTCTTAAACATAATGTTTAAGAAGGAGCCTCACTCATACATATGAGGACTTCAAAGAGCAAGCTTCTCTCATATAGGGACCTCAAGAGGTGGGTTCTTTGATAAAGGAACCTCGAAGAGGAGATCTCATTTCGGAAGCTACGGGTAGAAGATGGACATGAAAGAAAATTATATTGGATAACATAAAGTAGAAGAAATTATTGTGGATATTCTCTCACTCCTCTTTCTCTATACTTATCGGACACATGCAGAAGATTGACCAAGTTAAAGAACAACTAGGAGTAAACAAAACTTTTTTGTTTTCTTCCTTTCTATATTTTTTTAACATTCTCTTATTTGAACTTTGTTTGCATTCATTTTTTTATGTTGTTTCTTTTTTTATGTCGAACCAATCAACCATTCTTATCCACGGGTATAAGGCACATGAAGTACAATAGAAGGAGGGGGCTCAATACCAATCACTCAAGCATGACCCAAGATTGACGTATCCATAGCAAAACCCTCAGTTGAGCCAAGATTCCATCAGGCGCCCCCGGACTTCTTTTTCTCAAATGTGCATTTTTTTGCTTCAGTCCATGCCATTTCCCATGGACATCTTCTTTTTCCCTTAGCATCATTTTTTGCTTTCACTCCTGCATTTTTTCTCTTTCATTCTTTTTCCCAATCTCCTATTTTGCAAGTAAAGCACTCATGGATTCTTCTAGGATTTATAAAGGAAATATTTAAAAAAAGAAATACATTTGTCGATGCTCATTAGAGCATAATTGTAGTCAAGATCCACCCTCTTTAATCCTCTTGGGGGTTTCCAACAAAACCCATGGCAAGTAGCACTCCAGATGGGTCGAAGCCCACATGGGGCATCGACTCTCCTTCCTTGTTCTTCAGCAAACCATAAGCCTAGGGTTAAGAAGAACCATCAAGTCCTTGTGATAGGAAGTACCTCCCACCACCTATGCCATGGCTCCTATAGCCATCTCTATCTTCTCATGTCGTTGCTAGATTTCACTTCTCATGTTATTGCGACTGAGTTTCGCATAACACCACTCTCAATTGCACAATGCAACCTTATTCTTCTTTGAGTTACTTAAAACCAATAAACCATGGCCAACTTGTGTTGTGGCACATCTCTTAAGCCGTGTATCTCTTAGGCAGCATTTTCCTCGTTAGGAATCCAACCTCTTGGGCTACATCTCATGAATTCACAAAATCTCCATAGCAAAATCACCACGTCGCTCGCAAGATCGCAACGGCATTGTCGTGTGCAGTGCCATTTTCCCTTGCAATGTGAATTGTTACAATGACTTGGGATCATCACATATATAAATTCCAAATACCAAACCTAAATCGACATTGCCAATGTTTACAACTCCTTGCGGAAAAAGCGACCCATCTTTAACACAAACTTGGCTACAAAAAATCCTAGATCTTCCGTGCACAAACTTCAAGAACAAAGCTGCAGAAGAAAGTTTGAGACCACAAAGAGAAAACACTAATTAAATTTAACATGGAAGATGATGAAAGAAAAAAAGATCAATTTGCTCTGATGTCATGTTAAAATATAAAATATAGAAAGCAGAATCAAACAGGATGAAAACTTAGATTTACATGGAACCATACTCTAATGGCGTGTTCGGTTGGAGAATTAGCCCCAGAATAGGGGGTTAATTCTCCTCCCGACACGGTTTCCAGTGGTACGACTATTCCTCATTATTCCATCTTATTTCACCCTTATTCCTATCTTTATTCCACCTTACTTACCCTTATTTCACCTTATTCTCCTTATTCATATCCTCCAGCCAAACAGAGAATAGACCCTTATTCTCCTTATTCTCCATCCTTAGAACGGGCCTTAAGGAGTGGGATGAAACCATGAGAGAGCCATAAAAGGGTAAATCTTCTATTGGAATTCTTGATGGATACAAGGAGTATGGGCTGCAAAATTTAACCATCAAGCAATATGGGACTAAAAGATTGTAGAGTAATTTGATCCTAAAGAAATCCAATTAATCATCTAATACATTCTCTAACACTTTCAATGTCCTATTATACGACAATTTTGTGGTTGAATACATCTAGTTGAGACTCTTTTTAGAGTTCCTTTGAAAAAAGGTAGACATGCAGTGCATCGTAAGAGTGTGGTGTTAAGAGAGAAAGGACATTTGTTGCGATACTTTTTTTGAAGAGACATTTGGTGTGATATTGGTGATATGGATTCAATGGAATGATATGTTTTGGGGATAGCTGTACATATTACACAAATATAACAATTTCTTGTTCATGTTCTTAAGGCACAAGTGTCATAGCAAGAGTTGAGCAATGTATTGATGCATGTGTTGCATCGTTTTAACTCTAATAACATGAATGCAAGATTTCTAACCTCTAATAGTCGCCTTTTCAAGGCTTCTAAAAAATCAATGGCATTTTAGTTTTCTTAATTGATTTTGTTGTCATGGCCCCTGTCAACCTCACGAATGTTAATTTATTTGCAAGCCTTGATTATCAACATGACATGTTATATTTACTCTTTTGGTTATTTGCTGAGCAATATTTTACAAACAAAATGTGCTATTTTAATATTACCTTTAAAAAATAGACAGCAAAAAACACGGGAAATTGAGGCACAATCAAATATAACTGCAACTGAAGGAAATATTCTTGTAGTTTCCCAGAAACACTATTACATTCACTGAGTGGTGCTAATTTTACACATGTATAAGATGACAAATGAGATAACTAGAGATGTACCTTCCAATTAAACGGAGAGAAGCCCCATGTTTATGTAGTGGAGATCGAGGCTCTAGTTCATGCAGAGCTAGTGGAACACCATGTTTTGTCTTGGAGGAAGCCATTGCATTTAGAGTTTCTATAAATCCAATCAAAAAGACAAACCATATCAAATGTGCATCCATGATTTCGGCAATCGGGAGAATCGACTTGTAGACAAAGAGAATAAACATAGGAGTTAAAGCGCAGGGCAATCAGAAGGAAGGTCGAGCACCCAAGCAGTGGAGGTGGGGAGGGGGGCTAAAAAGAACATATATAGTAAGCCAATGCTTACTTGTGGCACTCAACACTGCAAATGGTTGCAAAAAGGACAAGGAAAAAGTCTCAAATGTGTCTATTCGCCTCCCTGGCAAGGTTTCACACTAGACTTACGCTTCCCCATCTTTCATGGGACTACGTCTTCCTTCAATTGTATGTGGATGGAGAGAATTCCATTTAAGGAGAATAAACATCAAAAAATGGATATTCAAATTTTAAAATGCAATTTCAAAACAGAATAGAAGACTTGAGTACGCAGTTCAAGAATGTGAGCCCATGGACAATGATCATAACTAGTATAAAACATAGAAATTGATAGTAAAAATACACAAAATGAGGGTGGGCCAAAAACAGGGACTTCACAAAAAATACCGAAAAGGTTTTCCAGAAATTTAAACGTTCATCTCCTCTGGACAACACCACCTAATTGAAACATGACTCAAACTACTCAGAAAAGTTAAACCTTTCCAGTGATCAAAGAGCTCATGTAGTCGCACAACAACCAGCACACCTCACAAGGCCATCCTCCAGTAGAAACTGCACCAGGTAAGTCCAATCAACCGCCAATGGCGTGTCTTGCTTGAAATCAGGTGCAGACTCCGGGAGCATATTCCTAATATGGGTGCTGTGAATCATAACTAGAACGCCTCCAATCCCACCACCACCGGTGATGCTTATTCCGACAGGGCTCTCCACCAAAGTGAACACCAGGGAAGATCCACTAACAGGGCTCATGCACGATTTTTTTCTCCAGTAAACATAACCCATCGGACGTCGGGAAACAGGCCAACAACAAAACCGATTGCCTCGAGTTGGTCAAATAAAGAAAATTCTCCAGACGGCAAGAAAACACGGCGCACCCGGAATCGGCATCAAGTTGCGATCTTTCCAGGTACCCACATCACAAAATAGTCTTGAATCCCTTCCAAACAGCAGTGGTTCCAATCCAAAACGGAGCCCAAAGACGAGGGGCAATTACAATTATCTTCTCCTCCCCGTCGGAGAACCGATTACATGGGCTTCGAAGAAAGTCCCTAAAATGCCCACTTGATTCCACTACCGGCGATGTACTTCTATCTCCTTCCCCATCTTTTTTTTGCGGTTATTGCTCTTCTTTCCTTCTTCACAACTTGTCAAGTGCCCCTTTGCCATCTTTCACACCAAATAGCATAGCATTTTTCTGGACAAAAGGTCACCTGCGTACCCTAAATATCCCACCCTTCGTGAACGACCCAAACCCAATCGAATCCTTCCACCGGATACCCTCACCAATGATGTGAGAGGACAGCCCTAAAGAATGAGATGTGGGAGAGAGAACGAAGAGAACTTACTTGAAATCAGGAAGAGGGAAGGACGTCTTCGCAGGGTGGAGACCGACGGGAGAACAGCACAGCAAGCAAGATTGGTGAGCGCTTGCAGGAAATGGAACTTTGAATGAGTTCAAAAGGTAGAAGATGCGATTCCAATTAAACTGACTTATTACTATGCACTGAACATGAAGTTCAAGTTCATCTAGTTGATAACTGATATGTACATTTTCCCCCTATTTACCATTACTTGGAGGATATCCACGCTTTGCGGCAGAAGAGCAATTTGTGATTATTTATAAGGAAATTTGGTGATTAAATATAAGGACATATTTGAGTTGATGTTATCGTAGCAAGTAGAAAGAATTTCTCGAGTAGTTATAATATTTCACTTGTTGTTGATAACAGGAAATAAAATAAGAAAGTTAATGAATGAGAATTTAAGTTAACGATATGTGTCATCATGAATTTTTGCATAAATTAGAAATAACAACTTACTTTGGAAGCAGTGTAGAATAAGATATCAAACGTATACGTTACTGAGTTTAAAAAGCATGATTATTAAATCATATTATTTCTGAATTCTCGCTTAACAAAGAGGAAAAGAACATAGTAGTCCATTCTTGAACTTTAAATTATAGAAACAACACATGGAAATAAACTATAGCACTTAACAATGAAGATATTAAAGAAAAAGCAAATAAAGAATTTTTGGTCATCATGTGAAGACATGAAGATTTGAGGTAGGTCGATGTCGATTGCTTCGTTAGGGAGAGAGAGAGAGAGAGAGCGATGGAGTCGGAAGGGGGTTTCCATAGTCAAGGTTCCGATTATCGATGTATTCCCCTCCGTGTGGGAGGCTTTTTATAGGGTGTAAGCCTTTGCAATGTTCGTCCCCTTCCTTCACGCTCCATGTGGTTAGGGTCTATATGAGACTTGGCCTAGCTGCAACCGCCGGAGGCGGTTGCTTGACCACGTGTTCACGAAGACCGTTTTACATCTCCCACTTGACCACAGTGGTCAAAAACTTGTACACTCCCACTATTTGTGTAATGCATAAAGATGTTTGCAGTTTGTTTCATTATTCATGAAATTTTTTCCTTGATTCATGCATTCATGAGTCTCACTAAACCAATACGTTTAATGTAGATGCTAGTTATTGTTCCCTTAGTCAGGGAATCAGCCAACATAGAACTTGTAGGTATATAGGTTATTGTTGCTTCTTGTTTCGTCATTATATCTTGTGTATAATGATATTGGATTTAAATGTGATTTTCTTTAGAACTATTAGCTCCACTGTTAATCAAGCTTATTGCATCATGATTATCACAATGCATTTTAATTGGTCCTTTGATCAATTCCAAGCTTAAGTCTTCCAGAAAACTTTTAATCCAAACCGCGTGAATGGTGGCTATGCTACATGCAATGTATTCTGCCTCCTGTATATGTCTAGAATCTAGATACACATCCTTGTTTCTTGCTACCCAAAGAAACGGATACTCCACCAAACATGAAAAGGTAACCTAATGTGGATTTTCTATCATCAAATTCTCCTTCAAAATCTGCATCGGAGTATCATACTACTTCAAGAGATTCAGCTTGATACACCAGTTTCAGATGCACAGTCCCTTTCAGATATCGAAGAATCCTCTTTACATTTTCTCAATGTGTTGATACGGGATTACTTTGATATATACTAACTAAGCTAATTGGATAAGCTAAGTCAGGTCGAGTGCACATCACTGCATACATCAGATTACCCACCGCTTGTGCATATGGAACTTCTAAAGATTTATATCCCTTTCCAGGCCATTGATTCTTATTGAGTCTCTTTCCAAGCGTAATCAGTGTAGGAGCTGGAGTGTTATTATGCATTCCAAATCTCTTTAATACAGTATGTAAATACTTGTCTTGCCCAAGACTCAATATCTGAATCTCTGTCTCTTGTAATTTGAATTCTAAGAACATAGGATGCTTCGTCCATGTCCTTCATCTCAAATTCACTGCTCAATTTCTCTTTAGTTTCATTGACCATCCATATGTCATTACTCGCGAGTAGAATGCCATCTACATATAATGACATGATAGTGTAAACATATATATTATCTACTTATGTAGTCTTTTATTATTTTCCATTCCTGCAGTACTCTTTATGTAATTTACCCATAGGTTACTCTCCTATATAAGAGAGCCTAGGGTTGATGGAATAAACAACTTCTTCTATTTTCCCAACATGGTATCAGAGCGACAGTCCTAGACCGGAGTTCGTGAAACCCTAACCCTAACCCCACCCGCGTGCCTCCCTCTCTCTCTCTCTGCATGCCGCCGGCACCCACCCGCGCTGCTGGTCGTGCACCTCCTGCACACCAAGCTCCGCGCACCGCCGCTGGCTTTACGCCCCGAGCTCTGCGCGCCTCGCCTGCGCTGAGCTCCGCACCTCGCGCGCCCCATCTGCGCACGGTGCACATCTCCAGCGCACTTTGTGCGCCTCTCCAGAGCATCTCGCGCACATCCCCAATGTGCATGCCCTTGCGCTCTCCGGCGCACACGCTTGTGTTCTCTCTCACGCACATCCAGTGCGCACCTCCAGTGCATCACGTGCCTCCAGTGTGCACTTCTGCGTGCATCTCGCGCACCTCCTGCGCCCACTCACGCGTAATTGTTGTGTGTCCGTGAGTCGTGAATCAGCCCTGCACGAGTTTGTCTCTAGCGCGCACAACTCCAAAGGAATGGGTTTGGTTGCTTGAAGTCTACACATGCAACTAAACCCATCTATGTCCGTGTAGACGATCTTATCCTCAGTCTACAACTCCAGTCTTTGGTTATAAGTATGTCTGAAAGCAAGGCAGATATCCCATCCATAGGCGCGTTTCGAGATCCAGCGTTGATTGTGAAGATGGATGGTTCGAACTATGAACTGTGGACAATGCAGTTCATGAGTATGATGAAGTCAACCGGTAAGAAGCACATTCTTACTGAAGAAGAGCCTGCTGAGAAGACTGGAGTTAATGCCTCGTGGGAGGCAGATGATGCATATGCTAAAGTAGGGTTATCTGGAACTCTGGCAATCGAGTTTGCCAATGATATTCTCCATCAGCCCACAGCTTAAGATATGTGGGATATTCTAGCCGCCACATATTCTCAAGCGAAGAATGAGACAAAAATTCTGCAACTCCAGCATGACATATTCACTATCAAGCAGAATGGACGTCCTCTACACTCTCTGTACACATCTCTACGAGGGATGTTTGAGAAGCTGTATAGCTTCATGCCCCTGACAGCCACACCAGAGCAACAGAAGACCTACCGGAATGCTATTATGGTAGGAGTTTTCTTATCTGCCCTTGATCCTGAGTATGAGGCAGCAAGGTCACAGATCTTGGCAGATTCTACTATTCCTCCTATGGAGGAAGCATTTCACAGGTTAAGCCGGATCACTATTCCCTCTACGACTACGAATCAGACTGCTTCAGCCATGGCTGCCAGCAGAGGTCGCAGAGGTCACCATCATACCCGTGGTTGTGGCCCTCGTGGTAGAGGAGGTCGTGTTCGGCCAACATGTACCTATTGTCATCGCATCGGACATACTGAAGACACATGCTACTCTAAGCATGGATTTCCTGCATCTGCTCGAGTCGCTGAGCAGATAGAGCCTCCGTCTGCTACTTCTTTGGATCAGCGCTTTGATGACCTTGTTGCCCGTCTAAGGGGCATTATTCCTCCATCCGGCCAAGCACACACTACTGAGAGCCAGTCTGACGTCGCTGCATCCGCCTCTGCTTCTACCAGTGCATCAGGTAGCACACATGTAATTACTAGTAGTGGATCAGATACTTTATCATGAATCATGGACTCTGATGCCACACATCATCTATGTGGCGATCAAAGTCTACTTACAGGGTACAGACAGATCCCTCCAGGTCGAACAGTGGTCATTGCCAATGGCACACATTCCCCGATTACTGGTCAGGGGGAGATTACACTAACACCATCTATGCAGCTCGAGAATGTGTTACACGCACCTGATTTTTCAATGAATTTATTATCTATCAGCCAAATTACAAAGGATTTACAGTGTCGGGCGATTTTTGATCCATCTTCTCTTGTTTTTCAGGACATCCTTACGGGCAACGTGATTGGGCGTGGCTATGAGCAAGGGGGTCTCTATCGCCTCAGTCAGAATTCTTTTGCTGGAACCTCATCTCTACCTACTGGATCCGTCTCCCCGTTCCTATGGCATCTGCGCTTTGGGCATCTACCGCTTCAGAAGTTGCGTCGTGTGTTACCCAGATCTTGCCACACACATCTATCCAATGTGAGGCATGTCAGTTGGGAAAGCATCATTGGTCTACCTTTCCCAGTCACTTGTGTCGGAGTAGTACCTCCAAGTTTGAGTTATTTCACATTGATATCTGGGGTCCGAGTCGTGTTCCTGATCATCAGGGACACAGGTTTTATATAGTTATTGTGGATGACTTCTCTCATGCGTCATGGGTGTTTTCGTTAAAGAATAAATCTGAAGCAGGGAATATTATTATTAATTTTCTCAATGAAATTCGTAATGTCTTTTCAGCATCTGTTAAAATTGTGAGAAGTGATAATGCCCTGGAATTGTATACTCATGTCTTAGCTAGTTATTTCTCATCAAAGGGGATTATCCACCAGACATCCTGTGCTTATACCTCCCAACAGAATGGGATTGCTGAAAGGAAACATCGTCACTTACTAGATGTCACAAGGTCACTCCTTATACAGAGTCATGCTCCTCATTCTTACTGGGGTGACGCCGTTCTTACTGCATGCTACCTAATCAATCGTATGTTGTCCTCTGTTCTAGGTGAAAAGATTCCTTTCTCCCTTATCTTCCTTGGTAAAGATCTGTTTTCCCTTACTCCTCGTGTGTTTGGTTCGGTTGCCTTTGTCCACCAGTTGTCGTCCAGTACTGACAAGCTCTATCCTAGGGCTATCAAGTGTGTGTTTGTTGGGTACTCCAAAACTCAGAAGGGGTACAAGTGATATGATCCATTGTGCAGGCGGTATCTAGTTAGTGCAGATGTTACGTTTTTTTGAATCCGTAATGCATTTTTCATCCTCAGGAGATCAGTTGATACCTCCAACTAATACCGATGCCATTTATGTGACACCACCACCACCATTACCACCAACACCACCACCACCACCATCATCTGCACCGCCTATTACTATACATGTTTCACCACTACCATTTCATTATACCCACAGGCCTGCTCCAGCTCATGGTCATGACTCATCACCTAGCTCGCCCAAGGTATGTTCTGAAGATATTACTATTGATGAATCTAACAATGTTTCTGAGCAGGATGTGTTACAGAGGACAGACGAGGACATGGTTGATTTAGATGTTCCTATTGCTATATGCAAGTCGAAGCGAAGCTGCGCTTCATATCCTTTAGCAGCTTCTGTGTCATTTGAACGACTAACTGGAGATTTCAGGAACTTTGTAGTTTCTTTGTCAGATGTAGATATTCCACGGAGTTACCAAGACGCTATGAAGGATAGTAGATGGCGTCTAGCAATGGAGGAAGAAATGGCGGCACATCAGTCTAGAGGAACTTGGAGTCTGGTTCCTATACCTGCAGATGTGTCCCCAGTGAGCTGCAAATGGGTATTTACAGTCAAGCAGAATGCAGGTGGCAGTATTGACAGATACAAGGCTCGTCTTGTTGCTCGTAGCTTTACACAGACATACGGGGTGGACTATCTTGATACATTCTCGCCAGTAGCCCGCCATTCCACTCTACGGATCTTACTGTCTGTTGTGGTTACTTGTGACTAGCCACTATATCAGTTGGATGTGAAGAATGCCTTCTTATATGGTGACTTACAGGAGGAAGTCTACATGCAACAGCCACCCGGTTTTGCTGTTGAGGGGGAGTGTTCCAAGGTGTGCAGACTCCATAAAGCTATCTATGGCCTTAAGCAGAGTCCCAGAGCGTGATTTCAGAAGCTCTCAGATCTTTTTGAGAAACAGGGATACAAACATTCAAATGCTGATTATTCTTTGTTTGTACAAAAGACTTCCAGAGGTATTATTGCAATCATGGTCTATGTAGATGACATCTTGATCACAGGTGATGATGTACAAGGGATAAAGAAGGCGAAAGAAATGTTGTGTAGCGAATTTGTCACCAAGGACCTTGGAGTTCTTAGATATTTTCTGGGATTGGAGTTCGCCAGAAATCCACATGGGTTGGTAATGTCTCAGAGAAAATATGTCACTGACCTGTTGAGTGAAACATGAATGCTTGACTGCCGACCTGCTACCACCAATGGATCCCAGTATGAAGCTATATGATGATGATACAGAGGAGGTGGATAGGAGAAGATACAGAGAACTGGTAGGCAAACTTCTATATATCACTATCACTAGGCCCGACATAGCCTTTGCTGTGAGTCGAGTGAGCCAGTTCATGGAGCAACCACGTCAGGTCCACATGGATGCAATACATATGATACTCAGGTGCCTCAAGTCATCCCCAGGTGTGGGTCTGCTGTTCAAGAAAGGCAAGGTGATCTCTATCTCAGCCTGTGCAGATGCAGATTATGCAGGGTGTCTCAAGGACAGGAAGTCCACCTCTGGGTTTGCTGTGTATGTTGGAGATTCCTTAATCTCGTGGAGGAGCAAGAAACAAACTGTGGTAGCAAGGTCTAGTGTTGAATCTGAATATAGGGCTATGGCCCAAGCTAGTACAGAAATGATGTAGGTAAAAGCTGTGCTTACAGATTTACATATAGAAGTCCCACTTTCTATGGCTTTAGAATGCGACAATCAGGCGGCCTTGTTCATTGCAAACAATCCAGCATTCCATGAACGAACCAAGCACATTGAAGTTGATTGTCACTTTATCCGTGACATGATCCAGAAGGGATTCATTGCTACATCTCATGTTAGTTCAGAAAATCAAACTGCAGATATTTTTACCAAGGCATTACTGCGAGGCCCGTTTCAGAAGTGTGCGTCCAAGCTGAGCACGATTGATATCTATGCTCCATCTTGAGGGGGAGTGTAAACATATATATTATCTACTTATGTAGTCTTTTATTATTTTCCATTCCTGCAGTACTCTTTATGTAATTTAACCATAGGTTACTCTCCTATGTAAGAGAGCCTAGGGCTAATAGAATAAACAACTTCTTCTATTTTCCCAACAGATAGCAAACTTGCTCCCACTCTTCATGACATATACACAATTATCCAACTTATTTGCAACAAATCCAAATTGGATAATTTTCTCATGAAACTTTAGATATCATTGTCGTGGAGATTGTTTCAAGCCATATAATGACTTTTTTAACTTATAAACCCTTTTCTCAGGACCTTCAATCTGAAAACCAACATGTTGTCGCATATAAATATCTTCTCTTAATTCTCCATTAAGGAAGGTCGTCTTCACGTCCATTTGGAATAATTCCAAATCCATATATGCAACTATAGCTAAGATCATCTGAATCGATGCAAACTTAGCAACCAGAGAGTATGTTTCTTGGAAGTCCATCCAGCTTGTTGAGTATAACCCTTGGCAACTAATCTTACTCGGTATTTATCAACAACACCATCGACTTGGTACTTTTTCTTGAATACACATTTACATCCTATGAATTGTCTACTTTCTAGTAAATCACATAACTCCCATACACTGTTTCGCTCAACTAGGTCCAACTCATCTTTATGGCAATTGTCCATGATTCTGACTTATTCAAAGCCATTGCTTCGATAAAGGATATGGGATATGTACAATTCGCTACATCCTCGTCTACGGTATAACATGACACCTCACATCTATAATAATGATAATCTTCTATCCATGCGGGTCGTATTCTGGATTTCTTGTTACCTATTATACTCGTGGGTTGTGTGGGTTCACCTACTTCCTCTAAAGGATCATCATTAATCATAGGTTCACTCTCTCTATATGGATGATCAATATCATCTACTAATTCTTGCCTTATCTCCAAGTCGTCTTCATTGCCTGTAGGACAATCATAGGATCTGATTCCTTTATTTCCTGCTCTTTTCTTAATGAATTTCAAGGAAAGTTGTATCACGACTTTCGATCAAACCTTTAGTTTCATGGAAGAACCTATATCCTTTAGAATATTCATTACATCCAACAAATTTGCACTTTAATGTCTTGAAGTCTAGCTTGTCTATAAGCTGACTCGGTACCAAGACATGTGCAACACATCTCCATTTCTGAAGATAACCCATCTCAGGTTTCCTGTCGTTCCAAATTTCATATGGCATTTATCTTACGTACGTGATGGGAATTCGATTCTGTAAATAATTACTAACCAACACTACTTCTCCCTAAAATTTCTCTGAGAGACATGAGTGTCACAACATACATCTAACTGCATTTATCAGTGTTATATTCTTTCTTTCAGTTACATCATTTTATTGTGGTGTATAAGGCATCGTAGCCTGCATACAAATGCATGCTTGAATGCAATACTCCTCAAACTCCTTTGAGGTATATGCTCGACCTCTATCAGTCATATGGATCTTAATTGATTTTTCCCAATTTGGTCTCTAATTCTATCTTGTACCGCTCAAATATTTCAAAGGCTTCCGTCTTTCTTCCTGAGAGATAGACTTAAGAGAACTAAGAATGGTCATCAATGAATGTTATGAAGTATTCCTTGTTTCTTTGTGTACTAATAATCAGTGGTCTACATATATCTGAATAGATCAAGCCTAATAATTCCTTTGACTGGATTCATGCCGAGAAGGATTTTCTCACAATATTTCCAGTCAAACAATGTTCACAGGGCAATGTCCTTGCCCCTGTAATCTTAGGTAGAAGATCAGATTTGATCATTTGATCTATTTTGGAATTTCCTAGAAGATCCAATCTCACATGCTATAAATCAAAATCTGATAAATAGCACATATAATGCTCAAAAGCTACATTCATTGATTCACTAGAACTTATTTCGGGAAGACAAAATATGTCATGCTCGGGTACAAACTTTCCCATGCCGTAGACCTTCTTATTCTTGTATATGGATACATGCTTATCAAGGTTAGGAAAGCGGTATGTGTATGTATTCGGACAAGTCACCGAATACTGAATAAGCGGTATGCGGGGGCATATGCGGGGTATATGCAATTCTACTCGATTTTCTAATTTTTAATTTAAAAATAAATAAATATCTATGAATGACATTACCACTGAATTTATGTATATAAGTGGAGTTAAAGAAGATCTAAGAAAAATGGTTCATGTTAGATGTGTGTGTATATGCTTTTAAATGTCTTATATTTAACCACAAAAAAATTTACCATAAAAACTTCACATATTAGATGATTCGTAATAACAAAACTTCAATACACGTACATGCACTACATGATCAAAACCTCAATCGGCATATATAAATTATTCGACGATACATTGCATATACTCGTGAAAACAATACATGAGAAAAAAATAAAACATTGCATATACATAATGGTATATGCATTGCAATTGTATAGAAATGCATGTCATATTCTTGCAGTTGAATGAAGGAAAAGACAAAGCTACGAAATTAAGGACCTAAATGAGAAGGATAAAAAGTTGGAGCTGCGGGAGCAGTATGCAGGGCATATGCAAGATATGCAGGGCATATGCGGGGCATAAACGGGCCGCATATGCGGGAAGGGCGCATAATGCACTGATTCGTGAAATCGGTGCGGTCTGCATGTCGCACGGGCATATGCGGCCGCATATGCGGCCCATGCGGCCGATTTCATGAACACCGATGCTTATTATAAAATCGAATTTCAAAGTCTTTCTTGAACAGCATTGGAACATATATGAAGTTCCGACGTATTCCTGGAGCATATAGTACATACTGAAGTATCATTATGTCATCGCCCAGGTCAAGCATGTAAGTCCCAACACCTTCAACACCCAAGTAGGTGTCATACCCCATGAAGATCCTCTGTTCACCTTTCTCCAGCTCTTTGAACTCCACAAACCCCTCATTTGTCTTGATAATGTGGCGATTTGCACCAGAGTCAATCCACCATCCTTCATAGTCTGTGACCGCAGAGTTGCGCTCTATGATAGCCACGAATTCAATCTTCTTCTTGCCTTTGTTTTCATACATTTTAGAATTTTCTAGCTTCTTATTGTTGGGGAAATTGACCTTGAAATGGCCATATAAGCCGCAATCGCAGCAAGAACCACCAGGGTATTTCCCACTTTTTCCTTTGAAATTCACCTTAGAGGGTCCTAGTATTTTCTTTGTGTGCACCACATTTGCTTCTTCTTCTTCTCAAAGATTTCGACTTTTGATCTTTGTTTTGAAAGGTCTTGCTCAATTGCCAACCGTGCATATAGGTCCGTCACACTCTTGATGTTGCCGTGTTGTCGTTCATCCTCAAGGATGTGGCAACCATGTTGAATGACAATGGGATACTTCCTAGAATGGTTGCTATATGCATCCGCTTCGGAATCACACATTCAACAACCATTAGGTCCTTGGCCATAACGATCATTTTGTTCACGTGCTCGAGGACGCTTTCAGATTCCTTCGTTCTACACAAGTTATACTTATGTAGAAGAAGCTGGACGATCACTTCTGACTTGGAGTGGTATTTCTCCTTAACCGCAATCCAGAGCTCATATGCTGATTTGTAGGTATCGAAGACCCGAGTCAGATTCAACTCCATAAGGGTATGCATTAAGCGCTAGCCCTATTATCTGTTTTCTCCCACTGTTTGTGGATCCTGATTTCCTTCATGGTTGGATTCTCAGTTAAGATAGGGTCATGTTCGTCTATAATGGAGTGTATGCTAACGTATAGTAGGCTAAAGTAAAGCTTTCTACTCCAGAACTCCTAATTAGTATCGTTAAGGTACTTGATTTTCCCCACCTTAGTGGTGATAGTCTCGCTTGTCATTTCGATCTAATGAAATAAATAGTAAGTTTGGTATGAGATTGAGCAATTCAATGAGGATTTTTTTAAAAAAAAGGTGCTATTAACAACGAAGGAAAGCTACGAGGGATGAATGTAATTATTCAATGTAACCCTCCTTATTTTAAATTATTTAGAAAGATATAAGATTATATTATGTAATAACAATGTCCAAAGTAATTTATTTTATTTCTATGAATATTTGATCATTTTAATGAGCAATGAACATATGAAAAAGAACAAACTTTAAAGATTCTTGTAAATTTAAAGGGTTAAGGAGAATAATAAAAAATAGGTAATTAATTGAACAAATATGAAAACAATAATAATGAAAGAATAAAAAAATCATATACAACGAAGTTCTTTTGCAAAGGTAATAAATCTTGGATCAACACAAAAAATGCTAAAAAAATAGCCAATATGATTAAACAACATTATTTGTTTAGGAAAAAACTTTTTTTGTTGCCACCTACAAAGGTGAATCTCTTGAATATTTAAAAAAAGAGAACCAACCACGTGGTACCAAAAAACTAAGAAAAACACAAGAGCCCATGAGAGTAAAAAACACGAGATGCCCCCCCCCCCCAAATAGAAGGACAACCTGTAGCACGTAATTTGCCCAAAAAATATACTTGTTCTCCAAACAGAGAGAGCAATGGCTAGGGTTTCAGATTTCTGGGAGCGTTGACGACAGCTTCCACTCATGGTTGCACGAGATGGGGTGATGACGACAATGTCGGAGTGATTCGAGGGCAGTGTGGAGGCGAGATCGGCCGCTCTCATACCAGTGAAGATTTGAGGTAGGTCGATGTCGATTGCTTCGTTAGGGAGAGAGCAAGAGAGTGATGGAGTCGGAAGGGGGCTCTTGTAGTCAAGGTTCCGATTATCGATGTGTTTCCCTCCATGTGGGAGGCCTTTTATAGGATGTAAGCCCTCGCAATGTCTGCCCCCTTCCTTCACACCCCATGCAGTTAGGATCTCGTGAGATCCGACCTCACCGCAACCGCCGGAGGCGGTTGCTTGACCACACGGTCACGAAGGCCATTTTACATACCATACCTGAATAAATGTCCGACTTACTATCTCTTAAACATCGATGACTCATAATACCTTTCAATGTTAATTGCAATGAAGAACAACAAATAGATAATAATAATAAGTTGGACAAAAATGATAAGTGTGAAAATTTGAAAATAAAAAAGATATAACAGATAAAGTTAATCTATTCATGGTCGAAAACAACATATAAGGTGCCATTATTAAAATATAATGAATAAAACAGGCAAGAAGTTCCAACAAACCTACACTACTGAAGTGTATTGGTAGAACATCTATTCCCAATACTCACATTATGTTCTTCCTTATATTTTAAAACATCCATCATTTTTTTGACATTGTAATACTTCTATGTAGAATATTGATGCAGTAATTATAGAAAATATTACATTATGAAGAGATATACGACACATATCAAATGATGGGACAAATAAGCTACAAATAGGGTATAACGATAAAAATGTATGTATATATAAGGTATATAGAATGTGTAACTTGCAGGTTTTGTAAAGTGAAATTCGAAAAAAAAATACGAATTTTTTGTAGTAGTTATATTTGTAACTAAACAATAAAACCATAATTTATTAGACATAATCATAAAAACCATACTGTAAGAATCTGTTGGGGGTTAGAAGTATTGTGAAGAAATATAAAAGATTAAGGTTTTTGTCATAATATTTAACAACGTCCGCAAATAATATAATTCTCCCGAATTAGGATGTACGTTTACAATTCTACCTCACACCTACCTTATTTTCTTTTTGTCCATATTCTTTCTTTGTTATTGCATACCTAATATCTAGAAAAGTCAGCATAAGTTATTGTTCTTGCTTCTAGTCAACACATATTGTTATTCAGCTAAGATGTAAACATTGTGATTTTAGCACTATCTCGGTTCAAAACATCATCTAAATATTCATCACAACTAAAAGTGATGTTGTTTTCTAAGGGCAAATGTATCATATCTCAACAGCAGGATCTCGAAATTGGATTGGAAATTGAAAAATACTCCAAATTACCTCATAAGAAGATATATACCTACAATCCAAATGCTCTTTTATTTCATCTATTTGTTCTTGAGTAATCAATGATGCATCTTTACTCCTAGATAGCTTTCTAGTAAAAATCAAATTTATCTGGGCCTTTGTTGATATATTTAAATAAATACTTAATAGATTTGGATTGATTATATCATTCTACATTAATGTGTGCTTGATATCTTACCATTAAATTTCTATTATAAGGGACAACAAATCTATTATCAAGAATTAGACTGTTTTTAATTATTCTTTTGTTATTATTTCTTCTTCTGTAAGTTGCAAAATCATGTTCATCTATAAATGTTTCATTGTTAAACATCTTTGGATACAATTTTGAACATTTCCCCTTTTTCATGCAAGGTGATTTGGGATTTTGAATTCCACATGGGTCGTACAACATAGATTGTGACACAACATTATAACACTATGGATCAGTTTCTTTACTTGGTAGTTCTGCTGTTATAATAGAATCTATTATCATTTGGTTATCCAATGAATTCCCTTTTTGTCAGATTAAGATATGTGCATGAGATAACACTCTCTTTTGAAATTCTATTGTATATAATATTGCAATTATTTTTTCAAATTCTTTTAGTTTCTTTATATGATTTAGAAGATCATTTAGTTTAAGCTTAAAACTTCTACATACTATATCCGGTCGGTCTTCAGTTTTTTGTCCATGTATAATTTGTAAAGTGTTTTTATTTCTCTCCATTTGCATTGCAAGTAAAAGTTAAAAATAAATTAGGATGTCCAAAAAATCTACAGATCCCCATCGCATATTGATAATTTGCATCATATATCTAGGACCGTCAGTAAAACTTGCAGGTAAAATAACTCGTTTGCCAACTAAACTTCCTTCATTATCTCCTATTATCTATAGAATCCCTTATACCTCGGTATATTTCATAGTGTAATTCTTTTTTATTTTATCTTGTAAAATACAATCTATCTTTTTCGTTACAACAATAAGCATCAACAATATATTGTTGTGGCAACAACCGCCTCTAATCAAGGTTTTACCATCATTGCGTCATTGTGATCAGTAAGAACAAAATTATCTCATAGTAACATGCTTTCTTTTTTTATTATTCTAATTATTCTCAACCCAATAGTTATTTCCCATACCAAATTCGTCTACACCATAAGGGAATTATAAGAGGTACTACATAGCCATGAAAGACGGATGCAAGTCACTAATTCCTTTTAGTTCTCCACTTTTAATTTCTATCATAATATCTCGATTTCTACCACTACTTCCAAAATCTCCCACAACCAATCCAGCAATTTCTGACATAATTGGTACACAATTTTTGACACAGTTGGTATACTATAAGGTGACTTATCTACACCTCTAGAAACACTTTATTCTCAAGTGCATTGATTCGGTAGTATTCGCAATTTGATCTTTCATCATTCTAAAAACATTAACTATTGAATTTATTTCATCCAACATTTTTATTAATTCTGCAACAACATTAACACCTAAATTAGCCACTTCTTCACAATTAGACAATGCAGTTGTTCTATTTGAAATTTCATTCTTAATATCAAAAATATATAATTGTGAAAACTTTGGAATTTCACCGGTTCTGGTAGCAAAGACTCGATGCAGTGGTAATGTTGACCAGAAACACGGAACGCATAAGGTCCAGGACGTTTATTAATTTGTGATCAATTTTTGCTCCCATAAAAGTAAAGGCAAACATAGAGTTGTATATTCTAATCTTATCTGTGAAGTGTTTAGAAATATTACCTCTATTTCGATCAACATATCAAGATAAAGTGGTGTAGGAGGTAAATTATTAAGTCTAATCTTTCATTTATTGCAACACAATGGGAAAACAAGATTGTTCATGTTTTTAATTTTTTTAAGACATTCTTCATTGATGAATCTGTGATTTATCTCCTCTATTCTTTCATTTTGGCTAAAATCCTTGGTAAAATACATATAAATATCCAATAATTCCAACTAATTATCATTCTAACCACAAATATTAATATCATATATTGAGCACTTATTTTATCCAAAATAAAAGAATAAAAATAAAAAGAAAAATAAAAGAACGGGAGCACCCACGGCCGCCGTCGCCGGCGACCCTGCTCCCTAGTCAGCACAGGTATAAGAGCTGCGTCTTTTTCATTTACTTTGCTTAATCTTGCTCCTAGCTTTTATTTCCAATAGTTAGTTTAATTCCTAGATAGTTCAATTAGCTTAATCAAGTCCGCCTGTACTTCGCCGAAGTTGAGCTCCGGCGAGCTCCTCTACACGTCATCAGCATCCCTCCATCGTATGCCCCGTGCCCACTTCATTCCTGATCACCCTACGATCACCTCGCGCATCTCACTCCCTTTAGATCCATCGTGGATTTGGAGAGTCAAGTGCTCCACACCGCCGCTCCCCGGAGCACCTCCGCCCGCCTCACTCCGCTCCATTTCACCACCAATAAGGCTCCCGAAACCCCTGTTTTCTTGCATGTAAAGCTTCTGCATGTCCAGAGTGCCAAAGGACTCAGAACATAGTCGATTTTTGAAGACTCGAGGTACCTGGAGGTGTTGCTCTTCCTCGACCTCGCAGAGGAGATCCAACCAACGCCGGAGCATTTTGTCACCTCCAACGGTTAGAGCACCTCACCATGAAGCTGTGTGAACATCTCGGAGCTCAAATGGATGCCGGAGGAGGGAGATTTGGCCGAAGGAACCTCGCCCATGCGAGTGTTCTTCACTGTTCTTGGAACGAGCTTCCTTGTCGTCGGATTAGATGGAGACGCCAGATGCCCCAGCTACTGTTGGATCACGCGAGTTTCAGCCGTCGGATCGCTCACGGTGATCTAATCTTCACCGTTGATCCCGAAGGGGTACCAACTGTTGCGAGCGCGATACGTGTATAAGTGAAGCCATCCGGACCGTTCGCTCGTACGCTATTAAGGGGTAATTTGCATATCTCGTCCTACCATTTTTGTATTTATTATTTAGTCTTGTAAATAAAGTTAACCGTTCATAAATAATTAGACATTTTGCACTTAAGCCTCTGTATTTATTTTATTTGCATTTGGTTCCATTCCACGTCACTTCACGTGCCGTCATACGTGAGGTGGTAAAATTGCATGTATATTCCTGCAACTTTTTGTAATTATTATTTTATTCTATATATCAAAATGAATGTTATATATTTTTTGAAATTTGTTGCAAGGCCCTTGGACTTATTGATAGTTACATTTTGGTCCCTCTCAGTGCGCATCACGTGTTGATGACGCGAATTTCGATAAGGTTAAGAGATGTAATAATATGCAAATGTATCATTGTTCTCAACCACTCGAATCGGTCAACGAGAAAAATATGTATTTTAAACTACTTACGAAAATCTCAATCAATCAAAGCAAATAAAAGCAGTTTTTGCTATTCTTTTTACCTGGTATAGCGACCAGGGTTTAACACAAGGAGCACGATTTAAAAACTCAGTAGTCAGATTTTGAAGATAAATTTTTAGTGGTTTTTATTTTTTTATTTAATTTTTTTAATTACAAAGAAATATCTACAATCAGAGACTGGAATTTGATTTTTTTGGATTTTTTTAGAATTTTCTACTTTTTTTTTAAGATTTTTCGTTTTTCATATTTTTTGGAGTTTTATAAATGTTTAAAGCACAAAAATTGGAAAGAAATTAATAGACAAGAAAACACACCTACAGTATTTTTTTTGGAATTTTTAAGCAATTTTCTGAATTTTTATGAATTTTCTAATTCCAGACATGCAAAAAGATGCAGTTTTTTATTTTTTAAATATATAAAATGGCAATAAAAATGATGAAAATTTATACAGTGATAAAAACTATAGCAGGAACATACACAACCGTTCTGAGAATTTTTCAAATAATAAAAATATTTATTCTAAGAAAAGATCAAGCAATAAAGAGTCTGGAAGCACAGGGTCTAAAGTGCAAATAATTAAAGTTTATGCATGATAAAATAATATGAAATAAATGCAGATTTAAGAATGCAATTTACCTAATTTATTTTTATTTTAAAAATCCCTTCACTTTAGGGCTTCACGAAAAGGGAGAAAATGGGGACAACAGCGGATCTGGAGCGCGCCCTGCGCGGGCAGAGTTGGGGCTGCGGGGAAGGGTCGGCGGGCCGGCGTGCTGCCGCGGCGGTGGCGTTAAGCGGCGGGGCGCTCAGTGCGGGGCCGTGGGCGATTGGAGTTGGCGGAACGGGGGCTCGCGTGGGGCGCCGCGGAGCCGCTGGATGGCGGTGATGGAAGCCGCGGGTGAGGTGGAGGCAGGCAGGCTGCCTGGGGGTGGCGTCGGTTGAGCGAGGTGCTGGCGGGAGGTGGAGTTGCACCGCGCGGAGGGCGGGCTGGCCGGCGCGTTGCCGCGCGCGTCTGCGCGGAGGCAGAGAAGCGGCCGAGTGGATGCGGGTTCTGGCGATGATGTGGTGACCGATGGGCTGAGGAGGGGGCCCTGGAGGAAAGCACGGGCTGGGCGGAGAAGATGCTGCGGCGCCGACGTTGGGATGGTACACCGCCTGCGCGGAGGCGGGCCGGTTGGGACGGTGGCGCGGGTGGCGTTCTGCTGCTCCTTTTTTATTACTTTTATTTTACAGACACTCTCAGCAGAAAATGATAAAAAAAATATTTTTTTTGTTTTTTTACAGCAGACTAAATAAAAAGAAAAGGTTTTTTTGTTATTTTTCTTTTAAACAGGCAATTTAAGCAGGAATAAAAATTATTATTTTTTATTTTTTTATTATTATATTTTTAGGGTAAATTACAATTTGGGTCCCCATCTATGGGTCCGATCCCAAAATGGGTCCCGAACTTTAAATTGTAACGATTCGGGTCCCAGGGCCATTAATGTAAGGAACTTTTTGGGTTTAATGACGAGTATGTCCTTGTTTAAAAGTTGGAACTCAACCTCCATTCTCTTCCCAACAAGGGCATATTCGTCATGAACCCCAAAATTTTCATTTCCTAAATGATCATGGGACCCTAATCATTACAATATAAAGATCGGGACCCATTCTGGGATCTGACCCATAGATGGGGACCCAAATTGTAATTTACCCTATTTTTTATTAGTTTTTCAGCAAAACAAAGATTAGAGAGAAAAGGAAAACAAAATATTTATTTTTTTTATTTATCCACAAAATGGGTTTGTGAATGGGCGGATCTTGGCGAGATGGAAGAAGGATCCTTGTCTCCGGCCACCATGCGTGGCCGGAGGTACGAGGTTGCGTGAGATAGAATGTGAAAATGGAGAGATTATGAGATGAGGTGAAAAATCGGGTTCGGAGGTGGATCAAAGTGTAAATGGATATTTTTGAGTTTTTAGCGATCTAAGATCTTGATAAAAATCAAAACTATGCTATGGTTATATTAAAGAATTGACAGAAAAAATGGATCTCACCTTGAGGTCGGATACGCCATAATGGCCTCGATGAGGGCCAACACGATGTCACCGGACGGCTCGGAGGCTGGGCACCCTTCTGCGATAAGAAGCTCTCAGAGATCGGGCTCCTCTCCACCAAAGATTGATCAAGAGGAAATGAGGGAGGAGGAGCCCATTAAAAAGAAGAAGAAAATAAAAAAGGAAAATATCTATAAATGAGGAAGGTTTTTATTGTTGAAATAAATAAAATAATTTAATTTTATTAATTAATTAATTACGAAATTTGGAATTAAATAAATTAAATAAATTAAATCATTTATGGAAATCAATTAGCCACCTTAATGGTGGCAATTAAAGGTAAGGAATCAAATATTATGTACATGGTAGGTTATAAAATCAAACAATGAGTTAAACAATTAAATTTAAATATAATTTTCGTAATTAAATTAAATTAATTAATTAATGTGGGATATTTTATTTTTTGGTGGTTTTTATATAAGAAAATTAGTTTTATACAAATATTCTGTACATATAATACACTATACACATATACAAATAAGGAAATAATTTTTATATCCTTTTTTAAATTTTTTATTTATATTTTTTATTTATATTTGTAATGAAAATAATATTTACAATTATATACATTATATAAAAATAAATCTGAATAAAATATATACAATAATTAATGGTGAAACTGCACAAAACACCCCAGAAAACTGACTTTTTAACCATAACTCCAAAAATTATGAAACCACAACCATTTGAAAGATAATTTGATTTAGAGAATAACTGAAGTGAGTTTGGTTCAATTTGAGTCCGTATGGAGCCGGAATTAGTATTTCAATGATCTCTTTGTGGCTTTTTCGGAGGGTGATTAATTGTAATATGTACATTATTTTATTTGGCAATTATTTTTATTATTTACAACACATTTTTTTACAACTTTTGTTTATAAAAATAATTAATTTGAGGTCAAATTATGTACAAATAAAATAGTACACGTTTTATACAAGTATACAAGGAATTTATGTACAAATTATTTTAGGGTTTTTGACAGAAAACACTATCTCCCCTTACTTTATTCTTGATCGATCTAGTCAAGTCTTGACCTTCTCTCGGGATTTGAGACAGTATGCATTTTTTGCATAAGTACATCCTTTATTTTTATTTTCTTTTTCTTTTAATCTTTATTCTTTTATTTATGTACAGAAAGTGTTAAAAATGCATGTTTAACGAATGCATGCAAAATGGTAAATTCATGCAATTGGTATTTACAGGTGTTTGACTACGGAAATGAAGCTAAAATAAAAGAATAAAGGTGATGAATCGTGGACTCATCACGTGTCGTCCCACGTGATGGGGTAATTTGCATGGGTACCCTGGCGGGTTTTGTAATTATAAATTAGCCTTTAAAAATTAAATGAACGTTATATAGTTTTGGGAAATTTGTACTGTGCGTCCTGGATTTTATTTTAATTACAAATATGCCCCTGACAGAACATGTATTTTTTGATATTTTATCTATTTATTAAAAATAGCTACTCTGCTCTTAAAAATAAAAAAACTGGATTAGATGCTTCATGTCATACAATTTCACGCCCTTATTTTTAATTAGATTTTTTTTGCATTTTATCCATTTATTGAAATTAAAAAGGAGCGTAAATAATCTCTGACTAATTTATAAAATACCAAAAATATATAAAAACATTCTGAAAAATTCCAAAAAAAATATAGATGGTATATTTTTGTATTTATTGAGTCCAAAAAACAAAAAACTCCTAAAATAGAAAGAAGAAAATTAAAAAATCAGAAAGCTCCAAAATCTAACAAAAAGTATAAAAATTCTATAAAAATAACAAAATATGTTTTTCTATTTTTATAATTATCTATATGTTATTATTTATCTATTGAAATTAATTTAGGTAATTTTGGGACTTATTTATTAATTTTTAAACCCAAAACAATTTTGGGTATTTTATTAACCCCATATTTGGAATATTTTTCTTTAAAAATACATAAAAAGTAGCAAAAATTCCAAAAAATAACGAAAATATAGAAAAATATAAAAAATGCAACAATATATTATTTGTTTTATTTTGACTCTTTTTACATATTTTTATCTAAATAGTATCTATATATACACCTTATATTGTATTTACACATATACATATATATATTATATTTAAATAAAAAAGAAATATAAAAAGATAAAACTATAAAAAGAAAATACAAAATCAGAAAATTAAAAAGAAAATAAAATGTATAAAATCAAAAAAATGTATAAAATTAAAAACCCACAAAAAGATCTATATGAATGAACGACTTGGTTGTGCATTGATAACCATAGACTACCATTTTGCTCTTTTTGGTTCGACCTCTACATGCTTGCTTGCTATGCATTTTATGGTAGAGATAATAAATTTTAACCTCACTTGTACTCTTCATTGCCTTAATATTTTTTTATGGGTTATTTGCTGAATAACTGAGGATTTCATCTGAGGTCAAATCAGCGACTATTTATCCGCCTTGCGGAGTGACACGACTTCAGATCGATTTTCCTAGTTATCAGATGGCGCCGTTGCCGGGGAGCAATGAGTGTAGCCTATTTTCACCAGTCATTTTCGTATAATGATTTATCTGACTTATTGATTCAATTATTTATTTGCGATTAATTCTTTGATTATTGTTACAAATATTCATTGATTTTGTAAATATTCATTGATTTGATTATTTGATAAAAAATGCTAATACCATATTTTGCACCTTTGATGCGAGGGCCCGCCATGCGAGAACGGTTTCGTAGAGGCTAATGCAGCTAAGCTTGGAGGAGGCTGCTCTTCTCTTTTTGGCCAGCTGGAGAGAGAGCACCAAGGAAGAAGGAGGAATTAGCTTAGAAAAAATATCATCAATTTTGTAATTTTATGGTGTAAGAGAGAGAGAGAGAGAGAGAATTTTGGCATGTAATATAACTTGGACTCTACTCTTCACAACAAGGTCCAGTGCCCGGGTGTCTGTTCACCTGGGGGCCTCATCGCAGTTTTCCGCATTTATCACCTTTTTTATTTTATTTTCTGTCATTTTGAGCTTTCCACCTTATTTTACTTTGTTTTGTTTACATGGAGCCCCTAGATTTAGTCTGCTTGACTCGGGAACTAGGTCCACACTTTAATAAGAATACATGTTCCTATAGTTTATTATGTATGGATCTAGTCAAATTAATAATGTTCGTAATTCAGATCTGAGACCACGTGCCGCTAGACATCATACACAGTGCGTGCAGGCTCCGTTGTGGCGGGCACCGATCAACATCAAAGATCAGACCTTGGTCTCATTTCTGAATAACTAACAATTGGTTCTCCATGATTAAAAACAGCTATTGTTTAGGGTGATTTTGTCGATTGTACACCGTCATGAAGATACGTTTAAATTCTGTTTTGCATACCGCATGGAGAGAGCTGGGATGCACTGTAAGTCTTCTAACTCAACATGCATCATTTGGTTCAATGGTGATATTTCCATCATTGAATCGACTTGCACGGCTTTTCCACTATCTCCCTCTGATTTTGAGCATCTAAGACTTAAATGAAAATCAACAAATATTAGGCACTTGTATGAAAATAGACTCAAAAAGAGTGAAAATCCAAAAATTAAAACAAGGGAACTGCTAAATAAACTTTGACCAATGGACTATCATTATTCTGGGTTCATAAATCCCTCATTATTTTTAGGTACCTTCGGAGGGGACCAAAATCCCTCCCATGAGGAGGCACATCCCATAAGGAATAGAGCCTGAATCCCAGTCTGTAACTGCCTTGTATATCTCCTGGATTTCCGAAGTAAGGGCACTTCTATCGTACGTGACCGAGTAGGGCCTTGTCAATGATGGTATTCTCACCTTGTATGGAAAATTGACATGGTCTGAAGTACTGAGCATATACCATGCCTTCATGGGGGTGTATGACTCATCGGTTTGCGTCCGAGTAGGTTCTTGCACGCTCACGGGTGATTCCATTTCGAGCGAGAACTGAAGTATTGATTTTGCCTATCGACTTCCTCCCTCTATTTCTTTGGTTGAGTAGGGATCAAGGAAGGATTACAAGGATCTTAAAAAGTGCAGACTACCAGGTTACAAAGAGGAGGACAAGTACGGGATAGTTTTCTGTTAGTACTCTCTCTCCTATAGGGTTAGCGTGCTAAGGACTTGTTATAAGATATGCCTGAAATAACGACTCTAAAACTGAAAAGGTAATAAGTAGCCGAACCTTTATGGCTTCACATGGCGTGAGTTGATGAACCCAATTTTGTATTGCAATTGTATGGATCTAGATTAAGGTTCAAAAATCAAGTACCACGCACTTGTGCAAATTTTTTCATGTGCTTCTCCCTTTGACCCTCGCTCAGTTTGAGCCTTTCTACTGTTCTGCATTCTAATTTATTCCTCGTTGATCACCGTATCTTTCTTCCGATATCTACTCCTCTCTTGCTTCACGAAGGCGATCCATGGATGGTTTAGTCGGGATCCCGCTGACACCTACATCGATTCCATGAACTCAACCTCGCCAATAATTTGAGGTGATTCCCGAGAACCCGATCCGGACCTTGTGAGTTGATCTCCAAACTCCTCATCTTCTACCCTTCCTCTTGATTACCCAATAAACTGGGACCACTCTTGTCCCACTTTTGTCGTTGTGATGAAAGTCGATTACAGTCCATATCCTTTTTCATTCACAACACTCTGGAATTGACCTTAATTCCAGATTCATCATGGCAGCTGGTATTCGATTGCAAGTGGTCTAATTGAGATTCTCTCATCTTGCAGATAGAAGACAAATCAAGCCCTGGATCCCAATCCATAAATTCATCTCCTCAGATCCAGACCCTGAGATGGCTCCTCAAGGAAAGGGCAAGGGTCAGTAGCCCCCTCAGCCAGAGTAAGGACATATGCCTGATCAGAATCAAGTCAATGCACAGATGTTGGCATCAATCCAAGCTATCTAGCAGCAACTGACAGAGCAAGCCCTAGCACAGACTGCATTCCAGGAAATGTTGAACGATGTGATGAACAGACCTGAAGGAGGAGGAGGCAAACAAGGAGGAGGTGGTGGACCCCCTGATAATCTAGATGAGCAAGAGCCTGAACAAGGAAGGCCAAAACCGACGCTGAAAGAGACCTACAACCCTGGAGACAGCCAGATGACCGAGTGGATCCGCATACCACTAGTACACGCTCACTTTAAGCTAAAGCCTCAATTCCTCGCTCTTCTCCCTTCTTTCCATGGGAACACCGGTGAAGAGACATACATTCATCTGCAGCAATTCTCGCGCATCTATCGTACTACTCATTACCCCAATGTCCCTCTAGACATAGTGAAGATGCCATTCCCATTCAGTCTACATGATAAGTCCCTCTACTGGGTCAACCATCTGGGGAAGGTTGTGACGACGTGGGAAGAGCACACAAGTTCTACCCTCTCGGTCGGCTCAATCAGATGCGAGCCCGAATTAACAAATTCTCTCAGCGTGGACATGAGAGTATCCACGAATCTTGGAAGAGATTCATAGATCTGCAGGAGAAATGCCCTCACCATGAGATTTTAAGGACCAGCTTGGTCCAACACTTCTTTGGGGGCCTGAATGTAGAAAGTCAAAGGGTCGTTGACACAGCCTGTGGGGGTTCACATTTTAATAAGGATGAAGACGTAGTATGACAGATCTTTGAGGAAATGACAGAAGGAGAGGTTGTCCTCTCTTCATCCAAGGTGTATCAGAAGCAGCCTCAGATCCTCCAGAAGCAAGTACACATGGTAGTGTCCCGAGAGGTAGAGAGAGATGAGAGCTCCAACCTTAGCATTATCGGAGGCCGTCTCTCGAAGGTTGATATCATTGAGAAGAGATTACAGGACCTTGAGAAACTCGCTGTTATCGAGAAGAGGATGTAGAATCTCGATAAATTGGATCAGATTACCAAGCTGTTGGAGTTGCTGGTAGGCACCATCAACTCTGTCTAGTTGGCAACACCATCTCTAGATGCTTCAGTTGAGAAGAAGGGTGATCTGTCACCGCCACATCAGCCTCAGCCGAGCCAGCAGCCATTGGCAGTCCAGCACGTATACTATGTGCAGGCACCCGACCAGTGCCAGTCGCAGCAGCAGATGGCAGTTTACCAGCCAGATTTCCTTTCAGCATCCGATCTAGCAATCCCACCACCACCCTTGATCCAAGAAGTAAATGGGGTTATGGAGAAATGATGCACAGTTGGCTCGTCCTACCGGACACCCACAGGGTCAACAGCAAGATAACAAGCAGTACCACCAACCACAGGGTGATCGCTTTGGGCAGTCCTCAGTATGCTAACCAATGGAGGTAGAATCAGCATTATCAGTAGCCGTGGTACCGACAACCACCTCCCTACCACCTGTATGTGGCTGCCCCACTAACGGATCCATAATAGCTGATGTTAAATATATGTCACGATGGATTATCATTCGCTTAAATGAATGTGTCGTTTCGTTGTAGGTGGGCAATCGGAATCAATCAAGAAATAACCACACAAAATTTTTGTCAATTTTAATCGATGCAGCTTTATGATTATTTTACTTGGACAAGTCCCAAGATCGAACACAAGGAGGCAAAGGAACAACCTAGAATTTTTCTATCGAAGTTCGTGCATGGTTTTTGAGGTGAACTTTTTTTATAATTTTTTTAATGCAATTAGGGATGCAGTATGCAATTTTAGCCTATTTTAGGGACTAAATGTAAAGATCAATCAAACGATGTCCGAAAAATATGAAACTTGGCCACGATGATAATTACGACGAAATGAATGTACTGTAATTTTTTTTTGGATTTTTTGGATAAAAGATGGATTTTTTATGAATGTTTAAATGCAAACAAAGTGAATTTCAATATTTATTATAATAAATATTAAACCTAAGTATGTTCATGGGATAAAATTATCCAAGATCTATCACTTAATGGTCGATTTCTAAAAAATCATAAATCTTGAAAATGTGAGATTTAATACCTATTAAAAATCAAATATTGAAATAGGCAAAATAATTTTTACAAGACAAACCATGCATGCAAATAAAACTCTTTTTGGTCACAACGTTAAACAAAATTAATTCTACAATCCGTGATTTCCCGATAGTTTTTAGAGCAACGGTTAATCGATTATAATATTCAGAGCTCAACAAGGGTAAAGTATGTAATTTTCCACAAAACAATTAAATATTAATTAACCATTGATCACAAAATATAAAGCATATGCTATCATGTAGAGACTTAATCGTAGAACAAAGTGTCTATTTTTGAATAATAAAAATATGCAATGTAGTTGTCCAAAACAAAGGGGGAATACAGGGGTATTTCTACAATATATATATATATATAACAAAATAAAATGCAAAGGATTAATAGATAATTACCGGGGCTCTGAGGGGTATGTCTTCAAAATTTTCAGCAGGTCACGTGGCAAGCACGTGACCTGGTCGGCGTTGGCTGATGTGCAAATTTGGCGGATCCAGGGGCTGGTTCTGTAAATTCTCCAGAAAGTCACGGGCGGGGCACGTGATTTCTGGAAAGGGCTTTTGTGCACTTTGAAATTAGTCCAGGGGCATTGGCGAAAGAAGTCCCCTCTCCTCACGTGCTCCTTACATGAGGGGAGGGTCTCAGGTAGACCCGATGACGAGATGCGATCGGCAGGTGGCTGTTGGCAAAGCTTCGACCGTAACGGTGGTACAGATGGAGTGGATGAGGGCCGTAGGCACCTCTGGGCGGTGAGGACGAAGGCTACCGGTGCCGCTGGTGAAGGGCAGAGATAGCTGGAGCACCGGCGAGGCATCTGGAGGAACGGTTGACGACATTGGTGATGCAGCCCGGAGAAGACGTTGATAGCGGTACGAGGGCGTCGGAGAAGACTGCGGCTGAGGGCCTAAGCGGTGAAGCGATTTGATGAAGAGGTTGTCGATGCGAAGGTTGAAGTCATGGGCTGTCGGAGGGGATGGAAGCGGAGCTTAACGGTGACACGGCCGGAGCATAGCAGCCTGGAGGAGGTCTGCGACAAGGCTTCACAACCTTGGATCTCGTCGAGGAAGAAGGGTATCGGGCAGTCACCACCGATGCCCTTGTCCTATGCAATTGGCGGATGGGTTCAGATCGGGGGCGGCGGCTTTTTTTTATAGGTTGTGGGGTGACGGGTCGGAGAAGGAAGGTCGCGGGAGATCCGATGATTGGTGATTGACGAGATCGGATCGAGATCGGATGAGAGGATGGAACGCGGCTGGTCTTGGAGATTTGAGAAGGCGGTGACCGGCGAGATACGCGGGGGCAGCGCCGAAGATTTCGTAGGGTGTGGCGCTTAATTTGGGAAAGGCACGGAGGATGGAGACGATCCAGGGGCCGTCCGATCAGCCGAGATCGGACGACCCTCAACGCACCACGTGGCAGCAGCGGTTGGGAAGTGGCGGAGCACGTGCGTGGCACGTGCCTGGGACGCACGTGCTACGCACGTGCGGGACTTTTTTTTTTTTTATAAAAATGAATAAAAATAAATCGAAAATGGGTGACACATGGCGGCTCCAGGAGCGACCACATGTCAGCCTCACAAAATTCGAAAAATAAATACAAAGAAAAATAGGAAAAACGGCCTCAGATCGAAAATTTTCTTCATGAAAATTGCTCGTCTCGATGAGATCTACAACTTTCATGAAGACATCAAAACCAAAATCAATCATTTGCACAAAGTGATATTTTTGGGGTATCCCATGTACATAGAATACCATGATTTTTGGGTTTTATAATTTTTTTGTTATTTTTAAACCAGATAAGAATCCAAAAAAATATATGATAAAAATGAAGATAAATATTTACACATTAATCGATTTTTTTGGATTTGTATTAATTAAGAAAAGGAAGAAATAAAATAAAAGACGAAAAAGACCAATTTTGTACAAACGGTTAGTGAAGACTCGAACTCGATTAGTTTCTTTGATTTTAAGCTCTGTTTGGATTTGGATTTTTGCGCATTTTAATAAAACTTTTACCAAAGAAGACAAATGAAAAAGAATTAAGAGAAAATAGATTAATTATGTACATAAAATAATAGGGCAAAATCAGCTAAAATACAAAATGTACAACAGAGGGCCAAAACCCAACTTTCACATATGAGCTCTGATTCACTTGAACTTGATCTTGTTTTGAAAGTAATTGAATGTACATTAGTTCAAAAGTGAGTAGGAATCAAAACGAACATTGGATGAGGAAGATATGAGGGTTTTAGTCCGGGAATCCTAGTAATATGGTTTGGGTTTTTGGTCCACTTATTTGGGTTAGTGATTTTTTTTGTATTTTTTCATTTATTCTTATTAGTGATATGTACACAGTGGAGGTGGTTTTGGGTTATTTGTAGTTAGCATGAATTGGTTAAAAATCAGGGAAGTTAGGCTATTTGCAGGTCAATTTTTAGCTAGGATTTTTGGCTTCTTATTTTGTGCAGAAATGAGTGATAAAATGCAGTTCTTATTAAAACATTCATGAATAATAATTATGCAAAATAAATGAGGAAATGTTAATGATTTTGAGGGATTTGAGCTTAATTAATGAGATTTAGAGTGATGAATCTGAGATTCATCATCCCCCTGTACTTAAACCATGCTCGTCCCTGAGCATAAAAAGAAATGCCATGAGGTGAAATGAGATTGGGTTCCATACCAAGATCTTGAGCTAAAGGTGAAAATGAAACTCGACTCGACCTTTGGATTATTTGTTTGGCGGAACTTCTGTGAGACTTAGAATTTTAAAATCAACAGTCTTCAAGTTCTACACATCATTGTCACAATTTCAACTCAGAAGTCATCTTAGATCAATCCTCTTCCCAAAGCATACTCTATGAAAATTGAACAATCGACTCATGTGTGTGAAAGATTTTAGCTCTTCCCATCCAGAATGTCGGACTACCATGCAAATCTCCTCTCCAGTAACTCATCCTCGGGGAGTCAGGTATTTCCTTATAAGGTCTGTCGCGATGTGTTCACAATCGAATTGGGGAAGAAGTTAGAAGAAGGAGAAAAGAATTAAAGGGTGGCCAGTGTAGTCACCTCTCCTTATGAAGCTGGCCAGTATAGCCGAGTCTCCACCAAGATCTGCAGGTTTTATTGAAGCTTGGACCTTTTTGGTCAGATATTTATTTGGTAGTGGCTTCTTTGTATTTGTATTTTTGATGGTTCTGCTTGGATCTTGTTGTGCCCCTACGAATATAGATTCTTTTTGTTTCCGTACATATTTGGGGTCTTAGAAAAATTATGCCCAGTTGTCCATCCCTTTTCCGAAGCTTTATTTCAACCCGTATTCCGGTCTTTAGATTTCCACGCTACCAGAAAAGAAACTCACACGGTCTTCCAACACCCTGTTTGAGTTGAGCTAAGTGCATAGTACGAGAGTACAAATTAATTCCTTATTCCAGAGTTGTACCCAGAATGAAGAGACCAGGTTAGACACTAAGAGTCAAATGATGCACATTGTCATATGGAACTCAAAGAATTAAGTCAAAGGCCCGAAGCTTCTAAAATCCTATTTCTCGGTGAAGTTCCTCTGAAAATTAGGTGCATTAAGGTCAAGTCTAGATCACTCTCGATTTCTGCTCATAACTCGGTTCAGAACCCAAAGACTTTTCATAGATGCAAACGAATGTGATGCTGGATGAGGTGCAGGTGTGTGAAATGCAGACTCAATTTTTTTATGATTTTTTTGCAAGGGATTTTTTATGTAAGAATGAATAAGAAGCCATTTTTTTAAAAAAAATTGGGTTGGACACAGTCAGTGTTAGTAGCAAAACTTTTTTTTCAAATTAATTACCCACCTAGTAAATACATATAGACTTACGCAAAAGTACGAGATATGGATAAAATATATACACAGTATATATACAAACTCCTCTATACTTAGCGAGTGTTGTGTCCTCAGAGCACAAGAAGCGTAAAGAAGACATAGCTCGGGCTAAGCGTAAGAGAGTGAAGAAAGAAAAAGAAAAAGACAGATTGGTCCGCCCCTAGAAGAAGAGCGAAAAAATGAGTTGGTCGGGATATGTGAATGAGGAGAGTATATACAGAGAAGCATCGATTCCCCCTATACTTAGTCTCTGGTCAGACTAAGTATAGAAGAAGGGTGGAAATGGAATGATCGTGAGATGGGGGGAGTGGTATGTACAGATGGCATCGGTCCCCCCTTATACTTAGGCCTTGGCCTAAGTAAAGGAAGAAAATGTACAAGGAGACCGATGTGGTCGGGAGGGAGGGTGGGTAGACGATGATTAAGGTAGCTTTCGGCCGATCTTTTTGTGAGCCCGCGGTGGGAGATCGTAATGACGAGATGGAGAAGAAGCATATAATTCCCAACTATTATCGGTGTTATCCTCGGAGAGATCATGTTGGATATTAGATGAAGTGTATGAGTCAGATGAAAGGTAGCCATCATCAGAGTTGTCCTCAGAGGAATAGTATTTGAAAGTGGACACACTCCAGATATTCCTGTCTTTTTGTTTCTTCAGTAGTTTTCTCAGAATTCGTTCCTTCTTGGGATCAAACAATTTGTCCTCGGATGAATACTCTGAAGCACCAGTCTCAGTTAGCTCATAAGAAATAATCCTAGTGTATTTGATGAGAGCAAGAGCATCCGCTTTTGATGAATAATAGTAAGGAACGGGAGTCGTCCAATGGGAATTGAAGTTTGGATCCTTGCGAAGATATGGTTTTAGAACTGTCGAGCAGACCTCACTCATGTAGATTACCTTTTCCGAACCTGATGAGGGATCATTAGCTGATTCCTCTTCTGAAAGGTCAAAGGTGACTTTCTTTTTTAATGAAGGAGTAGTCTTTTTATTTCGTGAAGGTGTCGGTCCACTTGAGTCTCCAGATGAATAACCATTGGAATTCTTCTCCTTGGTCGGTGTTCGTCCTGCGTGTTTGCTCTTAGTCTTCTTAGTGCTGGTGCATTCTTGATTTGGGAAGTTTTTTTCAAGGTACTCAGAGTAGGTTGCCCTTGGGTGCGACCATGCATATGTCTCAGGATCATATAAGAAACTTTCTTCTATATTGAGATCCGCAGGAATTGAAATACTAAGGAGAGTCTATGCATGTTCGTTCTCAATTAATTTGATGTTGGCGCATTCCTGTGTTGAGCTAATGTGATCAAGGTAGTCAGAATAGGTTGACCCAGGGTGCGACCATGCATAAGTCTCTGGATCATATGATTTATATATTTGATTTTCCATGGTGAGAGCAGCTGGGAATGGAGCAGGGGGAGAGTCTCTAAACCAATAGTCTCATCAACAACCGCTATCTCAGATGTAGCAACGGGGTAGAGCTCTTCTACCGCTTCATGGTTACGGTTGTCGAGGACTTTGTGGGTTGCCTCAGAAAATCGTGGTTCCTCAAAGACTGGGTGAGATCGAAGTGCTTCCAATGCTGTAAAATTGATTTCCCAGGTCTGATTTAGCCAAAATTCACGGAGTCTAAAGTAGTGTCTCACACAAGGCGGAGACAACCGTCGTTGTGACGACTCGCAATGAATCCTGGACTAAAATCAACAATTAACCCACACAAGAAATATCAAGAAATGACAAGTAATGTGAAGTTAAAATTTATTTTTAACTCTACATAAAAGATGTATAGAAAGCAAGTACGTAGAGAGTTCGAACACAGGGAACAAGGCAGGTTAGATCCACAAGAGTGTGTGTGTGAGAGTGATGTCTTGTCTACACTATGCAATGCAAGTATTTTTTTGTGGGTTTTTAATTTAATAATTAAATTTTTTATTTTTAATTTTGTATTTTGATTTTTAATTTTCCGATTTTATATTTTTTTATATTTTATATTATTTTTTATTTCTTTTTCAATATTGGAATATATAAACTATATAAGAAAAATGGGTGATACAATATTTATAAAAATATGAAAAAATGCTCAAAAATTCAGAAATAAAATCTTTTTGATCTTTTTATGATTTTTTACTGTTTTTGTGATTTTTGGGTATTTTTCAGAATGTTTTTGATATTTTTAAGAGGCAAAATACATGAGAATAGGGAATAAGCTACTGACTGAATGTAAAATAGGAATTAAAAATATCAAACAGCCACAAAATTTTTCCAAATTAATTTTAAAATAAAGATAATAAAATAAGAACCTACAGGAACTGAGTTTGGATTTTTTAGAGCTTTGTAGAATTTTTTAGATTTTTTTGAAGTTTTTAGGTGTTTTCTAATTTTTAAGGTTTTTCTTTTGAAGTTTTTAGTGATTTTTGGATTGACACTAAAGTAGGCTAAAATAGATAGTAGGTAATTTTTTTGGAATTTTTCGAGGTATTTTAATATTTTTTGATATTTTCTAAGCTAGACAGTGGTGAAATGGCATGTTTTTGATTTTTAATAAATATAAAAATGCAACAAAAATAAAAACTAAAAATATGTCGTGAAAGGGCAAGTTAACAGGAGCCTATGTATTTTTTTGGTAATTTCTTGAATTAAAACAAGGCCTTAAATAAATAGAGCAAGCACACAAAAATTCACAGCCTGGTAGGGGTATAAGTGCAAATATCAAAACATCCAGGGTTGAACATGCAATTTTCCACAAAATATAACACTTAATATTTTATTACAGGACCACTTCCAAATTCCCAAACCCGGGATGGGCACAGGCGCAAAATGTCCCCCAGGGCGCGTGACTTGCACGCGCCTGGGAAGGACTCAAAAGTAATTTAAAAAACACCCAAGGGCTTACATGCAATTTTCCTTAAAATTTTACACATAATACTTAAGTCTAAGGGCTGAAACGAAATACGAAAATGGCCAAGGGCCTCTCTACAAAAAGCCCACACCTCACGTGAACATGTCACGTGAGGTGACGTGGTAGAGGACCTAGTTGTAAATGTTGAAAGTTCAAGGGGCTCAAGATAAATTTTACAAAACTTTAACACAGCATAGGAAAGTTTAAGTGCCTTAAAATAAATTACAAAAACACCATGGGTTGCGTTGCAAAATACCCACGGCGGGCGCTGATCGAACGACTGTGAGCCGTCCACTTGACACGTGTCAGCTCTGGGCGCTCTGATACCCCTTTGTCTTCAGCAGCCACGATTAGATGCTCGTTGATGATCCAGCGGCTGACGATGGAGAAGATCCGACGAAGGCTGCTGTCCTGGAAGATCAAGGGCTGATCGGACGGCAGGGGGAGATGGACGATGAACAGGGAAGAACTCGCCTCGAGGCGAGTTTTCTACGCCCCGATCTACCTCCTCTGTCGCGAGTTGTCGCTCAAAATTGCCCAGGAGGCTTCCTGGAAGGTCCCTGGTGCGACTGAGGGCTTCAAAAAGATCGGAGGAGCTCCGGTGCTCACCAACGAGGTCGAGGAAGCTCAGAGGCTCCAGGAACCATCGGAGAACAGGCAAAATGCCCCCCTGTCGCGCGTGAAGTCTCAAGTACCTGCAAAAAGAGTTAAGGATGGCGAGGGCAAAGTGCCTCGACCTCAAGGGGGCTCTCACAAGGGGGCAAACGATGATCTGGGTGCTCGTCGGAGCTTGCTCCGGCGAGAAGATTCGATGAGCGAATCGACGGGCGGAAGGTGATAATTAAAATGCCTACGTGAAGCTAAGACTACGGTACATGAAACGAGGATGAAAATGGAGTGGATAAACAACCTCAAGCCCAGGAAGGACGAGGGAGAGTTTACCTCAACGGGAAGACCACCGGAGGTAGGGGGAACTCGCCCAGATCGTGATGATCCTCCGCCTTGAAGAAGGAGACTTGGAGCTGTCACCTCCAAGATGCTCGAGCCAGTCCAAGGGGGGTCATAACTGGATGATTTGCGGTTCAAGTTTGAATCGAAATTCAAACTTCGCTTAAGTAGGGTTGACAGACATGGCTCATAGAATGATGCGTCGGGAGCACGTCAGTGATCCAAGGCTCGAGATAACACGAAGGCGTGTATGACGAATCCCCGAGGATCAAAAGTCGTGAAGAACGCATTGCAAAAAGATGAATGGGGCAACCTCAAAAATTCCGAGAAATGGGCGAAAAACCCAACATTCTGACAGGAACAGTGGGGGTCAGACAGTTGACCGAGGTCAACTGTCAAACCCAGCTGGTTGGTCCACGTGGACCAACCAGGAAAAACCTGCAAAAATTGTTTAATTAAATAAAATAAAAATAGTAAATGGTGTTATTAAATTTAGGTTATTGAATAAAAAATATTTATTATTTTATCTAGTATTTTATGGTGATTTTTAATCATTTTTATGAGGTATATATTTACAAGTTGTCTTTTTAGTCCTATATAGGTACATATACTTATGTAATTTATTAATTTATTTTTATTTGATATTTTTAATTTCTTTAATTATATTTATTATTTTATAAAATTATAAAATACTTTTATATACTTACTTATATTTTTATTTTAATTTTCTGATGTAGTTTGTATATTTAATAAAATAAGAGTATACTTTATATAGGTATAAGTATAGGTGTGATACCTATGTGTCATATATACATATATTTTATTTTGAGTTTTATTTAGGTTTTTATTCTAATGTTTATGTTCATAATTATTACAAGTAATATTTACAAAAATATAAAATTATAAAAATAATAAATAAATAATAAAATGAATATTTTAATCTGTACAATTATACAATGTGGGTCCAAAACTCAACTTTCAAATCGTAGCTCAGCCAAATGCGAAACCACCGCCATTAAATAGTTTATTTTATTCTATATACAATTAAAGGCGAGTTTGCTGCATTTGGGGTTTTCATTTGTGAGATACGGGTCTGGGAAGTTGGGATTCTGGATTTTTATTCAGACCATAACTTTTTATTTGTACATTATTTTTTAGTGAAATAAATTTTGTATTTATCTTTATTTAATTATCTACAACTTTTATGTACAAAGTTTCTTTATTTGATGTATAAAAAGTGGAACCAAAAATAGGTCCCAAAATGAATAAAAGAATGAATTAAAAAGTATAGGTATTTGACCCTTATCTCCCCCTACTTTATTCCTTGTCGACCTATTCATCAAGATGCCTAGGTCTCGGGGTTTTGGGTCATAAAATATTTACAATAATTTATTCTTTTTCTTTTCTTTTATTTATTCTATAATTTTGGCTTTAATTACACTATTTTATACACTATTTAAATGCACATGCATGAATGCTCAGATGATGTATTTAATGATATTTACACGCATTTACTATGGTTTTTGAGGCCAAAATGATAGAATAAAGATGATGAAATGTGGATTCATCAGGGTCTCACCTTCAATAATTGCCTTAGCCAATGCTAAGAATGGCTTTCAGAGAATAATTGGAGACTGGGTGAATTCTCCGAGATGCTCAATATCAATGATCGTGAAGCCTACTTTGAGCGGAGCACCTTGGAATGTCATGATGACAGAAATGATTCCTCTCGGCCGCTATATCAATCGGTCAGCCAATTAAACGATCCCTCGTATCTTCATGATAGGTCCGAGTTTGAGTTCGTGAAATACAGAGGTCGGGAGGATATTGATAGGTGAGTCGTCATCAATTCGAGCATGGGTAAAATTGTGTCCATGATTTCACAGTCAAATCTGGGAAACCACTTCACTATGCGGCTCTTGGTTTTTCTCCTTAACACCAAGGAGGAGGCATTGACAAGATATGTCTTTCGGTCTGTGTTCTTATCCTGCCTGACTTTTTCATCATTAATTTGTCCATTACAAATTCTTTAAGGTCGGGGAAGTGTTCAATGTCCTGTATGAAGGGAAGTTAAAAAACCAATCTTTTCTCCAGTGCTTCTCGTAAAGCATGATCAAAATTCTTCAAATCTTCTTCAGTTTCAATTTTTATGTATTTTTCGAGATTTTCAATTTTTGGGTGTTTTTGAATACTCCAATTTTTTGGTATTTTCTGTGTGGTGTGGTGATGTGGTGTCTTCCATAGATGAGAAGAGGCTTTGATGTTCCGAGTAAGAGTCAGATGCATAGTCATTTCCAGGGGAGTAATATGCAGAAGTGCCGTTGTCAGAATCGTCCCTAGGTTTCTGAATATCCTCAAAATTTTTTAATATGAGATCCAATCATTCCCTTATTCATTTTTATATCCGAGCTACTAGAGAGTAAAATTAATTGGCCGGAAAATTTTCTAAATCTATCCTCTATTAAGTTGAATCTCTTATTTATCCTCAAAATATCATCCTCAAAATTCTGTTCATGATCAATCATGGGAGTAGTCGGTATGTGTTTTACATTTGAGATTCAAATCCGATCATTTCATCTTTCATTTTTCCTGTATGTGCTGAGAGGAGAGTTTCTTGGAATATTCGATATATCATCATTATTTTCTAAAAATTTCTCCTCAAAAATTATGGAAGGATGCTGCTCAGTGGAAAGATTTTGCGGGAATTTGTAGGTCTCATACTCAACATGTCGTGACTCAGGTATGTAATGCTGATTTGAGGAGAGTCTACTTCCATGGTCATGATTGATCGCATCCTCAATTAATGGAGTCATACAGGGTGCATATGTGTCGATATCATCCATTTGGTCCTCTGTGTGTATAGGTTGGTCGAAGGAGTGGTATTCAGGTTGGTCAATAGGAATCTGATCGTTGCGGTCAATCCAATGCTGATGATCATTAAGTGTGGGTCTTTCCATCTGGATTTGGTTTCTCAGCCAGTCATGAGCCTCAAAAGTGATTTGATCTTGAAATGGTTCATTTACGAGGAACCGAGAATAAGATGGTTCAGTCCAAGATGGTAGGTGGTCATGTGTGGCCGGGTGATTCGAGTAAAATGGATTGGAAGTCAATGGATTCATCTGAGAGTCAGAATCTCTCTTAAATATTGGAGGATTATTGAAAGAAGAGGATTTAGTTGATTTGTGCCTGGTCGAGACAAATTCATTTTCATAATATAGATCTGATGGGTACTCATACCATTGTCCTGTGTTTGTTAAAGGAGGTTGATGATGAATCGACATGGTTAATCTCGGTGCAAGTGTACAGGATAGTCAAAAGGAATTTTTATGTGCACCTTTTGATTTTTGAGATCGGTTCACGTACACTAATGCAAACACAAATCAAACCCCAAGTTCACCAACTCACACAATGAAGCCGCAAGAGTTTGACAATTATCTTTTCAATTTTAGTTAGTGATAAAATAATCTTGGAAAGAATTTAGCGAGTTGTTAGCTGCCAGAAATTTCTTAATGACTGACCCGAATTCTTATGACTAGTTGCACCTACTTTCAGCCAGTATGGATGTAAGTACGAACCGAGAAACGGCTACCCGTGTTACTTGAGGACAGAGCCTTACGCATTGTCCTCTAAACCACTCACTCTGTTAAGGAAATCTGGACTGTTTACCGGCTACCCGTAGATCCTCACTGAGAAGCAGCTAATCGTTTTTGGAAGAACCAGTAGTCAATATGAAAATTTGGGTTTGGACTCTAGCCTTAAGTGTTGTCTCTCTTTCACTCAGAAAAATAAAAGAATCCAAGGTCGGGGTTGCTCTCCCGCAAAAATTCTTGATTTTATGGATTAATTTAAAATCAGCTATATTTAGCAGTCCCAATTTTAATTAGGTGATCATTGAAGAATTAATTGAGCACAAATACACGTCTACCATCCAGTCCCAATTTCCTCTGAAATTATGTGACAAAACAGGAGGAAGAAATTCGGGAAAAGCCGATGCACGTAAAAAACTATGATGTATGCACAACTAGAAGACTTACAATGAATCCTTACAATCTTCATGTGGGACGCAATGCAAGAATTAAAAGATTATTATAAATGAATGCAAGCCGATGAAAAACCACACCTAGTAGAAAGTTCTATTAGCGGGGAAGAATTGAGTTGAATTTGGCTAAATTGAACGATTTATGTGTCTCGATTAAAGTGAAGTATGGCCTTAGGTCCCACGAGCATAATCAAAAAAATTTAAATGCTTTAAAAGCCGTAAGTGCAGGTCTATCATAAGCGCCACTCAAGTCGGGCCCCACCCTCACCGAAGAGTAAAACAGACCATGATATACCACAGAAAAAGTTCAAGGTTTTTTTACACACGCGAGAGTCCAAACGGACACCGCTATAAATGAGCAATTGATTACAAAAATTAAAATTACAGAAAATAAAATCATAGACTCTACGCTCTCTCACGACTTGACCCGATCTTAAATTAATTGGAGCTTTTTGGAATTCAGTGAAGATGCGTCAGTTTCCAAAAACCGCTCCACTTACGCCCGGTACCTCGCAAGAAAAACAAGAGAGATGTGTAAGAGAGTGATTCAAAAATAAATAAAAAATAAAATAAGAAAATAAATGCTGAAAATAAAATAAAAAAATGCAGAGAAAAAAATGGAATTTATAGTGAAAATTCGGGGATCAGACTACCCGAATGCAAAAAACTGAACAAAAATATTTTAGACAAAAAAACTAAGATGTTTGTCGCCCCGGCAACGTCGCCATCTGACGGATCCGTAAATAGCCGATGTTAAATATATGTCGCGATGAATTATCGTTTGCTTAAATGAATGTGTCATTTCATTATTGGCGGGCAATCGGAATCGGTCAAGAAATAACCGCACAAAATTTTTGTTAATTTTAATCGATGTGATTTTATGTTTATTTTACTTGGGCAAGTCCCAAGGTCGAACACAAGGAGGCAAAGGAACAACCTAGAATTTTGTATATCAAAGTTCATGCACAGTTTTTAGGCGGTCCTTTTTTGTAATTTTTTTAATGCAATTAGGGATGCAGTATGCAGTTTTGGCCTATTTTAGGGACTAAAATGTAAAGATCAATCAAACGATGTCCGAAAAATATGAAACTTGGCCACGATGATAATTACGATGAAATGAATGCACTGTAATATTTTTTGGAATTTTTGGATGCAAGATGAATTTTTTATGAATTTTTAAATGCAAATAAAGTGGATTTCAATATTTAATTATAATAAATATAAAACCTAAGTATTTTCAAGGGATAAAATTATCCAAGATTTATCACTTGATGATCGATCTCAGAAAAATCCTAAACCTCGAAAATATGAGATTTAATACCTATTAAAATCAAATATTGAAATATGCAAAATAAGTTTATAAGGCAAACTATGCATGCAAATATAACTCTTTTTAGGCACAATATTAAACAAAATTAATTCTACAATCCTTGATTTTTAGGCAATTTTTAGAGCAACGGTTAATCAATTATAAATTTCTGAGCTCAACAAGAGTAAAGTATGCAATTTTCCACAAAACAATTAATTATTAATTAACCATTGATCACAAAAAAGTCAAGCATATGATATCACGTCGAGAATTAATCGTAGAACAAAGTGTTTATTTTTTAATAATAAAATATGTAATGTAGCTGTCCAAAACAAAGGGTGAATACATGGGTATTTCCGTAATATATAAATATAAAAAAATAAAATGCAAAAGGATTAATAGATAATTACCAGGACTCTGGGGGGTATGTCTACAAAATTTTCAGCAGGTCACGTGACAAGCACGTGACCTGGTCGGCGTGGACTGATGTGCAAATTTGGCGGATCCAGGGGTTGGTTCTGTGAATTCTCCAGAAAGTCACGTGCGGGGCACGTGATTTCTGGAAAGGGCTTTTGTGGACTTTGAAATTAGTCTAGGGGCACTGGCGAAAGAAGTCTCCTCTCCTCACGTGCTCCTCACATGAGGCCGGCGGCGAGACGCGATCGACAGGTGGCCACTGGCGAAGCTCCGGCTGTGATGGTGGCGTCGATGGAGCGGAGGAGGGCCGTAGGCGCTTCTGGGCGGTGAGGACGAAGGCTGCTGGCACTGTTGGTGAAGGGCGGAGATAGCTGGCGCCGGTGAGGCTTTTGGCGGAACGGTTGGCGATGTTGGTGATGCAGCCTGGAGAAGACGTTGATGGCCGTACGAGGAAGTCAGAGAAGACTACGACTGAGGGCCTGAGCGACGAAGCAATTTGATGAAGAGGTTGTCGATGCGAAGGTTGAAGTCGTGGGTTGTCGGAGGGGATGGAAGCGGATCTCGACGGTGACACGGTCAGAGCGGAGCAGCCTAGAGGAGGTCTGCGACAAGGCTTCACAGCCTTGGATCTCATCGAGGAAGAAGGGTATCGGGTTGTCACCATTGATGCCCTTGTCCTGTGCAATCGGCGGATGGGTTTAGATCGGGGGTGGCGGTGTCTTTTTATAGGTTGCGGGGTGACGGGTCAAAAAAAGAAGGTCGCGAGAGATCCGATGATTGGTGATTGACGAGATCGGATTGTGAACGAATGAGAGGACAAAACACGGCTGATCTTGGAGAATTGAGAAGGCGGTGGTCGACGAGATACGCGGGGGCGGGGCCGGAGATTTCGCAGGGGGCGGCGCTTAATTTGGGAAAGGCACGGAGGATGGAGACGATCCAGGGGTCATCCGATTGGTCGAGATCGGACGACCCTCAACACACCACGTGGCGACAGTGGTTGGGGAGTGGCGGAGCATGTGTGTGGCAAGTGCCTAGGAGGCACGTGCGACGCATGTGCGAGATTTTTATTTATTTTTTATAAAAATGAATAAAAATAAATAAAAAAAAACCTCGGATCGAAAAATTTTCTTCACGAAAATTGTTCGTCTCGATGAGATCTACAACTTTCATGAAGACATCAAAACCAAAATCAATCATTTGCACAAAGTGATATTTTTGGGGTATCCCATGCACATAGAATACCATGATTTTTGGATTTTATAATTTGTTTGTTAGTTTTAAACCAGATAAAAATCCGAAAAAATATGATAAAAACAAAGATAAATATTTACACATTAATCTATTTTTTTGGATTTTTATTAATTAATAAAAAGAAGAAATAAAACAAAAGACGAAAAAGACCAATTTTGTACAGGCAGTTAGTGAAGACTCAAACTCAGTTAGTTTCTTTGGTTTCAAGCTCAGTTTGGATTTGGATTTTTGCGTATTTTAATAAAACTTTCATCAAAGAAGACAAATGAAAAAGAAATAAGATAAAATAGGTTAATTATGTACATAAAATAATAAATCAAAATCAGCTAAAAAACAAAATGTACAAAAGAGGCCCAAAACCCAACTTTCACATATGAGCTCTGATTCACTTGACTTGGTCTTGTTTTGAAGGTAATTGAATGTACATTAGTTCAAAAGTGAGTAGAATTAAAACGGACACTGGATGAGGAAGATATGAGGGTTTTAGTCCAGAAATCCTAGGACTAGGGTTTGGGTTTTTGGTCCACTTATTTGGGTTAGTGATTTTTTTGTATTTTTCATATTCTTGTTAGTGATATGTACACAGTGGAGGTGGTTTTGAGTTATTCGAAATTAACATGAATTAGTTAAAAATCAGGGAAGTTAGGCTATTTACAGGTCAATTTTTAGCTGGGATTTTTGGCTTCTTATTTTGTGCAGAAATGAGTGATAAAATGCAATTCTTATTAAAACATTCATGAATGATAATTATGCAGAATAAATGAGGAAATGCTAATGATTTTGAGGGATTTAAGCTTAATTAATGAGATTTATAGTGATGAATCTGAGATTCATCACCCACCTCAACAGTATCAGCAATGCCCTCCTTCCTCCTACAATCAGTTTCAGCTTCCTCCACCACGGCAGCACCACCGTCAGTCGTTGCCTCAGCTCCTACACCCGCGGCAATAGTGTGGTCTGCACGCTGAATCTTCTGAGGCAAATTCAGTAAACCCGACCCTAGATTGCTTGGCTCAGCTCGTCAAAGGCCTAGCAGATATGACGAGGAAACTAGATGATTTGACTGCCATTAAAACTATCATTCCGACGCAGGTCGAAGCTAACCCCAACAACTTCAAAAAGAAGGAGCAGGGGCGGTAGGGCCTTGCCTCCGCCTGCCGCCAACAAAGGGGAGAATAAAGCTTCAGGTGAATCGACATCTTCTGCATCAACCGTGCCAGCTACAGGGATGGGTGAGGAAGAAGGAGGAGCCATTCCAGCTGTCTCTCATCACCATCCGCATCAATAAAAAGACAAAAAAATTAGCAAAAATAAAAAGAACAAAAAGAATATCGTTGCTGAAGTGAAGACACGCCAGCCTTGGAGAAGTAGCCAGTTGCAACAGATCCCACTCCAATCGACGGAGCAGAGGCCCCACCTTTTGCCCATCCACCAGCACCAGCACCTCAGCTTCTAGATTGTACACCTTTTTGTAACCCGGATGTACAACATTTCGTGGACGATGATTTTATTGTAAAGAACTCTAATTTGGATTCCAGTAATGTACATATTCCTTTTTCTGATGCAATAGAAAAATCCAAAAAATGCAAAAAGAAAAAGTGCATTATATGATCCTGGAGTTGTAGATATCATGAATAACTTGATTGTTGAGATTCATCTGATGAAGTCCATGGAGTACATGCCAGCTGTGAAGAAAGGTTTGAAAGAAGCATGTACAAGCAAGCGTCACCCTGCACGAAAGAACAGATGCAAACAGGTCGAGAAGCACGTTCTCACCATGGCCATTGTAGCAGCTATCAACAACCTTCCACAGAAGAAGCATGACAAAGGAGCACCTCTTATCAGTTGCAAGATTTTTGATCAAGTCTTCGAGCGCACTCTGTTTGACAACGGTTCTTCCATCAACCTTCTGCCCTCGTCATTACTGTAAGAATTTGGACTAGGTCTGATCAAGCAGACACGAGTGATCCTTCAGTTCGCTGACTGATCCATAAAGCGACCTAGGGGTCTTTTGGAAGATGTTGTGGTGAAGGTGTGGGAAATACAGTTCCCATTTGACTTTGTAGTCCTTGATATGGACTCTCCCGCACCCTTACTCCAGACTCCTATCATCCTTGGTCGGCCATTCTTGCGCACCTCAGAAGCCGTGGTTGACTATGGGTCCGGCAAGATCATGTTCAGCTCGGACAACAAGAGAATCACTATAGACATGATCAGCGAGCCGAAAGTCGTGACTGATGAGAGCCGTGCAGCAGACTGTGACTTTATGGTGGAAATCAGAGATACACTTCTCTCTTTGGACGATCCATAGACCCAAGAAATCCTCTCTCTATAGGATGGCTTGGAAAGCACAGTCGACACATGCTCCGATGATACTTGGGAGACAGAATCCAATGTGTGGATGCACCTTTTGACCCCAATAATTCACTCCAGCCCGAATGCGATGAGCATAGTTTAGAATTGTTCGGCCCCTTACTAGAATCTCAACAATGTACTGAGGGCAGTAGATCAGCCAAAGTTCAAGCAGCACATCTTACCACTAGTCCAGTCTCTGAATGACTAACAAGTTGGCCAGATCGGAACCAAAACTCAAGCCACTTCTAGCATGCCTGAAGTATGCTTTCCTTGCGGGTGAAGAAAACATGTACCTGATCATCATCAGCAGCAGGATGACTCCAGAGAAAGAATCTCGACTCCTCGAGGTTCTAGAAAAGAATCGTAAGGCACTTGGTTAACACGTATCAGATCTCCGTGGGATAAATCTGGCATTGTGCTCAACCCATATTTACCTGGAAGAAGATACCAAGCCATCCCGCGAATTCCAAAGAAAGCTGAATCCAAATCTCTGTGACGTCGTCATGAAAGAAATCACGAAATGGTGTAATGCAGGCTTCATTTACCCCATTCCGACTCAAAATAGTGAGCCCCTTGAACGTAGTTCCAAAGAAGTCGAGGCTTACTATGGTTACAATTGAAAGAGGAGAGGAGATATCTACTCAGGTGCTGACATCCTGACGTGTATGTGTTGATTATCACCGTCTTAATGCAGCGACAAAGAAGAACCACTTCTCCTTGCCATTCATTAATCAGGTTTTGAAAAGACTAGCCGACAAGGAGTTCTTCTGCTTTCTAGATGGATACTCCGGGTACAACCAAGTGGTAATCACCCCTAAGGACCAAGAGAAGACTACCTTCACTTTCTCGTTCATCACCTATGCTTTCAGAAGAATGCCCTTTGGATTGTGCAATGCACCAACAACATTCTAGAGATGCATGCTCGCAGTCTTCGCCAAGATGGTGGGTAGTTTTCTTGAGGTGTTTATGGACGACTTCTCCGTCTATGGTGACAGTTTCGATTCTTGTCTTGAGCACACGGATAGAGTACTTCAGAAATGCTGTGAAGTCAATCTAGTGTTATCATGGGAAAAGAGCCACTTCATTATCACAGAGGGAATTGTGTTGGGTCACATCATTTCCAAACGTGGCAAGGAAGACGACCAGGCAAAGGTGGATGTGATTGCCAATCTTGAGCCACCTCAGATAGTAAAGAATGTGAGGTCATTTCTGGGGCATGTGGGTTTCTACAGAAGATCCATCCGTGATTTCAGCTGCATTGCCCGACCTCTTATAGAACTTCTATGCAAGGAGACCGAGTTCAATGCTGATCAGTAGGTTCTCCTTTCTTTCAATCTACTGAAGGAGTTTATCACTCAAGCTCCGGTCCTACAGTCGCCAGACTGGTCTCTCCCTTTCGAGATCATGAAGGATGAGTCAGACTTTGCAGTTGGGGGTGTTTTAGGACAGAGGAAAGACAAGGTGCCCTATGACATTCATTACGTCAGAAAAACATTAGATGAAGCTCGAAGAAATTGCACTGTAATAGAAAAAGAGTTGCTGGTTGTGGTATTCGCCCTGGAAAAGTTCATATCTTATTTGCTTGGATCAAAAGTTACTATCTTCACAGACCACTCTGCTATCCGATATTTACAGCAGAAGAAGGATGCCAAGCCCAGACTGATTAGATGAATACTTCTCCTCCAGGAATTCGATTTGGAAATCAAGGACAAGCATGGAGTTCGAAATGTGGTAGCAGACCATCTCTCCAGAATTGAGCATCAAGAACCTCCACTAAACAGTGCACCCATCATAGAAACCTTTCCAGACGAGTCGAATTTGGTTGTGGATTCACTCCCTTGGTATGCTGATATTGTCAACTACCTCCTTTTGAGGGTAGGATACCGCCGGATTGAACGAACATTTAGAAGGATAAATTATTATAGACAATCCACTTCTACCAATGGGAAGATCCTCTCTTATTCAAGGAAGGGGCAGATTGCATTTGGCGCAGGTACATTCCTCAGGAAGAGCATCATAGTGTCCTCGAGCATTGTCACTCGCTCGAATCTGGTGGACACCACTCTGGAGACAGGACGGTAATGAAAGTACTTCAGTATGGCTTCTGGTGGCCCACACTATTCAAGGATGCAGCAGCCTTCGTCAAGCGATGCATTGACTGCCAGAGATTGAAAGGCACACTCAAAATGAAAGACTTGGTGTCCCTAAAGATCATTCGGATAGCAGACGTCTTCGATGCTTGAGGCATTGATTTCATGGGGCCTTTCCCTAACAGTCAGGGATATGAGCACATCCTTCTTATCATCAACTATGTGAGTCGTTGGGTTGAAGCTATCCCTGCTCGAGCTGCAGACAACCAGATAGTATGTTGATTTCTAAGAGAGAATATCATTTTGCGATTTGGGACTCTGAAGATTCTCATATCATATGGGGGTAGCCACTTCATAAATAAAGAGGTCAAGAAATCAACGAAGGAATACGGTATCGACCATCGAGTCACATCTCCTTATCATCCACAGACCAATGGCATGACAGAATTATCGAACAGAGAAATCAAGACGATCCTTCGTAAACTTGTGAGGCTGGATAGAAAGAATTGGTCCCAACTCTTGAACTCCGTCCTATGGGCATACAGAACCACTTACAAGTCTCCCTTGAGCATGTTTCCCTATCGTCTTATCTATGGGAAACCATGCTATCTGCCCATAGAATTAATTCATAAATCCTTGTGGGCAATCTATATGTGTAATTTGGACTCACAAGGTTGTGGTCAGAAAAGAAAAGATGATCTGAACAGACTCCTGGAATTCAGAGACTATGTATACGATAACACATTGATGTACAAGGAGAAGGTGAAATGTTGGCATGACCGGCACATCAGACGAAAGACCTTCAAAGCTGGGTAGAAAGTGTGGTTATTTGATGCAAAGTTAAAGATATTCCCAGGCAAATTAAAAAGCAAATGGACAGAGCCATTCCAAGTTCGTGAAGTGTGTGACAAAGGAAGTATTGCCATATCAGAATTGTCTCCTGACGCACAGCCATTCATCGTCAACGGTCAACTACTGAAGCCCTACCTTGAGCCTGATACTTTCTTGGCCGTTGTCGAGTCAATCCAGGTTCTGCGCTCTGAAGATACATCCACAACACTGGCAGCATCAAAAGTTTCAAAGAATGCACCTCAAAAACTCTCCCTCTGATTTCTTTTCATTTCTTCTTTTCTTCTTTTCTTCTTTTCCTTTTATATTTTCTTTTTTTTACCAAAAAGGTGTCGCCCCTTGTTATCAGTCTTCTATACTTAGGGCGTACTTTGTCCTAAGTATAGGGGGAGTGAGCACCTAGAGTCCTTTCATTCTTTGATCCTCTCCATTATCTCCTCTTCTTGTCTATACTCAGGGATATCTTACCCTAAGTATAGGAGGAGACAATCGGAGTACGATCTGTTCATTCTCTCCCTTGACCATCCCTGCCTTGTGTACAGTCTGTTATACTTAGGATTATTTGATCCTAAGTATAAGGGGGACGGTCAACTTCCTGTTCATTTATTTTTCCCCTCATTTCTTCATTTTTTAGATTTCTATACTCAGTCCGAGTTATGACTTCTCTTTTTCTCTTTGATCTATGAGGACATAGCTCAAGCTAAGTATATGGGGGTCGTATATACTATGTATATACTTTAAGCCATAACTTGTACCTTTGTATTCTAAATAATAATTATAGCCAATAATAATGCTAAAATTTATTACAGTCTTCGAACAAAAAGATGTTTATATCTCCTCAAACTCTTTGTGTACATTCTGATTAATAAATCGGATAAAAATACTTTTACAAAATGATTGAAAAATAGTTTGAAACACTTTTTGAAAAATCCTTTGAAAACTATTTGGAAAATATTTTGTTAAAAGTGTTCAGCCTTTGTATATATTTTTGTTTGTAAAAAAAATATTTTTTTTGTGTGAGATAAAAATGTTTGAAAAGTGATTTGCAAATGGTTGGAAAAATAGTTGCAAAAATATTTTGAAAAATCTATATATAGTGTTTGAAAAACATTTGCAAAATAATTTTCAAGTATGTGTAAAAGTTTGTAAAAAACTATTGGTGAAAATTATGTTGGACTATAGTTTTCAAAACTATTGCAAATTGATTTTCAAATAAGTTTGAGGAGTGTACACACTATACTCAACATGTATAAAAGTGAGCAATAATTCCTTGTAAATCCTTTAAGACCAAAAACCTTCTATACATAAAATATATATCCATGTAAAGATATGTACTCATTATTTTTGTATATACTGAGTAATAAATCAGGTTAAAAATATTTTTGCAAGATGATTTGAAAAATGGTGTGACCCATTTGCAAAGCTTTTTGTGAAATGTTTTCAACCTTTGTAAATATATTTTTGAATTGCAAAGATTCTTTTCTTTGTGTGAAATAAAGTATTTGAAAACCTATTTGCAAGTGATTTTCAAAATGTTTTGTAAAAATATTTTTGAAAAATGTATATATATTGCTTGAAAAATCTTTGCAAAATAGCTTTCAAATATTTGTAAATGTTTGCAAAAATTATTGTGTACTACGGTTTTCAAAATTATTTTCAAATAAATTCGAGGGATAAATGGATCATTAAAATAGGAATAAAATATGTATATAAATACAATCCTTTATCAATTGTTGATACCTATAAAAATAACTTGTTAAAACCTATAAATTCTTTAAAATCTTAATTCTTGAAAATAAATAAAAAGAAGCACGTCCGTGTAAATAGCTGTATATATTTTATACTTTGTGTGCCAAAATTCGTTTTATTTGCCAAAATTCTTTCTGTGTAAAAATTCTTTTCAAATTCTTTGAAAAATTGCATCATTCTTTGCATCATTGTACATAGCATTTACTTAGCATTTATATTCTTTGATTGAGCTTGATGATTGAACTAGTCCAATAAAACCGAAGATTGGAGCTTGGTTGGACCTTACTGCACCTAACTACATCGGAACCTTATGGGACCTAGGTTTAAGGCACTTCAAGTCCAATAGGACTTAATTCTTTGAGACTCAGGGCTGGGTTCAAGTCACCTCAACTTACTAACCAGAACTTTTCGAGACACACGCATGACTCTTGTCGGTTGTGACCTAACTTGGACACTTGCACCTTTCACTTGGATCAACTCGGTTGGAGTGGTGAGGGGGTTGGATTTACCAGTCTGAGATGCACACGGGTGGAAACATTCGTCCTCGTCTATGGAGGGAAGTGCACCCCAACCTTGTCCAGTTACAATGAAGTCTAAAGACATGAGAGTGTAGGTTGCAGTAAAGCTTCAAAAGAGGGATAGTCTTCTGGCTCAGGAGGAAAAACTCCTTATGTAAATGATGTTGTGAATAGTATGTTTCAAAAAAAACTCCAAAAAAGTGGAAAGGCCTGAAAATAAAAAAAATTAAATGCCTGCTGGAGTATGTGTATATGTTGAATAGAAAATAAGCAAGCTTGAGCATCAAAATTATACCATGTGAGCCTGCAGCTGGATAACTTGACTACCCTCGCCATGCATCCCAGGATAGGTAGCTACACTGGCTACCATCCATTCTTTTCTTCACCTCCTCCTCTTGAGTTGGATGCCACTTGAACTTAGAAGGGAATACCCCTCTCTTCGAGGACAAAGTGTTGTATTGGGGAATCATTGGGTTGTCATTTTGGGGAAGTCAGTTCCTTTTTCATTTCAGTTGGGGAGAGCCACTATCACTTACACCGTACAAGTCAGCTTCATAGTCAAAAGGGCTTGCGTATGATGTGGGCTAGATCTGATCTGGCTATTGAGGTGGGTTGAACCGAGTTCTGCGACTCGCGAAGGCTGTTGTGTTTTAAATTTGGTTCCCAACCGGGTTCCACACACATTCTCACATCAAGTTCTAACCTGAGCTCCAAACTTTGATTTTTTAAGAACAAGTTTTACAAGTGAAAGCAATTCTATTCATTCTTTCTTTTTCTTTTTCTTCTCTTCTTTGTTGTTTTTGTACTTATTGCATAAGTGTTTGCAAGGGACTAGCAAAGGCAAGTATAGGGGGTGATGAATCTCCATTTCATCACCTTTATTCTATCATTTGGGCCTTAAAAACCCTAGCTAATGCATGTAAATAGCATTAATTTGTACAAAATAACATCCATTATTTATTGCAATTATTGTGTAAATAATACTGTTTTTAATACTAGAATTATAGAATAAAGAAAAGAAAAGAAAAAGGAAGAAAATATTGAAAATGGCTTCTGACCCTAAACCCTGAGACCAAGTCAAGAATTGAGTTGATCGACAAGGAATAAAGTAGGGAGAGATAATGACCAAAATACAGTAACATTGCCATTTATTTATGCATTTTTACACCTATTTTATTCTTTGTTATTTATTCATCAAATAAAGAAACTTTATACAAAAAAGTTATAGATAATAATGTAAATAAAAATACAAAATTGAGTTTGCACAAAAGTAGTACACAATATTCATTTTATACACAAATAAAAAACCAGAAACCAAACTTCACAGACCCATATCTTTCGAATAAAAACTCAAAAGATATCAAAATCACGCTTTGTATATAACTTTTCACAAGCTATTTATTAGTGGTGGTTTCATATTTTTCTAAGTTACTAGGTGAAAGAGGTTTTGGGCTCTCATTGTACATTCTACCGATTAAAATATTCACTTTATTCATCCCTTATTATTTTTACAAATTAATAATTTAATAATTTTGTTAATATTATTTATAACATATGTGCATATTAAAATTAGAATAAAATCAAAAGGAAAATGCAAAATAAAATAAGTCTATGAGAATACATAGACAAGATACCTATGTCATATATGTATATAAATAAAAGGGAAATATATTCTTTCATTCCTTTATTCTTTATATTTTTATAATATTGTAAATAATATTTATATTTTATTAAAAATATAAACAAAAACAAAACTCAACAAAATACATTAAAATAAAAAGATGTATATAAAACATAAGTAAAGTACCTACAAACTTACCTACATAATATACTTACCTATTTATTTAAGCATACAAATAACATCAAAAAATAAAAATATATTTATACTCACAAAAATAAGTTGTAAATATATAAAATAAAATAATAAAATAATAAAATAAAATATAAAAAATAAAAATAAAAATGTATAAAACATAGATGAATATACCTATAAATACACTAATAAGAATTAACTACTAATAAATAAAGCCAAAAATAAATAAAAATCATAATAAAATACTACATAAAATAATAAGCATTTTTTATTTTATACTTGAAAAATAATAAAATCATTTATTATTTTAAAATAATTATTTTAGAATAAACTGACTATTTTGTCTTATAGCGGTCCCAGCTGGACCAATCACAGGGCTTTGACGGTTGACCCCTGGTCAACTGTCCCCTCAGCGCCTGCTCGTGTCAGAAGTGTCGTTTCTCTGTGATTTACTCCATTTTTCCCGCACGATCCATCGAACATCCGTCTTCGACTCCTTCAAAGAAAATCATCATGGATCATCATAGATCTACACCAGATCATCAGATCCCCTGTACATAGCCCTGATTCATCGATTGGCCCCGGTCAATAAGGGTGCTTAACAAAGTCTATAAGTAAAACCCCCGAATCTCCTTCCAATTTTGGTCACTTTTACGAGCCTAGGATCCCTTGCCTTGGTTTCCAACCGCCTTCTCGTGATAGGAGGAGGTGTTGCGTGCTCAGGCGAAGCTCTAGGAGGCTGGGGTGCACCCCCGGCCATCGTCACCGACGACCCTTCTCCCTGGTCAGCCTAGGTATAAGAGCTGCGTCTTTTTCATTTACTTTGCTTAATCTTACTCCTAGCTTTTCTTCCAATAGTTAGTTTAATTTCTAGATAGTTAGATTAGCTTAATCAAGTCCGCTCGTACTTCGCCAGAGTTGAGCACCGGCGAGCTCCTCCGCGTGTCATCAACATCCCTTCGTCGTATCCCCCATGCCCACTTCATTCCCGATCACCCTACGATCCCCCCGTGCATCTCGCTCCCTCCAGATCCATCGTGGATATGTAGATCCAAGTGCTCCACTTCACCGTTCGCCGGAGCGCCTCCGCCCGCCTCACTCCGCTCCATTCCACCATAAATAAGGCTCCCAGAACCCCAATTTTCTTGTACGTAAAGCTTCTGCAGGTCTGGAGTGCCAAAGGACGCCAAACGGAGTCGATTTTTGAAGACTATAATAAATAAGTCCTAAAGTTACCCAAATTAATTTCAATAGATAAATAATAACATATAGATAATTATAAAATAGAAAATATATTTTTGGTATTTTTATAAAATTTTTATTTTTTGTTGGATTTTAGAGCTTTCTGATTTAATTTCCTTTTTCTTATTTTAGGGGTTTTTGTTTTCTGGACTCAATAAATACAAAAATATACCATATATAATTTTTTTGGAATTTTTCAGAATGTTTTTATATTTTTTGGTATTTTATAAATTAGACAGGGATTATTTAGGTTCCTTTTTAATTTTAATAAATGGATAAAATGCTAAAAATGTCAATTAAAAATAAAGGCGTGAAAGTGTATGACATGAAGCATCTAATCCTATTTTTTGGATTTTAGAGCATAGTAGCCATTTTTAATAAATAGATAAAAACATCAAAAATACATGTTCTAGCAGGGGTATATTTGCAATTAAAATAAAGTACATGGCACATATTGCAAATTTCCCAAAATTATATAATATTTATTTAATTTTTAAAGGCTAATTTATAATTACAAAACCCGCCAGGGCACCCATGCAAATTACCCCATCACGTGGGACGACACGTGATGCGCATTGGGAGGGACCAAAATGTAATTATCAAAAAGTCCAAGGACCTTGCAACAAATTTCACAAAAAATATAACGTTCATTTCAATTTATAGGACTAAATAATAATTACAAAAAGTTGCAGGGGTATACAAGCAATTTTTCCACCTCACGTGGGACAACACGCGAGGTGACGTGGAATGGACCCAAATACAAATAAAATAAATACAAGGGCCTAATTGCAAAATGTCCAATTATTTATGGACGATTAACTTTTTTTACAAGACTAAATAATAAATACAAAAATGGCAGGACGAGATATGCAAATTACCTCTTAATAGCGTACGAGTGAACGGTCCGGATGGCTTCACTTATATGCGTGTCATGCTCACAATGGCTGGCACCCCTTCGCAGATCAACGGTGAAGATTAGATCACTGTGAGCGATCCGACGACTGAAACTGGCGTGATCCAACGATGGCTGGGGGATCTGGCGTCTCCATCTGATCCGACGACGAGGAAGCTTGTTCCAAGAACAGGGAAGAACACTCTCCTGGGTGAGGTTCCTCCGACCAAATCTCCCTCCTCTGGCGTCAATTTGATCTCTGAGATGGTCACGCGGATTCCTGGTGAGGTGCTCTAACTGTTGGAGGTGACAAAATGCTCCAACGCTGGCTGGAGCTCCTCTGCGAGGTCGAGGAAGCGCAACACCTCCAGGTACCTCGAAACCCAAATCAATTTTGGGTATTTTATTAACCCCGTATTTGGGATATGTTTGGCTTTAAAAATACATAAAAATTAGCAAAAAATCCAAGAAAAATAACAAAAAATTAGAAAAATATAAAAACTGCAACAATATATTATTTGTTATATTTTGACTCTTTTTATATATTTTTATTTATATAGTATCTATATATACCTTATATTGTATTTATACATATACATATATATTATATTTAAATCAAAAAGAAATATAAAAATATAAAAATATAAAAAGAAAATACAAAATCAGAACAATAAAAAGAAAATATAAAAATAAAAAATGTATAAAATTAAAAACCCACAAAAAGATCTATATGAATGAATGACTTGGTTGTGCATAGGTAACCATAGGCTACCATTCTGCTCTTTGTGGTTCAACCTCTACATGCTTCATGCTTTTCTGATATGCATTTTATGGTAGAGATGATAAAGTTTAACCTCACTTATGCTCTTCATTGCTTTAATATTTTATTGTGGGTTAATTGCTAAATAACCGAGGATTTCATTTGAGGTCAAATCAGCGACTGTTTGTCTGCCTTGTGGATTGACACGACTTCAGATCGATTTTCCCGATTATCACCGGGTTGAAGGGCCGGGTAGCAGGTCAGATCAGGATACCCAGCCCAATGCTCAACCCTATCTATGCGGCAAGTGCCAATTACTAAAGTGACAATTAGATGAAGATGATATGTAGTCAAGAGGCTCTGACTATGTAAAGTTTGTTTGTGACTTCATACATCTTCCTTAATTGAGACATTTTCGGTGTGAATCTTTCCTAAAACATGACTATTTTCTAGCCATAGATTTTTTAGATTTTTTAGATTTTTTTACTCTTTTATGATATATATAGAAATGTTAATGGAAATCAGATAGACATGCTCTAATATGACGCAAGATATCGTAGTTATCACGAAGAATAAGAATATTATACCTTAACATTAACCTTGATCAGAGAAGGATATTTTTTATCATTTCCAGATAAAGAATAAAATAGATGGTGTTGAGATTATTCTTATCTTTAGTGTTATTTATGTATTCCATTTTTTTCATGTACTTATTGTGTTATTTACCCAAGGGCTTTCTCCTATATAAGAGAGCCCCGGGGTCCTATGAATATCAGGTTATTGGTTTTTTCTCAACATGGTATCATAGCAATGGTCCTAGACCGGGGTTATGTATCCTACCCTAATCCTACCCCACGTGCCCACTCCCCCATCCCCTTACCCGTGTGTCCCGCTTGTGCAACTCGCCCCCCCCCATGCGCACCCTCCCAACGCTCCCTCCCTACGCACCCCTACGCAGCATGCCCCCCTGCGCACCCTCCCCTTCCCCCCCTCCCCGCACCCCATGTGCTCCCCCGCCCTTGCGCACCCCACCACCCCTGCCCTCGTGCACCCCTACTGCTCTCGTCCCCCTCCCGCCATCCTGTGTGCATCACATCACGCAGCGCAGCACCTGTACGCATCAACATGCATCCTGTGTGCATGTATGCGTGCACCGATACATATCAACACACATCTTGTGTGCATCTGTGTGCGTTGTTGTTCTTTGTGCCCCTACGACCTAGTCCACAGAAGATGAGGATGGTTGTATGAGTCTACCAATAAAACCAATCCTCTATATGTGATTGTGAAGACTCAACTATAATGGTCTAGTCCCTAGTTTTGTTCCAGATTTTGGCATTCTTGCTATCATGTTAGAGAACAAGGGTAATATCTTTTCGTTCGGTGCCTTCAAGGGCCCGACTTCCATCGTGAAGATTGATGGGACCAACTTACGAGTTGTGGTCCATGCAGTTTCACACCCTAATACAGTGCCATAACAAGGAGCACATTCTGACGGATACAGAACCAAAGGACAAGACTGGGGCTAATGCTTTTTGGAAGCAAGATGATGCCTATGCTCACATTTGGCTCTTCGGGATGCTCACCACAGAGATTGTCAATGATATTGTCAATCAACCCACAACAAAGACCATGTGGGATATCTTAGCAACTACATATGGACAAGCGAAAAATGAGAGCAAAGTTTTACAGTTGCAGTTTGATATTTTTCGACCAAGCAGAATGATCAACCTCTTCATGTTCACTTCTCACATCTTAGAGGCATATTTGAGCACATGCATAGATTCATGCCTAATACTAAGAGCACTGAGCAACAACAGTCGTATCGTAATGCAACTATGATAGGAGTATTTTTGTCATCTCTAAACTTTGAGTACGATGTTGCACGTACTCAACTTCTTACAGGAGACGATACCTCCGATGGAGGAGGTTTACAAGAGACTGAGCAGAATTACTGTATCATCTAATACCGTGGCTCAGACTCCTTTTGTTATGGCAGTCTCTCGTGGCAGATGGAATACTTCGTAGTTCCGTGGCCAAGGACCACGTGGTTGAGGAGCAGGTTGTCTGTGAGGTCCATGTTTATATTGCCACCGTACGGGTCAATCTAAGGAGACATGCTATCAAAAGCATGGGTATCCAACCTCTGCCCGAGTTGCTGAGCAGACCGAGCCTCCGGCTACACCTACACTGGCTCATGATGCATGATTTGATGATATTGTTTCCAGGCTACGAGAGATAAATACTCCAACTACTTCGCCTGCAAGTTCTTCAGATGTTGCACATATCGCTAGAGCCTCTTCAAGCTCATCAAGTATTGCTTATACCCTTACTAGTAGCAGCAGTTCAGATTTGTCTGACTGGATCATGAACTCTGGCGTATCCCATCATATGTGCGGTGATCGAGCGCAATTTACTTCTTACAGATTTATCCCTCCGGGTAGATCAGTGGTTATTGTCAATGGGTTTCATCTACCCATTGTTGGACAGGGGGAGATTGTCCTAGCTCCCTTGATGCATCTGTAAAATGTCTTACATGCTTCAACATTTCAGATGAATCTTTTGTCTATCAGCCAGATTACAAAAGATTTACATTGTCATGTCATATGTGATCATTCTTCTCTTGTGTTTCATGGATAGAATGACTGGATGTGGCCGTTAGTAGAGGGGACTTTACATACTTGTCCAGCCTCCTTGCGTAGGGGTTGCTACTATCCCTTTTGGACTTGTCTCCCAGTTTCAGTGGCACCTTCGGTTTGGAAACCTTCCTCTGCAGAAGATGTGACATGTACTTCCAAACAGATCTCTACTCATACTAGTCTAGAGTGTGAGGCGTGTCAGCTTGGTAAGCACCATCGTTCCTCCTTTCCAAGTCATCAGAGTCGTCACAGTGATCAATTGTTTGAGTAGCTTCACTTCGATATCTGGGGTCATAGTCGCGTTCCTGATCTTCGGGGACATCGATTTTATATAGTCGATGTAGATGACTAGTCTAAATTATCTTGGGTATTTCTGATGAAGAATAAGTCGGAAGCCAGTCCTATTATCAAATCTTTCCTTATTGAGATTAAAAATATTTTTTCTGTTAATGTGAACTTTATTCGCACTGAAAAATTTATTCGCACTAACATTGCCTTGGAGTTTTCTACTTTACAGTTAAAGACTTCCTCAGATCTATTGGTGTCGTTCATCAAACTTCATGTACTTACACTTCACAACAAAACAGTATTGCTGAACACAAACGCCGTCATCTTTTGGATGTCACAAGAACTCTTTTGATTTAGAGTCGTGCTCCTCATTCTTTCTAGGGTTATGCGGTTCTTACTGCATGTTACTTGGTGAACCGCATGCCATCCATTATGCTTGGAGAAAAAGTTCCTTTCTTGATTGTGTTTCCCGAGAAGGACTTATTCTCTCTTACCCCCAGAGTCTTTAGATATGTGGCGTTTGTCCACAATTTTACTCATGGTCGTGACAAGCTCTCTCCTAGAGATGTCACGTGTGTGTTCGTTGTCTATTCTCGTACCCAAAAAGGTATCAATGTTTTGATCATGTTGAAGGAAAAATATTATGTTAGTGCAAATATCACATTTTTTGAGTCTATTATGTATTTTTCTCCTACATGTGACGGGTTGTCTAATGCTGACTCCGGTGAGGATACCTTCGTTCCTCCACCACCGATATCTCTACCAACAAGTCCTCATGGGTCTCAGTCACTTCCATTTCCTCCACCACCACCTCCTCGTCCACCTCCTCCTCTACCTCTGCCTACCATGACTCAGTTCCTACCTCTATTTTATTTTCACAGGTCCTCTACTCGCCCCTCTGCTCCTGCACCTTCCCAATCATCCAGCACGCTCAAGGTATGTAATGAACACATTGTTTCTATTGATGGAACTGGTGATTTGCTTGATCCACATGATATTACACAAGAGAATCTGATAACAGAAATCAGAGAGGTTGACAACCTTGATGTACCTATTGCCTTGAGGAAGCCCCATCGCAACTGTGCTAAGTATCTTTTAGCTGCACATATTTCCTTGAACCATCTTTCAAAGGAATACAAGAAGTTTGTTATGAGCCTCTCAGCTATTCGTATACCACGAACAAATCAGGAGGCCATACAAGATAGCAGTTGGCGACTTGTCATGGAAGAGAAGATGGACCTTTGTAGTCTCGTGGTTCCTGAAGTGTTGTTTCTGCCCCTCCAGGTGCATATGTTGTGGGTGCAAATGGATATTTACGATGAAGCAACGAGCAGATGGTAGGATGGATCGCTACAAGGCAAGGCTTGTAGCATGTGGTTTCACCTGGACTTATGGTGTGGATTATAATGATACCTTTTCTCCAGTGGCCAGAAACTCAACATTACACATTCTCCTATCTGTTGTTGTTTCATGTGAATGACCTCTTTGTCAGCTTGATGTGAAGAGTGCATTTCTATACAGAGATGTAAATGAGGAAGTTTATATGCAGCAACCACCAGGGATTGCTACTGAGGGGGAGTCCCAGAAGGTTTGTAGGCTTCACAAATACGGTCTGAAGCATAGTCCTAGAGCTTGGTACCAGAAGCTCTCAGAGTTTATAGAGAATCAGGAATTTGTTCGGTCCACTGCGGATCACTCGCTTTTTGTTCAGAAGACACGGAGAGGTACAATTTATATTCTTGTCTATGTTAATATTATTGTCATTGGTGATGATGAGCAAGGCATTCAGGTAGCCAAGGAGTTCCTAGGTCATCAGTTTATGACCAAGGATCTTGGCAATCTTAGATACTTCCTTGGATCAGAATTATCAAGAACCAGCATGGTCTTGTGATGACGCAAAGGAAGTTTGTTATTGATCTTCTATTAGAGATAGGTATGACAGGGTGCAAGCCTGATACTACTCATATGGATCAAAGCATGAGATTATATGATGATGATGATGTTGAGGAGATAGATAAGAGGAGATACAGGGAACTAGTAGGGAAGCTCCCATATTCTACCATCACCAAGCCATATATATGCTTTGCAGTTAGCAATGTGAATCAGTTCATGCGTTTTCTGGGCGTTTCTTCCATTTCTCATTTTGAAATTTCTCCTTTCCCTTCTTTTTAGATTCCTGCTCTTCCTAAATTTCCGTGTTAGAAGATAGGAATGCGGAAGCAGAATCAGAGAATAAAAAATAAAAATTATTAACACTGAGATTTAACATGGAACCCTACTTCCTAAGGAGCGAGATGAAACTACGGGAGAATGCCTCACAGGGTCAATCTATGCATTGCACTTTCTCATCTGAATACAAGGGGTGTGGGAGTCTATATATAGCCCCCACTGAGTCTCCACATCTCCAAATTGGTAGATGTGGGACTAAACTCTGGATGGGGTAAATGGATCCTGGAGAGATCCATTTACCCATCTACAATATAAGAGACGCACAACCAAATACTCCAACACTCCCCCTCAAGCTGGAGCAGGCAATGCTCAACTTGGACAAACAAAAATAAACTCAACTCACAATACATGACACTACAGACAATATCTACTCAATGCGCACAACTGTCGGCTGTTGTCGAGGACGTTGTTTCTCATGCCGTGCAAGTGAGGATGATGAACGGGTTGGAGTGTGAGTCAAATGAATCTCCTCATCGGAGAGCATGTGCTGTGTACTGCGCCTGTCAGAGTCAATGCAACTGAAATGAGTCTCCTCCTCGTAGGAGAACTGGGTCTCTCCCATCTGAAATGTCGGAGTACTCTAGCCTGCCACAACATGGGGACAACTACTCCATATTTGAAAAGGACATAATTGGAAAGGGCTGTAATGTGCAATCCTCGTAGGAGTCCATGGTCGCTGGAGAATGGAGTTTGAAGAAGTCTCCTCGTCGGAGAACTGGGTCTCTCCCATCTGGAACAGAGAATGGTACTCTACTCTGGAGTCCCTATAAAACCACATGAAAGCCCTAGCCAACATGGCATAGGGAATGATTCTCTACTCTGGAGTCCTTATGGCTCACATGAAAATTCTGGCCGGAAACAAGAATGATGGGGACCGCGACAAATGATGGCATACATGCGCTCATCTGAAAGAAAATCGCATACATGTGTGTCTAAACTGAAGACTTAGATACAATCATCGAGTCTGATCATCTGAACTGTAGAATCTGGAAACTACATGGCCTGGAGAATCTTTTTCTGAAGAAGACACGCGACTCTACACAATACCCCCCTTTCTCCTATACTAGTCGGAATGACAATCGTCGACCACGTTGGGAGAAGACAATAAAATGGGATTAAACAAAACCAAATAAGCTGTCACATTTTCAGCTTTCTTCTCGATGTTTTTTTGAAATCATTTTTTTATTTTTATTTTTTTTCAATATGCATACATATTTTCTTTTTATATGTAATTTTTCAATTTTTTTGCAAAAATTTTCTACGTACGGTTTTTCTTTGTACACACCATTTTTTTGAACATACGGTTCAATTGAGCCAAACACAACGGGCTCCCCCTTTTGTTTTGTTTTTTCAATAAAAGGGCTCAATTTGAGCCTGAATGAGATAATCGAGCCCTTTATTTAGGGTTTCCCACAAGGAACCCATTCCTCAAAAGAGAGTCACCCTCGATAGGGGCTCCTTAGCTAGAGCGCCGCCTGCGAGCCTGTGTGATGGATTGTGCCTCCAGGAAGAGGGATGAGCGGAGGGGGATGTACCTGAGGAGGGTCAAGAGATGGAGATGGTTGCGCGGAGTTTGAAGATCCTAGGAGACGCCGCCTAGATGCGGCATCGTGTCGCCTATGTGTGTTAAGGACGCCGCTTGATGCATTTGGGAAGAAGCTTGGAGAGGTACGAATCGCGAGGTCTAGATCTGTGCGAGGATCAGGTTGGTGAAGAAGGAGCGGCGTTGCCTTCCTGTAAGTCGCCTGTGCGCGGGGCTTTGTCTCACATGCTCATGAAAGTTGTCTACAAATACGAATCTAGCCTTCTTGAGACTTCATTTAGAGTTTGTTATCGTGAGCCCATTTTCCAGGGTTTGCAACTACATCGCCCGTCTTCGGGTCCGAGACCCGATCTACCCCATTCTTCTCGTGCTCAAATTCCTCTGGTCGTTGTTGAATCGATGGAACCTGCTCCCATGAAGTCTGTTGCACTCCTCTTTGACGAGGTTGCTGCTCCTATTGCCTTGGCCGATGTTGTCGTGCCGCTGGAGATCTCCTTCGAACTGGAACTCCGAACTAGATTGATGTAATCTGGAAGGGCGACATGATGTCTTGCTGCTGGGAAGATGATGCACAAAACTCGAATATTACAATACATCTTCAAAATTGTCTTAAATAACAAAGTTAAGGCTTCAATAAAACCTTAAAACTGATTCTTGAATCTTGAAAAAATGAATATAAAATTCTCGAAAATCGACCCGCTCTGATACCATGTTAGAAAATAGGAATGCGTAAGCGGAATCAGAGATAAAGAAACAAAAATTATCAATATTGGGTTTTAATGTGGAACCTTACTCCCTAAGGATCGGGATGAAACCACGGGAGAACGCCTCGAAGGGTTGATCTATGCATTGCACTTTCTCATCTGAATATAAGGGGTGTAGGGGGCTATATATAGCCCCTACTGAGTCTCCACATCTCGAAACCGGTAGACGTGGGACTAAACTCTGGATGGGTTAAATGGATCCTGAAGAGATCCATTTACCTATCTATAATATAGGAGGCACACAACCACTACTCCAACAACCTGTGTTAGCTTTGATGTTCCCACGTTTACTCCAGCTGTTGACTTATCCTCTTTAATCTTTTTTCCATTCTCTCTCTCATTCCACTCCTTTCTTATCCGTCGGTCGGTTTCTCTCCTCTCCGTTCATTATCCGCCGATCTCCTTTCCTTGTCATCATTATGTCTTCTTTTCCGGTTGTCGACTTGCTTTCCGCTAAAGGTATGAGGAACATCACTTTATCGCTTGAGAGAATAAGAGTTATGTTGCCTTCTTACTCTCTTTTCCTAGGGTTTCGTTGAGGTGCATTGCTTATTGCAGCCAAAGTCATTGTTCTCGATCACGCGCGTCCATTTTCATATTATGCTCCTGGTGTTCTCTCTTTGGGGATCACATCGATTCTCGATTTGTAGTTCTCTCCAGGTATGTTCCTATTTTTTCCTCCTAAATTTTCTTCCTTGAGTTTGGGTTTTCCACATTTGACTTACCCTCTTTAATCTTCTCCATTTTATTAATTTATAGCTATTTGCAAGGTGTGATTGACCTTTCTTCCAGTCGTTGTCTCGTCTTCTGTCGAAGGTATGAGTAACATCTCTTTGTTGCTTGAGAGAATAAGAGTTGTGTTGCCTTCTTACCCTCTTTTCCTAGGGTTTCGTCAAGGTGCATTGCCTATTGCAACCAAAGGTGATGTTCTCGATTGCGCGTGTCCATCTCCATACTAAGCTTCTGGTGTGCTCTCTTTGGGATCACATTGGCTCTTGATTTTGAGTTCTCTCTAGGTATGTTATTATTTTTCCTCTTGAAATTGTCTTTTTATATTCAGGGGTTTCATTGATCGACTTACCCTCTTTAATCTTCTCCATTTTCTTGATTTAGGATTATTTGCAATGTATGATTAATCTCAATTATTTATCCTATTAGCACTTTGTTTATTTTAAAAGTTTTATGTGTTTTCTCCTTTCTTTCGACTTGATGTTTTTTGAAGGTATTTCTAACCATTGTCGTTTCATCTATGCATGCATGTACTTGTAACTTTGGAATGAGGTGATCTATGCAGGCAGGCAGGAAAGAAGTCTAGATTTTTAACTTAGGAGATAAACGAAAACACAAATAGTTAAATAAAATTATTGATAAATTTATATTAAAATCAACATTATCATATCAATAGTTTCATATACGAACATACAGAATTGGTAAGCATTGCCGTCATGATCTCCCATTTTTGCCGAGTAAGGAGTTATTTGTATCACAATATTTAAGTATGAAGATAATAGAGATGAAATTAATAAAGGATCGGGATGTACCTATATATGGTTAAAATTAAAATTACTGGTATATGGACCCTAATATAACCATATGTCCACAATATAACACTTTCTCTAGAAAGCAGGGTGGTCGTCCTTTTATGTTGGAACAAAAACATGTGCAATATTTTTATTGCATATAATTCTACAAGTCTATTTAGAAATTTTAATATAGTTAATTTTGAAGGTAAATGGAAAATACCATATTCGCTTCAACCAACGTAGAAGGTTCCAACTTCAAATATCTTATAATCTTTAGCTGAGAGACTCACACAACAAACTGGCTATATTAAGCAGACAATTTGTAAATTCTAAAGTGGTCTAAGGGCAGTTTGCATTGCTGTCATTGGTTTTATGCTTGGAAATTGAAACTGTGTTTGGTTCTTTTGTAAGTTGACTATGTTTTCCCTTCCTGCTGGGCTGGCATTATTTAAAATCTTGTTAAATACTTTTTCTATTTAAACATGATCTAGATATCCATCATTGCTCTGATAATTGAAACTTTATTTGTTTTTTATAAGTTAGCTATGTCGCTCCCTTTCTTCTGTGTTGACATCATTTAGATGATTTTTAATACATTAAATACATAATCTGGATACATATATCCATCATTGTCGTTTGTATTTTCGTTGGAAGGGCATATATGTAAACCTTAATTGAAATGATGAATGTTAATGCAACATGCTGTGGTTTTCTTCTTGATGTTCTTCAAATATTATCAAGTATAAATAGAAATAATTTTGTAGGCATGTTCATAGTATCTTCTACCGTAAAGATTCAATAAAATGGTATTATATGTGTGGTTTTTAGTTTTTTTTATCTCAAATATTACCACCACTTCTGATCAGTTTCATGTCATGTTAAAAAAATTTTGATTCCATATTATATTACTATTTCTTACTGATTTTTATTGGTGAAATGACCATTGCTTATCGATTGTTTGTAGTGATGTTTGTGTTTATGATTAGAAATTGGAACTTTGTTTTGTTACTTCAAAAATTGTCCATGTTGCCTCCTTCTTTCTGAATTGACATTTTTTTTTCTTTTTAATACTTTTTCAGCCATTATCTGCCCATGGAAACATTTCCTGTGAGTTGTTGCAACTGCTGCTACTGACGCCTTTACAAGGGCATTTTTTTAGTATGATTCATTGGTTACTATCACATATTACTAGCAATTACTTTCATATATTTCTGCATTGAGCTGCACTTTAAAAACCCTGCAAGTTAAACTGAATCTCTTTATTTATGTTGTTTCCATTTCTACTTCAAGTAATTTAACCAATTTATATTTTTTAATGAGTCTATAATTTATAAAAGACAATGATTATACTTCATGACAATCGAGCATTAACGATGAGAAAAAAATAAAAAGCTTGAGATATTGTGACAATTTAAGATGCAATAGAAATGCATATTTATTCGGTATATATATTCTGGCAATTTAGAAAACTTTTCAATGAACTAATTTGCAGACTTTTAAGTATATCACTATGGTTTAATGTTCAAATTTTGTCTATATGAGCATCTACTACATTTATATTTACATCTGCGATAGTTTTATCCATTTAATTTTATAGTTATTTCTAAATTGCATATTATTAGTAGTGTTCACCATTCGGTATATATATTCTGGCAATTTAGAAAACCTTTCAACGAACTAATTTGCAGTCTTTTGTGTTTTTGTTAATAGATTAGTTATAATTTCTTATTTTCAATCATATATCTCTTAGCAAATTAAACCATCTTAGTGAATTTATAAGAAAGTATTTTAATTACTGTTATGTATACTGTAAAAACTTTTTTGTACATTTGATCTCCATATGATATTATAATAATTATAGATTTCCCTTGCATTAGTCATTCATTTAGGTATTGTTTAATAGATTACATGTAATTCCTATTTTTTATCACATATTCTCGCAAGTTTACATGTGTGCTCATGTGCAGTCAATAATAGTTTCATGGGTTAAATGACATTTTGCTAACAATTACTTTCATATATTTCTGTAATTTACTGCAATTTGAAGAATTGGTGGGTTGTACTGTATCCTTTTTTTATGTTTTTCCCAATCCTATTCCGCGTAATTTAAATATTTTGTATTTTATTACATTTTTATTGAGTTTATAATTTATAAGAGGCAATGATTATACTTCATAACAATTGAGCATTTCACAACGGGAAAAAAAGAATGCTTGAGATATTGTGGCAATTTAAGATGCCTTAGAAAGAACTAAATTGCAGATTTGTTGGGTATACATATTCTAGCAATTTACTAAACCTTTCAAAGAGCCAATTTGCAGACTTCCTAGAATATCAACAAGATTTGATGCTCACATTTTATCTATACGAGCATCTACTAAATTTATATTTACATCTACAATAGTTATCTCAATTTGATTTTATGGTTATTTACAATCTGATTATTATAAGTAGTGGTCACCGTGGATATTAGTCATTCTTTTATGTTTTAGGTAATACCATAATTACAATTCCTCACTTTTGATCATATATCTCTTAGCGAATTAAACAGTCTTAGCCAATTTATAAGTAACTAATTTGATTACTTTCGGGTTTATTGTAAGAAACTTTTTTTTTTAAATTTGATCTTTACATGAGCTTCTGATAATTATAAATTCTAAAAAAATGTATCATGTTCTTTCAATATATAATTATTGCGAAAAAAAACTTACTTTGTTACATTTGTTTATAATACTTCTGATTCCTAGCAAATTCTTACATTCTGGTTTTTATGCATATGTCCAATAAATAATGATTTTATTGTTTAATTACAAATATAACTGATAAAAAATGTGTATATATTTTTATTCGAATTTCACTTTATGAAACCTACAAGCTACACATTCTACACACCTTATATATACATTTATATTATTACAACCTATTTATAGCTGGCTTTTTCCATCAATTGCTATGTGTCACTTGTCTTTTTGTATAATGTAATATTTCCTATAATTACTATATCAATATCCTCCACATAAGTATTACAATATCAAAAAAAATATAGGATATTTTTAAGTTGAAAAGAAGAATATAATGTGAGTATTGGGAATAAGTGTTCTATCAATACACTTCAGTTGTATAGGTTTGTTGGGACCTCTAGACTGTTTTATTTATTATATTTCAATAGTGTCGACTTACATGTTGTTTTCAACCATGACTGTATTAACTATATCTGTTATTTCTTCTTTTATTTTCAAACATCACTTTTATCATTTTGTCCAACTTGTTATTATTATCTTGTTGTTCTTTCATTATAATTAATATTAGAAGGAACTTGGACTCATCAATGTAAAAAATATAGTAAGCCAGACGTTTATTCAGGTATGGTCACCAAAAAATCTTTATTTGCTTTTTCCTTAATATATCCCTTGATATTTGTTCACCTGGCAAATGTATTATGTATTCCTAACAAAATTTGCTGCAACTTCTATAAGTTCATTATACAGTTATTAGTTAATGGAAATTCTAAATATTATTTATTTTGTCTAACATTCCATTTAATACATCTTTGGTAGATAACATTATCTTCCTGTCTATACAAAAAAAACTAAATTTATTATTAGATCATAAAAACAACAATATCCTCTCAACTTGCTCCTGAACAAAATAAACTTCTATAGTGGTAATTTTTAGCAGATATTTTCATTGCTCGTAATTTGAAAGCAGTAAAACATGCAATGTGTTTGAGTTCTCCCTCATATTCTATATCCTTTCGCATACACACTCCTTTTATACTGGTTTCAAGGTAAGTTATTATTTTCATTTTGTATACAAATACATGATGACATATATTGTCAACTTGAATTTCTAGAAATTATATTTCTAATCTTATTTCCATTGATCAATTTGAGGTGAAATATTATTACTATTCAAGAAGTTCTTCCACGGGTCGGTCAATTTTCCTCGATAACGGATTGGGGATCTAAGCCCGGGACGTTACATCTTTCTTGAATATCACTTGCTGATATCGGTTGTACTCTTGACATAACTCTTTAGATCAGCATCTTTATGATACCAAGATGTCAATAGTACATAACACTAAGCATACAAAGGGCCCTTAATAATGTAAAATTCAATTCTGCCTCATTGCTCATATAATGAAATGATATAATTTGTAATAACATATTGATTGCATAATGACTTGTTATGGACTCACATTTCCAACACTTGGAGAGTGGAGAGTGACAAGACGTGAGGAACGAGATTGAACTTTGGGTTCTCATGAGTGGTCGAACATGAACAGATTAAGGATGCTTGTAGATCAATCTTGGAAGGGTAATCCTTCATAGCCGAGGTAGTTATGGGAAAAACATGGGTTTTTTTAACCCATTATCAGACACATGGCTTCATGGATTGCTTCCCGATTTCCTTTTTAGGCTTCCCAATTCTTCCTTTTCTTCCCTCGTACATTTTAGCATTTTGAAATTCTCCCCTCCTTCCATATTTTTGGGCTCACGCTCCTCCCAATTTGGTGACCCGTGTTAACTTTGATATTACCATGTTTACTCCAACTGTCCACCTACCGTTTTAATTCTTTCAATTTTTTCCCTCGAATCTCAAGTTGATTTTTTCGGTCAGTCGGTTTCCCTCCTCTCCCTTCATTCTCCGTTGATCTCTTTCCCCGGTCGGTTTCTCTCATCTCCCTTCATACTTCATTGATCTCTTTCCCCGTCGTCATTCCGTCATCTCTTCCAGTTGTCGACCTGCCTTCTGCCGAAGGTACGAGGAACAAGACTTTATCAGTCGAGAGAACACGATTCTCGTTGCCTTCTTACCTTCTCTTTCTAGGATTTTGGTGAGGTGTGTTGCTTATTGTAGCCAAAGTTTTTGTTCTCGATTGCGCATGTCGATCTTCATCCCAAGCTCCTGATGTGCTCCAGGTATGTTCCTATCCACCCCCCTCCCCTCCAATTTTTTCCCCTTAGTTTAGGGTTTTCCACATTCGACTTACAATCTATATTCTTCTTTAGTTCATTGGTTTGTTGCTATCTTTAAGGTGTGATTGACCTTTCTTCCAGCCGTTGTCTTGCCTTCCACCGAAGGTATGAGTAATATCTCTTTGCCTCTTGAGAGAATAGGGGTTGCATTGCCTTCTTAACCTCTTTTCACGTGGTTTCCCCTCAAATTTTCCTTTCTATATTTAGGGGTTTATGCATTCGACTTACCTTCTTTAATCTTCTCTGTTTTCTTGATTTAGGTTTATCTGCTATGTGTGTTGCCACTTTGTTTATTTTAGAAGTTGTTTGTGTTTTCCCTTTTCCATATTTTTCAAAAGGTATTTCTAACCATTATCGTTCAATCTATGTATGCATACAACTGTATTTTTAATGAATACCCTTTCTACCAACTTGATATTTTTCAAAAGGTATTTTTAACCATTGTCATCACATCTTTGTATGCATACAACCGTAATTTTAATAGTAGTTAGTGATAAGTTGCTCTTTCTTGATGGTGCTATAGACTGAAAAATATAATTGTTATTATAATGTTTAGATAGTTTAATTCAGTTTCTATTCAATCCCTTGAAAATTTAGAATTATTCCTACAATGGATTGAAGTGCTTCATTTCTGGTAAAAGATGGAAGATGTGGTTATTTAGTTGAAACTTTTTTTAACAAAGAAAAATGGTTTTTTTATTAAATCTATCTTGCAGCTTTATAAAATTAGATCGACATTCCAATCATATATTATCTAGTGATGAAATTGTCAACTTTGTTTAAAATTTATATCTAATATTCTATGAGATCATTAAGTGGATTTGATGCACCCTACTTTGAACCCATTTCTTAGATAGACGACTAAAAAGTTTTGTATTATTTATTATGGAAATATTATGTAGTGATTTGAGACGTGTTTCATTGAACTAGAGAAGTAAGCCCGAGTCAAGCACATATTTTCGAAGTGTCACCTATTACATAGAAATGCATGTTGGTTTCGGTGGCTTTTAATCATGGAAGGAAATATCGATATCGATATCGTTTCGATATCGTGTTGATATCGATATATCGCCGACATATCGCCGACATATTGCTATATCTATCTTTAGAGAATGTTACCCTCTCTTCTTAGGTTGGAGATCTTTTGTCACGTCCCGGATCTCGAAATATGAGAAAAAATGCGGAAGCCTTCCGAAACAATGATTTTTTTCGAGTCCAGTAGCGAGATAAGATCTCAATAATCTATAAATAACTTTCAGAGTGCCATCCATAACGGAAGAATAAAAGAAAATAACCAATCATTAAACAACTCATAAGTCTGAACTATATGATGAATTTAAACAAGTCTATCAATAACATCTGTACATTAACGTAATGAACTAGAGTAAAGCAAATACTCCTCAATCCAGCTGATGGTCAAATACCTTGTTTTCCGCTAAGCTGCAAAGTTGAAATTCAATATTAGTCAAACGAATTTGACTAAGCATGCACCATCAAGATATGAAACATGTCATAATTATCCATACACCTTGACCATTAAGGGTTACTGCTTGATAACTTGTGCTTAATCATTTTGGGTGGTTGTCAACGAGTCCATTTGGGCCCGAACCCAACAAGTTGTCAGGGTCAGTTTTCCTCGATAACGGATTGGGGATCTAAGCCCGGGGCGCTACTTCTTTCTTGAATATCACTTGCTGATATCGGTTGTACTCTTGACCTAACTCTTTAGATCAGCATCTTTATGATACCAAGATGTTAATAGTACATAACACTAAGCATACAAAGGGCCCTTAATAATGTAAAATTCAATTCTGCCTCATTGCTCATATAATGAAATGATATAATTTGTAATAACATATTTATTGCATAATGACTTGTTATGGACTCACATTTCCAACACTTGGAGAGTGGAGAGTGACAAGACGTGAGGAACGAGATTGAACTTTGGGTTCTCATGAGTGATCGAACATGAACAGATTAAGGATGCTTGTAGATCAATCTTGGAAGGGTAATCCTTCATAGCCGAGGTAGTTATGGGAAAAAATGGGTTTTTTTAACCCATTATCAGACACATGGCTTCATGGATTGCTTCCCGATTTCCTTTTTAGGCTTCCCAATTCTTCCTTTTCTTCCCTCGTACATTTTAGCATTTTGAAATTCTCCCCTCCTTCCATATTTTTGGGCTCCCGCTCCTCCCAATTTGGTGACCCGTGTTAACTTTGATATTACCATGTTTACTCCAACTGTCCACCTACCATTTTAATTCTTTCAATTTTTTCTCCCTCGAATCTCAAGTTGATTTTTTCGGTCAGTCGGTTTCCCTCCTCTCCCTTTATTCTCCGTTGATCTCTTTCCCCAGTCGGTTTCTCTCATCTCCCTTCGAACTTCATTGATCTCTTTCCCCGTCGTCATTCCGTCATCTCTTCCAGTTGTCGACCTGCCTTCCGCCGAAGGTACGAGGAACAAGACTTTATCAGTCGAGAGAACACGATTTTCGTTGCCTTCTTACCTTCTTTTTCTAGGATTTTGGTGAGGTGGTTATTGTAGCCAAAGTTTTTGTTCTCGATTGCGCATGTCGATCTTCATCCCAAGCTCCTGATGTACTCCAGGTATGTTCCTATCTACCCCCTCCCCTCCAATTTTTCCCCTTAGTTTAGGGTTTTCCACATTCGACTTACAATCTATATTCTTCTTTAGTTCAATGGTTTGTTGCTATCTTTAAGGTGTGATTGACCTTTCTTCCAGCCGTTGTCTTGCCTTCCACCGAAGGTATGAGTAATATCTCTTTGCCTCTTGAGAGAATAGGGGTTGCATTGCCTTCTTAACCTCTTTTCACGTGGTTTCCCTCAAATTTTCCTGTCTATATTTAGGGGTTTATGCAGTCGACTTACCTTCTTTAATCTTCTCTGTTTTCTTGATTTAGGTTTATCTGCTATGTGTGTTGGCACTTTGTTTATTTTAGAAGTTGTTTGTCTTTTCCCTTTTCCATCGACTTGATATTTTTCAAAAGGTATTTCTAGCCATTATCGTACAATCTATGTATGTATACAACTGTATTTTTAATGAATACCCTTTCTACCAACTTGATATTTTTCAAAAGGTATTTTTAACCATTGTCATCACATCTTTGTATGCATACAACCGTAATTTTAATAGTAGTTAGTGATAAGTTGCTCTTTCTTGATGGTGCTATAGACTGAAAAATATAATTGTTATTATAATGTTTAGATAGTTTAATTCAGTTTCTATTCAATCCCTTAAAAATTTAGAATTATTCCTACAATGGATTGAAGTGCTTCATTTCTGGTAAAAGATGGAAGATGTGGTTATTTAGTTGAAACTTTTTTTAACAAAGGAAAATGGCTTTTTTATTAAATCTATCTTGCAGCTTTATAAAATTAGATCCACATTCCAATCATATATTATCTAGTGATGAAATTGTCAACTTTGTTTAAAATTTATATCTAATGTTCTATGAGATCATTAAGTGGATTTGATGCACCCTACTTTGAACCCATTTCTTAGATAGACGACTAAAAAGTTTTGTATTATTTATTATGGAAATATTAGTTAGTGATTTGAGACGTGTTTCATTGAACTAGAGAAGTAAGACCGAGTCAAGCACATATTTTTGAAGTGTCAACTATTACATAGAAATGCATGTTGGTTTCGGTGGCTTTTAATCATGGAAGGAAATATCGATATCGATATCGTTTCGATATCGTGTTGATATCGATATATCGCCGACATATCGCCGATATATTGCTATATCTATCTTTAGAGAATGTTACCCTCTCTTCTTAGCTTGGAGATCTTTTGTCACGTCCCGGATCTCGAAATATGAGAAAAAAATGCGGAAGCCTTCTGAAACAATGATTTTTTTCGAGTCTAGTAGCGAGATAAGATCTCAATAATCTATAAATAACTTTCAGAGTGCCATCCATAACGGAAGAATAAAGGAAAATAACCAATCATTAAACAACTCATCAAGTCTGAACTATATGATGAATTTAAACAAGTCTATCAATAACATCCGTACATTAACGTAATGAACTAGAGTAAAGCAAATACTCCTCAATCCAGCTGATGGTCAAATACCTTGTTTTCCGCTAATCTGCAAAGTTGAAATTCAATATTAGTCAAATGAATTTGACTAAGCATGCACCATCAAGATATGAAACTTGTCATAATTATCCATACACCTTGGCCATTAAGGGTTACTGCTTGATAACTTGTGCTTAATCATTTTGGGTGGTTGTCAACGGGTCCATTTGGGCTCGAACCCAACATGTTGTCAGGGTCAGTTTTCCTCGATAATGGATTAGGGATCTAACCCCAGGACGCTACATCTTTCTTGAATATCACTTGCTGATATCGGTTGTACTCTTGACCTAACTCTTTAGATCAGCATCTTTATGATACCAAGATGTCAATAGTACATAACACTAAGCATACAAAGGGCCCTTAATAATGTAAAATTCAATTCTGCCTCATTGCTCATATAATGAAATGATATAATTTGTAATAACATATTTATTGCATAATGACTTGTTATGGACTCACATTTCCAACACTTGGAGAGTGGAGAGTGACAAGACGCGAGGAACGAGATTGAACTTTGGGTTCTCATGAGTGATCGAACATGAACAGATTAAGGATGCTTGTAGATCAATCTTGGAAGGGTAATCCTTCATAGCCGAGGTAGTTATGGGAAAAACATGGGTTTTTTTAACCCATTATCAGACACATGGCTTCATGGATTGCTTCCCGATTTCCTTTTTAGGCTTCCCAATTCTTCCTTTTCTTCCCTCGTACATTTTAGCATTTTGAAATTCTCCCCTCCTTCCATATTTTTGGGCTCCCGCTCCTCCCAATTTGGTGACCCGTGTTAACTTTGATATTACCATGTTTATTCCAACTGTCCACCTACCGTTTTAATTCTTTCAATTTTTTCTCCCTCGAATCTCAAGTTGATTTTTTCGGTCAGTCGGTTTCCCTCCTCTCCCTTCATTCTCCGTTGATCTCTTTCCCCGGTCGGTTTCTCTCATCTCCCTTCATACTTCATTGATCTCTTTCCCCGTCGTCATTCCGTCATCTCTTCCAGTTGTCGACCTGCCTTCTGCCGATGGTATGAGGAACAAGACTTTATCAGTCGAGAGAACACGATTTTCGTTGCCTTCTTACCTTCTTTTTCTAGGATTTTGGTGAGGTGTGTCGCTTATTGTAGCCAAAGTTTTTGTTCTCGATTGCGCATGTCGATCTTCATCCCAAGCTCCTGATGTGCTCCAGGTATGTTCCTATCCACCCCCTACCCTCCAATTTTTTCCCTGAGTTTAGGGTTTTCCACATTCGACTTACAATCTATATTCTTCTTTAGTTCATTGGTTTGTTGCTATCTTTAAGGTGTGATTGACCTTTCTTCCAGCCGTTGTCTTGCCTTCCACCGAAGGTATGAGTAATATCTCTTTGCCTCTTGAGAGAATAGGGGTTGCATTGCCTTCTTAACCTCTTTTCACGTGGTTTCCCCTCAAATTTTCCTTTCTATATTTAGGGGTTTATGCATTCGACTTACCTTATTTAATCTTCTCTGTTTTCTTGATTTAGGTTTATCTGCTATGTGTGTTGCCACTTTGTTTATTTTAGAAGTTGTTTGTGTTTTCCCTTTTCCATATTTTTCAAAAGGTATTTCTAACCATTATCGTTCAATCTATGTATGCATACAACTGTATTTTTAATGAATACCCTTTCTACCAACTTGATATTTTTCAAAAGGTATTTTTAACCATTGCCGTCACATCTTTGTATGCATACAACCGTAATTTTAATAGTAGTTAGTGATAAGTTGCTCTTTCTTGATGGTGCTATAGACTGAAAAATATAATTGTTATTATAATGTTTAGATAGTTTAATTCAGTTTCTATTCAATCCCTTGAAAATTTAGAATTATTCCTACAATGGATTGAAGTGCTTCATTTCTGGTAAAAGATGGAAGATGTGGTTATTTAGTTGAAACTTTTTTTAACAAAGGAAAATGGCTTTTTTATTAAATCTATCTTGCAGCTTTATAAAATTAGATCCACATTCCAATCATATATTATCTAGTGATGAAATTGTCAACTTTGTTTAAAATTTATATCTAATATTCTATGAGATCATTAAGTGGCTTTGATCCACCCTACTTTGAACCCATTTCTTAGATAGACGACTAAAAAGTTTTGCATTATTTATTATGGAAATATTAGGTAGTGATTTGAGACGTGTTTCATTGAACTAGAGAAGTAAGCCCGAGTCTAGCACATATTTTCGAAGTGTCACCTATTACATAGAAATGCATGTTGGTTTCGGTGGCTTTTAATTATGGAAGGAAATATCGATATCGATATCATTTCGATATCGTGTTGATATCGATATATCGCCGACATATCACCGATATATTGCTATATCTATCTTTAGAGAATGTTACCCTCTCTTCTTAGGTTGGAGATCTTTTGTCACGTCCCGGATCTCGAAATATGAGAAAAAATGCGGAAGCCTTCCGAAACAATGATTTTTTTCGAGTCCAGTAGCGAGATAAGATCTCAATAATATATAAATAACTTTCAGAGTGCCATCCATAATGGAAGAATAAAGGAAAATAACAAATCATTAAACAACTCATCAAGTCTGAACTATATGATGAATTTAAACAAGTCTATCAATAACATCCGTACATTAACGTAATGAACTAGAGTAAAGCAAATACTCCTCAATCCAGTTGATGGTCAAATACCTTGTTTTCTGCTAAGCTGCAAAGTTGAAATTCAATATTAGTCAAACGAATTTGACTAAGCATGCACCATCAAGATATGAAACATGTCATAATTATCCATACACCTTGACCATTAAGGGTTACTGCTTGATAACTTGTGCTTAATCATTTTGGGTGGTTGTCAACGAGTCCATTTGGGCTCGAACCCAACAAGTTGTCAGGGTCAGTTTTCCTCGATAACGGATTGGGGATCTAAGATCGGGACGCTACATCTTTCTTGAATATCACTTGCTGATATAGGTTGTACTCTTGACCTAACTCTTTAGATCAACATCTTTATGATACCAAGATGTCAATAGTACATAACACTAAGCATACAATGGACCCTTAATAATGTAAAATTCAATTCTGTCTCATTGCTCATATAATGAAATGATATAATTTGTAATAACATATTTATTGCATAATGACTTGTTATGGACCCACATTTCCAACACTTGGAGAGTGGAGAGTGACAGGACGTGAGGAACGAGATTGAACTTTGGGTTCTCATGAGTGATCGAACATGAACAGATTAAGGATGCTTGTAGATCAATCTTGGAAGGGTAATCCTTCATAGCCGAGGTAGTTATGGGAAAAACATGGGTTTTTTTAACCCATTATCAGACACATGGCTTCATGGATTGCTTCCCGATTTCCTTTTTAGGCTTCCTAATTCCTCCTTTTCTTCCCTCGCACATTTTAGCATTTTGAAATTCTCCCCTCCTTCCATATTTTTGGGCTACCGCTCCTCCCAATTTGGTGACCCGTGTTAACTTTGATATTACCATGTTTACTCCAACTGTCCACCTGCCGTTTTAATTCTTTCAATTTTTTCTCCCTCGAATCTCAAGTTGATTTTTTCGGTCAGTCGGTTTCCCTCCTCTCCCTTCATTCTCCGTTGATCTCTTTCCCCGGTCGGTTTCTCTCATCTCCCTTCATACTTCATTGATCTCTTTCCCCGTCGTCATTCCGTCATCTCTTCCAGTTGTCGACTCGCCTTCCGCCGAAGGTACGAGGAACAAGACTTTATCAGTCGAGAGAACACGATTTTCGTTGCCTTCTTACCTTCTTTTTCTAGGATTTCGGTGAGGTGTGTCGCTTATTGTAGCAAAAGTTTTTGTTCTCGATTGCGCATGTTGATCTTCATCCCAAGCTCCTGATGTGCACCAGGTATGTTCCTATCCACCCCCCTCCCCTCCAATTTTTTTCCTTAGTTTAGGGTTTTCCACATTCGACTTACAATCTATATTCTTCTTTAGTTCATTGGTTTGTTGCTATATTTAAGGTGTGATTGACCTTTCTTCCAGCCGTTGTCTTGCCTTCCACCGAAGGTATGAGTAATATCTATTTGTCTCTTGAGAGAATAGGGGTTGCATTGCCTTCTTAACCTCTTTTCACGTGGTTTCCCCTCAAATTTTCCTTTCTATATTTAGGGGTTTATGCAGCCGACTTACCTTCTTTAATCTTTTCTGTTTTCTTGATTTAGGTTTATCTGCTATGTGTGTTGGCACTTTGTTTATTTTAGAAGTTGTTTGTGTTTTCCCTTTTCCATCGACTTGATATTTTTCAAAAGGTATTTCTAACAATCATCGTTCAATCTATGTATGCATACAATTGTATTTTTAATGAATACCCTTTCTACCAACTTGATATTTTTCAAAAGGTATTTTTAACCATTGTCATCACATCTTTGTATGCATACAACCGTAATTTTAATAGTAGTTAGTGATAAGTTGCTCTTTCTTGATGGTGCTATAGACTGAAAAATATAATTGTTATTATAATGTTTAGATAGTTTAATTCAGTTTCTATTCAATCCCTTGAAAATTTAGAATTATTCCTACAATGGATTGAAGTGCTTCATTTCTGGTAAAAGATGGAAGATGTGGTTATTTAGTTGAAAATTTTTTTAACAAAGGAAAATGGCTTTTTTTATTAAATATATCTTGAAGCTTTATAAAACTAGATCCACATTCCAATCATATATTATCTAGTTTTTAATCTGTCAACTTTGTTTAAAATTTATTTCTAATGTTCTATGAGATCATTAAGTGGATTTGATGCACCCTACTTTGAACCCATTTCTTAGATAGACGACTAAAAAGTTTTGTATTATTTATTATGGAAATATTAGGTAGTGATTTGAGACGTGTTTCATTGAACTAGAGAAGTAAGCCCGAGTCAAGCACATATTTTCGAAGTGTCACCTTTTACATAGAAATGCATGTTGGTTTCGGTGGCTTTTAATCATGGAAGGAAATATCGATATCGATATCGTTTCGATATCGTGTTGATATCGACATATCGCCGATATATTGCTATATCTATCTTTAGAGAATGTTACCCTCTCTTCTTAGGTTGGAGATCTTTTGTCACGTCCCGGATCTCGAAATATGAGAAAAAATACGGAAGCCTTCCGAAACAATGATTTTTTTTCGAGTCCAGTAGCGAGATAAGATCTCAATAATCTATAAATAACTTTCAGAGTGCCATCTATAACGGAAGAATAAAGGAAAATAACCAATCATTAAACAACTCATCAAGTCTGAACTATATGATGAATTTAAACAAATCTATCAATAACATCCGTACATTAACGTAATGAACTAGAGTAAAGCAAATACTCCTTAATCCAGCTGATGGTCAAATACCTTGTTTTCCGCTAAGCTGCAAAGTTGAAATTCAATATTAGTCAAACGAATTTGACTAAGCATGCACCATCAAGATATGAAACATGTCATAATTATTCATACACCTTGACCATTAAATATACTGTTATGAAGATAATTCCATGTAATAAAGAATATATGCCAATGAAAAATAACGAATCATATTAAAAACTTTTTATTGTACATATTGCCAAGAGATAACCATAACAATACAATATTTTTTGAATGATCACATATTTTGAGATCATTAATCATTATTTATGGATATCAATATCAATAGGAAAAATCATTACCATATGCCAACACCAGGCAACCCGAGCTTAGATAGGAGCCACCTCGTCCCCCAAAATAAAATGTAAATCATAAAATATTTCAATACGAGATCTCCTATCCAAACAACAATGCAATGGACATCAGTACTGAGTCAACCCCCGTAGCGGAAATTGTCTGGGAGTAGTGTAGAATTATCCGTCTACAACGGTCAATTGGCGGAATTAACCGTCCGCGCGACAGTTGGCCAGGTCAAAGTCTCCAATGGACTAACAATGATCAATGTCTACTCCCACACAATAATGGTGTCAAAATCAATAATTGATTTTTATAAAATACTAGGAAGTAAAAAATACAAATTAATCTATATAACAAAAGACAATAATGTATCTATCTCTTTAACATTTAACATCTAATCTGTAGATGGACATTATGACCATATATCAATTTAACATATAATTACCTAGATTTAACACATGAATATAACTGAAGTATTTTAACGAGATAAAATAAAAGTAACATTTCAATGGTTAATAAAATCCAATGTGGGGTATAAATAACAATGGTATGTCACATATGTTAATGTACATACCTTGTTCAAAATTTTGAGATGTAATGATCTGAAAGGTTTTCGCCACTGAAAATCATCTACCACTTAAATAAAAGGAATGTACCTTAACACCATGCATAAACCGCAAAATATTTCATCCTAGGACCCAAATTTCCCAACCGTAAAAAATCCCTTTTCTTTTTTTTAATGAATAACAATCATTTGGTTATTGGTATTATCCTTAAATATAGTACCACATCTAAAACTCACGATGTGTGGTGTGGTTTATAAGTGGTGAGGGTTACTGCTTGATAACTTGTGCTTAATCATTTTGGGTGGTTGTCAACGGGTCCATTTGGGCTCGAACCCAACAAGTTGTCAGGGTCAGTTTTCCTCGATAACGGATTGGGAATCTAAGCCCGGGACGCTACATCTTTCTTGAACATCACTTGCTGATATCGGTTGTACTCTTGACCTAACTCTTTAGATCAGCATCTTTATGATACCAAGATGTCAATAGTACATAACACTAAGCATACAAAGGGCCCTTAATAATGTAAAATTCAATTCTGTCTCATTGCTCATATAATGAAATGATATAATTTGTAATAACATATTTATTGCATAATGACTTGTTATGGACTCACATTTCCAACACTTGGGATAGTGGAGAGTGACAAGACGTGAGGAACGAGAATGAACTTTGGGTTCTCATGAGTGATCGAACATGAACAGATTAAGGATGCTTGTAGATCAATCTTGGAAGGGTAATCCTTCATAGCCGAGGTAGTTATGGGAAAAACATGGGTTTTTTAACCCATTATCAGACACATGGCTTCATGGATTGCTTCCCGATTTCCTTTTTAGGCTTCCCAATTCTTCCTTTTCTTCCCTCGTACATTTTAGCATTTTGAAATTCTCCCCTCCTTCCATATTTTTGGGCTCCCGCTCCTCCCAATTTGGTGACCCGTGTTAACTTTGATATTACCATGTTTACTCCAACTGTCCACCTACCGTTTTATTTCTTTCAATTTTTTCTCCCTCGAATCTCAAGTTGATTTTTTCGGTCAGTCGGTTTCCCTCCTCTCCCTTCATTCTCCGTTGATCTCTTTCCCCGTTCGGTTTCTCTCATCTCCCTTCATACTTCATTGATCTCTTTCCCCGTCGTCATTCTGTCATCTCTTCCAGTTGTCGACCTGCCTTCGGCCGAAGGTACGAGGAACAAGACTTTATCAGTCGAGAGAACACGATTTTCGTTGCCTTCTTACCTTCTTTTTCTAGGATTTTGGTGAGGTGTGTCGCTTATTGTAGCCAAAGTTTTTGTTCTCGATTGCGCATGTCGATCTTCATCCCAAGCTCCTGATGTGCTCCAGGTATGTTCCTATCCACCCCCTCCCCTCCAATTTTTTTCCCTTAGTTTAGGGTTTTCCACATTCGACTTACAATCTATATTCTTCTTTAGTTCATTGGTTTGTTGCTATCTTTAAGGTGTGATTGACCTTTCTTCCAGCCGCTGTCTTGCCTTCCACCGAAGGTATGAGTAATATCTCTTTGCCTCTTGAGAGAATAGGGGTTGCATTGCCTTCTTAACCTCTTTTCACGTGGTTTCCCCTCAAATTTTCCTTTCTATATTTAGGGGTTTATGCAGTCGACTTACCTTCTTTAATCTTCTCTGTTTCCTTGATTTAGGTTTATCTGCTATGTGTGTTGGCACTTTGATTATTTTAGAAGTTGTTTGTGTTTTCCCTTTTCCATCGACTTGATATTTTTCAAAAGGTATTTCTAACCATTATCGTTCAATCTATGTATGCATACAACTGTATTTTTAATGAATACCCTTTCTACCAACTTGATATTTTTCAAAAGGTATTTTTAACCATTGTCATCACATCTTTGTATGCATACAACCGTAATTTTAATAGTAGTCAGTGATAAGTTGCTCTTTCTTGATGGTGCTATAGACTGAAAAATATAATTGTTATTATAATGTTTAGATAGTTTAATTCAGTTTCTATTCAATCCCTTGAAAATTTAGAATTATTCCTACAATGGATTGAAGTACTTCATTTCTGGTAAAAGATGGAAGATGTGATTATTTAGTTGAAACTTTTTTTAACAAAAGAAAATGGCTTTTTTTATTAAATCTATCTTGCAGCTTTATAAAATTAGATCCACATTCCAATCATATATTATCTAGTGATGAAATTGTCAACTTTGTTTAAAATTTATATCTAATGTTCTATGAGATCATTAAGTGGATTTGATGCACCCTACTTTGAACCCATTTCTTAGATAGACGACTAAAAAGTTTTGTATTATTTATTATGGAAATATTAGGTAGTGATTTGAGACGTGTTTCATTGAACTAGAGAAGTAAGCCCGAGTCAAGCACATATTTTCGAAGTGTCACCTATCACATAGAAATGCATGTTGGTTTCGGTGGCTTTTAATCATGGAAGGAAATATCGATATCGATATCGTTTCGATATCGTGTTGATATCGATATATCGCCGACATATCGCCGATATATTGCTATATCTAGGAATCTTTCTGAAGAAAATGCCTGAAAATCGGATATATCTATATATCGATTTCGATATCGGTCCCATGTCGATATCGATATATCGGCGATATATCGCCGACATGGCCTTCCATGCTTTTAATACACGCATGGGGTGAAATCAAATGATAGTTGCTAGAATGTATAAGCTTGCTACTTAAACTAATAATGGAGAACATGGCATATCTATTCCTACTATTTATTAGAAAACGAATTATGATCTATATTTGGCTAAAATAAATTTCACGTGATCTAGCAGTTGCTATGGAGAATTTTATTAAGATTACATTTTAATAATATGCTTAAAAATACAACTATTGGTTATGATATATCGTAACTAAGCAGTGAACTAATCCCATATTTATGTCTTCGCATAATATTAGGCATCAATTATATTTTTTAAGGAAAAACACATTGTTCACATATTTAATGCGCATAGAAAAACTAATTTAACGCATACATGATTGGTTGTTCTTTTATGTTCTCTTGTGTTTGGTTCCATGTTGCAAATTCACTTTGAGTCTAATATATATCCTTGTGTTGATTTTGTTTTAAGATTTAAATCTAAATTATGATATTACCTTCAATAAATGTTAGAGCCTTTGATTGTGAGCAATTGGTGTCCGGTATCGATTTTGTAAAAATAGTTCCCCAAAAAATCAGGTTCATCATTTAATTATGTATAAAGACATCACCTGGTTATATATGTGTATTATAATAGAAATCAAAGTATAATATATTTTTAGGATGCCAACTTTTAGTTTTTTAAGTTACTAGAAGTTGCTCTTTCTTAATACTGATATAGACTGAAAAATATAATTTGTTGTTCTATTTTTTGGTAATTAATTTCGATTTCTATTAAATCCCTTGAAAATTTATGAATTATTCCTACAATGGATCAAAGTGCTTCATTTCTTTGTAAAAGATTCTATGAGAATTATGAAATCAATCATTTTCATCAAATATTTGTTCGTACATGTTGGGTCGATATGTTCCTGATTTTACCGTATTTTCCTCTCATATTTTTTCACTTATTTAAATGCCAAAACTAACTTTTACCTATACAGTGTTTTAGTTCTCTCCCTTCTAATTTTTATGCAACCGAGCCACGCACTACTCACATGCTCTCAATCTGTATCGCTAAGCTCATTCTATCATGTTATAATAATAGTTTCTCGATTTTAAATATATCATATAATATAGATAGTTACCTCAATCCACTTTTACTTCTATTTTGAAAGTGTATTTTAGAATTTCAATATACTTTTGAATCAAACCTTTTAAATTGAATTTTAAAATGAAAATAAAAGGTCATACAAGTTTAAAATGAAATGAATGGCGCTAGAATGTATAAGCTTGCTGCTTTAGCTAATAATAATGGAGAACATGATATATCTATTCATAGTTTTATTAGAAGAAGAATATGATCTAATATTTGGCCAAAATGAATTTCATGTGATCTACCAGTTACTATGGAGAAGTTTATTAAGATTACAATTTAATAATATGGTTAAAAAATTACGACTATTGGTTATGATAGATGGTAACTAGACGGTGAACTAAGTCCATTATTATCTCATCAAATAATATTAGCCATCAAGTATATTCTTTAAAGAACAAACATATGTTCACGGATTTAATCTGCATGACAAAGCTAATTTAACACATATCTGATTGGTTGCTCTATTGTGTTATGTTGTGTTTGCCTCCATGTTGCAAATTTATTTTGGGTGTAATATATATCCATGAGTTGATTTTGTTTTAAGATTTAAGTATAAATCATGATATTACCATCAATAAATGTTAAAGCTAGAGCATGGTTGTATATGTGAAGTATAGTATAAATCAAAATATTATGTATTTTTAAGATGCCATATTTTAGTTCTTTAAGTTACTGATATGTTGCTATTTTATAATGTTGTTATAAACTGAAAAATATAATTTGTTATTATATTTTTAGATAGTTTATTTCAACTTCTGTTCAATTCTTTAAAAAATCGTGAAATGATTGTACAATGGATCGAAGTGGTTTGTTTCTTTGTAAAAGATGGAAGATACGATTATTCAGTTAAAACTTAAAAAAAAATAAAATGGTTTTTTGTTAAATCTATCTTGCAGTTTTATAAAATTTAAGCAACAATTCTAATAATCTATTATCCAATAATGAAATTGTCAATTTTGTTTAAAATTTATATATAATGTTCTGCGGGACTTTATCAAATTATTCATTTCATCAACTATTTGTTTGTATCGATTGGGTAGACATGTTCCTAATTTCACCCTATTTTCCTTTTCTGTTTTTCAATTATTTAAATGTTGAAACCAGCTTTTGCCTACTTATTAATGTTGCAACTCTCTCCCTTCTAACTTTTATGCAACCGGACCACGTACTACTCACATGTCTCTTAATCTATATCAGTGTACCACCGAGCTCATTCTATCATGTTATGATAATAAATGCCAGTTTTAAATATAAATATAACTTAAATGGTTATCTCAATCAATTTTTACTACAATTTTGAAAGCATTTTTTAGAGTTTTAGTATATTTTTAATCCGGCCTTATAAATGGAATTTTAAAATGAAAAGAAAGGTCATGCAAGTTTGAAATAAAGCGAGTGCCGCTATAATATATAAGATTGCTACTTCAACTAATAATGGAGAACATGATATGTCTATTCAGATTTTCTACTAGAAAAAGAATATGATTAATATTTGGCTAAATGAATCTCATCTGATCTACCAGTTACTATGGAGAAGTTATTAAGATTACATTTTAATAATATGCTCAAAAAATTATAACTATTGGTGATGATAGATGGTAACTAAACAATGAACTAAGTCCATATTTATCTCATAGAATATTATTAGACAGCAAGTAAAATTTGAAATATTTTTTTTGAAAAAAAATGTTATTATAATTTTTAGATAATTAAATTTAGCTTATGTTCAATTCCTTGAAAATTTATGAATTGTTCCTGCAATGGATTGAAGTGCTTCACTTCTTTGTAAAAGATGGATGATATGGTTATTCCATTGAAACTTTTTTTTAACAAAGGAAAAGTTTTTTTTGGGTATGCACTAAAATGGACGATAGAGATTTCCTATCTTAAAAACATCCCAACAGCATCGTTGCATTAGGTTTTGATGCAGATGAAACATCCATTTAGCTTTGGATTCAAATATCTTTTTGATTTCTATTGAATTTTCTTTGAAAATAATTATTCTAATTGATACCAAATGGTTTATATTTCAGATTGAGAGTCTACGTGGAAAAAATGTTTTCTCTGGTAATTTTAATACTAAATTAAAGGATTTAATTTGTATATCCATATTTGATTCATTTTGTTGCATTTTGTTATCTGACATTTACATTTATATCTCCAGAAAGTGTTTTATTTTATCTTATATCTCTCATATTAGTTTATGCAATCCCATGTACAGAACAAATGCCCAATATTCATAACATGGATAGGAAAGAAATTTGCAAGAATAATAGTTTTCGTCGTAAATAATGGAAAGAAAGAAGCAAAACACATTTGGTACAAATGATGCATTAGTTGAAGGAAATTTACCTACCAATAATGAAGTAGTTAGCCATGTAAATAATATCACAAGTATGACAATAAGAGATGTTTTTAGAGATAATAGATGTCATTGTATGAATGTAATTAACGAAAAGAAGAGAAAGAGAACTTCTTTAAGTTCCCTTACAACATATGTTCGCGAAAATCCCTACGAAAAAAATTCAAATGCTCTTATAACATGTGAACATTCAACATATATTGAATTGTCATTTGGAGCAAGGCCTTAAATGTTCGATTTCGGTTTCGTTTCGGTAAGCCTAGAAAATGAATTTCGGTGGAATTTCAGTGGAATTTCAGTGAAATGGCCGGAAATTGGGAAAATGACTTGAAAACTAATTTGTTTTCAAATTTTAAGATTTCTAATGTTGTTTAATCAATAAAAGAGACATAAATACAAGTTTTTTGCTTATAATAAGATTTTATAATGTTCAGTGCCTTAAAATAATGATTTTGGTCGTCATATCGATGATCATCTAGAGTGAAATTTCATATTTCAGTACACAGTTAAATTTTGGCATTCAATTTTTTTGTCAATTCTCAAAAGAATGAAAATACTTATATTTAAAAATAAAATAAGAAATACACACAAACACGAATATTTTAACATGCATGCCAAATAAATGCATAATAGGGCTTGTGATCGTAAAATGCATGTTATATGAGGCAAATAAATTAATTAACACCAAGAAATTGTGTAGCATTCATAAGCACAACTTACGTCCAACCTAATAGTAGAAAAATAGTTACAGTCAAAGACTTGGAAGGTTGTTAACAACCTACCACATGTACAACCACACGTACTCCTTGTAGTAGAGAGAAGTAACAAGAGAGTCCTAAAAAAGAACAAACTTCTAGTGTCTTGTGAGTTAAAATGATGCAATGTAATATATTAATATGTAGGACCTAGGAAAGTCCGGAAAAGATATGCAAGGAAAAGAAGAACTCTGAAGTTTGTTAATATGCAAGGTCCTACCTTATAGTTACAGTCAAGTTGGCCTAGGAAAAGATAACAAGATGGTTATATAAAGATTCTAACTATGAAGAGTCTGGACTCTGAAGTTAGCATTCAAAGATAAAAAAAATATTTGGCATCTCGAAGTATGTTAAAAAAAGATGTGTTATGAAAAAATATGGTAAAATACTTACCTTGCTTGGAATTTGGAAACTTGACTCTCCAAGACTTAAGTTGGTTTGTGAATTGTAACTTGTGAAGTTGTGAGATGGAATAAGAACATATATATTATATTTATTGGGTGTAAAGAGTATCCTTAATGGACTTATTTATTACAATGGTGGTTGGAATAGTGACCTATATTGCAATGTTGGTTTAAATAATGACCTATAAATTTCATTTAGTGGCCAAATAGTGCCTATGAATATCAATAAGTGGCCTATGCATGACATATGTTGACCTACAACAATGTCAGTCGAAATGGACCGAAATGAATCGAAATTCCACCGAAATCCGAGAAATCTGTGAACAATTTCCACCGAAATGGACCGAAATGGACGAAATTTGGCCAAAATTTTGACCGAAATCCTTGAAATTGATATTATACATGGTTTCGATATTGGTATCGCCACGAAATTGAATTTCGACCGAATTTCGATCGAAATTCGCCGAAATTTAAGGCCATGATTTGGGGATTTCCATGGAAATGGTAATGTTGATATGGATATGGCCAATTTAGCTGAATGTTCTCATCGCTCACAGACTGAATGTGAACATTTTTACAAAAAAAGTGTTTTGATTTGAGGTTGTCTTGATGATAAGTAAAATAGGTGAAGTATTTACAATGTGATAAATGGATAAATTATATTTTTGGTCTTTGTTTTCTTGATATTTTTATAGGTTAAGATCCTTATCTCCCCCTACTTATTTCTTTTGTCGACCAAGTCAATATTGACCTGGTCTCAGGGTTAGGATCAATCTATATCTATTTCATTACAGCCCCCTCAATGGCGTACTCCTTCACAAGCTTCTTTACTTCTCTTTTAATGAAATGTCTTCCCCCATCTGAAATCAATATTTTGAGAATCCCGAACCACGTAATAATGTGGTCCTTGAGAAAGGAACACATTGTACGACTATTTGCAGTTCGGGTGGGGATAGCCTCCATCATCGACTAACATAATCCACGGAAAGCAAGATGTATTGAAATCCCTGACTGAGAGGAAATGGGCCCATGAAGTTTATGCATCAAGCATAAAAAATATCAGAATTATGTATGTATCTTAGGGGCATGATATCTTTGGAACCAACGGTTCCTCCCAAATTCTGACAGTCAGTACAACCTCGAACATACTCTGTAGCATCCTTAAACAATGTGGGCCAACACATGCCATTCTGTAAACCTTTGCTACTGTGTGTTTCCTTGAATGATGCCCACCGGATTCTAGTTTGCGATGGTGCTCAAGTACACTAGTATGTTCCTCATGAGGAATGCACCTTCTCCAGATACAATCCGCACCCTCGCGAAATAGGTACAGATCCTCCCACAGGTAATAATGAATCTCTGGCAGAAATCTATCTACCTTGTACTTCGGCCAATCTTGTGGAATTTCTTGGAGACAAAATAGTTCAGAATATCAACATACCATGGGATTTAGTCCACAAAAAATGGCCTCATCTGGAAAGGTTTCGGAAATAGGGATCATATTCTGCTTAGAGGTCTCTGCATTTGTTATACGAGAAAGGTGATCTGCCATAACATTTTTCACTCCAAGTTTATCTCGAATCTCTAAATCAAACTCCTGGAGAAGAAACATCCACTGATAAGGCATGATTTGGCATCCTTCTTTGCCTGTAAGTATCGTATGGCAGTGTGATTAGTGTATACAATAATGTGGGAACCGTGGAGGTGAGATCTGAACTTATCTAGCCCAAACACCACTGTTAACATCTCTTCTCTTTAACCGTATAATTTCGTTGTGCTTCATCCAGAGTCTTTCTATCATAGTGTATAGCAAATGGTATCCCATCCCTTCTCTGTCCTAAAACAACTCTAACTGTGAAATATGAGGCATCCATCATGATCTTGAAAAGAAGAGACCAATCAGGTGGCTATATGACAGGAGCACCAGTAACCATATCTTTCATCTGATTGAATGCAAGGAGTACTTTCTCATCGACAACAAACTCACTCTCCTTGCACAAAAGCTTGGTCAAAGGTCCGACGATCTTGCTGAAGTCCTTTATGAATCGCCTATAGAATCCTATGTGCTCGAGAAATGACCTCAACCGCTTCAAATTCTACGGCTTCTCTAACTTCAAAATCACATCAATTTTAGTCGGGTCAACATCTGTACCATGTTTGGAGATGACATGGCCCAATACAATCCCATTAGTCATCATAAGTGACTCTTCTCCTATGAGAGCACTAGATTTACCTCACAACAATGTTGAAGAACTCGATCTAAATGAGCAAGACATGTGTCGAAACTATCCCCATTGACCGAGAAATCGTCTATGAATACCTCAAGAAAACTACCCACCATGTCGGCAAAAATGTCCAATATACATCTTTGGAATGTAGCAGGGATGTTATAAAATCCAAAGGGCATCCGTTTAAAGGCGTAGGTGCCAAACGGATAAGTGAAAGTAGTTTTCTCTTGGTCCTCGGGAGCGATAACAATATGGTTATATCCCGAGTACCCATACAAGAAACAAAGAACTCTTTCCCTGCCAACCTCTCAATAATATGATCAATAAAGCGCAACGGAAAGTGATCCTTCTTGGTAGCTGAGTTCAGGCTTCGGTAATTTGTATAGACATGCCATGAAGTAGGTACTAGGGTCGGAATCTCCTCACCACGGTCATTCTTCACGATAGTAATCCCGGATTTCTTCGGTACCACATGTAAAGGGCTGACCCACTTGGAATAAAAAATGGGATATATAAAGCCAACATCACACCATTTTCTGATCTCCTTCATGACAAGCTCCCTTAGATTTGGATTTAGATGACGTTGACATTCACGGGAGGGTTTACAGTCATCCTCTAGGCAGATATTATGCGAGCACAAAGCTGGGTTAATCCCATGGAGATCCGAGATATTCCATCCTATGGCTTTGCAGTTTCTCTCAAGAACCTCTAGCACGCTAGATTCTTGTTCAACAGTCAACTGCGAGCCGAGGATGACCAGAAACATTTGGAGGGAAGCCACAAGGAATGCATATTTCAATGAGGATGGTAAAACCTTGAGCTCAGGTGGATCTGAATCGGTGACGAGCATGAGACTACCCCTGTTAATTAGATTAAATTAATGATCAAATTAATAGTTATGTTCGTTGCAATCGGATAATCAAGGCTACGTCAAAAATACCACTTTTAATTAATGTTTAGTTAATTATAAGCAATAGATTTATTTTACTTGGGAAAACCCAAGGTTGAACTCAGGGAGGCATCTGTCTCCTTAGGTAAATTTTAAGTGAATTTGGAGATCATATTTTCAGAGGAGTATTTTTGGTATTTTTAGCAAATTTTATGCAACAAAGAAAAAACAAATGCAATTTTCAGGCCCGTTTAACAAGTTAAATCAGAAATATGATCAAATGAAGTCCAAAAATTATGAAACTTGGCCAGAATATGACATACAATGAAATTAAGCTACACTATTTTTTGGATTTTTCTGACACTTTATGAATTTAATGTGAATAAAATATGAATACAAGGTGATTTTTGCAAAATTAATTTTAATAAATACCAAAACACATTATTTCTGGATACAAAAATTATCCTATAGATCTAAGTATAATGAATCCAGGAAAATTAATAAACTTAAAATTCTATGTGAATTGGACCTAAAAATAAATTAAGGAAATCACTAATTAATTTATTCAGGCCTCATAATGCGTGCAAATGCAATGATTTTTGGACACAATGTAACTAAATTATCCTACATTTAATGTGATTTTTTGGTGATTTTTGGAGCAACGAGGAATTTAATATGAATTAAAAGGCACACTGTGGGCAAAATATGGAAAAGTTCACAAATTTAATAATATTAAATTCCAAAGATGTCACAAAAATGAAACACGTGTCACATGAGATAAAAGACAAGATAAGCTACATCATGCAATTTTTAAGAATTGAAAAATAATGCCAAATGAATACCTAAATATGCACGCAAAGAGAGGGACCAAATTGTAATTACTGAAAATAAAATTACTGAAATAAAACGTGCTGATAGGGACTTAAATGCAATTACCTATAAAGCAGGGGAGATGGATGCAATTTTCCCACAGAGTCACGCGCTCCTCACGTGACACGCCTGGTAGGGATCAAATTGTAATTTCCAAAACTTATAAGGGTCTCTGTACAAAATACCCAGCCCCTCACGTGGGGAGCACATGCGGGACTAGGCTGGACGTCTTTGAGGCTCAGGCGGAGGCTTGGGAAGCCTTGGAGGCTCGGATCTGCTTCGGGAGCTCCGAGCCTAGGGTCAGGGAAGAGGCTCGGAGGAGGATACGTGGCGCGATGTGCACCGTTGGATGAGTGTGTAATCCAACGGCTGCTGGAGCGGGTCACGTCTCTGGAGTCGTCAGATAGCAAGGATCTGACGGTGCTGATGGCGTCGACGTGGCAGACTATCAGCCGTTGGATCAAGATAAATCCAACGGGGACTGGAGCTAGAGGCAGCGACTACGTGGCATGACAAGAGCCACTTGATCTGAATGATTTAACGGTGATGCACTCGAGGCGACGTGGCGTGGCGAGGGCCGTTGAATCGGGGCGATCCAAAAGTGGCTGCTTGTCGTCTTCTCCGGTCCGCCGCCTCCTGCGACAGACTTGGCGGGACTCCGGCGTCGAGCTCCTTGCTCCGCCTCCTTCGTTTGTGGCTGGTGAAGCTCGCAGGAGACTCCCGGAGAGCTCGGACCGATCGTGGAGACATGGCGGAGCTTTCGAAGGTCCTGGATGAGGCGGAGGCGATATGGAGGCCGGAGTCGATGGAGTTCGAAGCAGCTCCGATGAAGATTCCGATCAGTGAAGCTAAGGGTTCCTACAGGGTTAGATCGTGCCAAAACCAATGGTGCTCATGGTCGTGGGAATTCGTACGTGTGTTGCGAGGCCTGGAGCAGGAGGGTGATCGGGCGATGGTGCTCGTCCACCGTGGCCGGCAGAGCTGTGGTCGAAAGTGGTGTGTTGGGTTGTGGGGGTGATCTGAAGGTGCCGCGAAGATCAGAGCTCCAAGGAGGAGCTCGGTGGATAGCTGATGGAGGGTGAACTCAAACGGATATGGCGGAGAAATTGCGAGAAAAACAAAGAAAAAGAAGGAGAAGATCGGAGGAAGAATGGGCGAAGCTACCTGGGTTTGGAGACTCACTGAAGCGGCTCGGTCGTTGCTCAAAGGTCAATAGCGATCCTGAGCTCAAGCAGCTCGCTGGAGGAGCTGTGGCATGGCGCGGCGGAGCCGTGGATCTCGCTGGAGGTAATCGATCATCTTTGCTTGATTTGGCCCTCTATTTCTGTCACTCATGAAGAGCTAAGAGCTCGGAGGTACCTCTCGCGGTGGCGGATAGGGTCGAAGGAGGCCGAAGGCGAGGTATTTATAGGAAGGAGGTGAGGGTGCAAGTGAAGGGGCGACGGGGTTCGTGGCGGTCGTGGAGCGACGTGGGCGATGTTCATGGAGATTGTGGAGGTCGGCGAGGATGAGAGTGGTATGGGCGATATGGTGGCAGTGATAGGAGGCGGAGATGATGGCGGGAGTGGAGCCAAAAATAAAAAGGGGGCAGAGCCATCGCGAGGTGGGCAACGTGGGCGAGGCTCCTGCGGGAGGTAGACGACGACTTCCGGTCCGTTGGATCTAGTGATCCAACGGCTAGGAGTTGAACGCGAGGAGACGGTCCAGATCAGATCGGGATGGTGACATCGTAGGGTGTAGAGAGCACCAAGTGGCGTCATGGGAGCGCGATGCTATGGGACGGTGGGGATTACATTAGGCGAAGGATCGAAGGGTTGTGATTGAGTGTAAATGAGCGTGTGTGATCAAATCATCAGGGCAAATATCCAGTGGCCATGAGCATGCCACGTGGGGTTCTATGGTTGAGGCGGGCGTTAACGACGGAGATGGGATCTAGAGGATCATCGAAGGGCCCAGATTTAGCATGAGATGAGTGGCCAGGATGAAGGCGATCTAGCGGCTCCTGATGGACCACGTGTCGCAAGAAAGTGAGGGCGATGGTGAGCGGCCCAGATTTAATCTGGGCCTCGATCCAAGGGTGGAGATCATCTGAAGGTATGGATGGCCCAGATCTGGAGAGAAGGGAAGGGATCAGATGAAGGAGATGGAGGGGCGTGTGGTGATTTACGAGCGGGTTGCATGGCGCAACCAGAGGGCACCACGTGGCATGATCTGAATGGCCGAAAGAAAATGAGGAATAAGAGAGAGAAGATGGGTGAATTTGGGAAAACTCAAAACATAAAAGTTGTAGATCTTGATGAGATCTACAAGTTTCATGTTGACCAAAAATGGAGATAAGGTCAAATAAGATACAAAAATATAAGGGTACAAATATACATATATATAATGTACAAAGGGGCCCCCGAACCCAAGTTTTGCATACGAGCTCCGATTCTAATGAAATTGATCTCATTTTGAAGGTTTCTAAATATGTATTAATCTAAAAGTGAGTAGACCTAGATCGGAGGTTGTATGAGATAGAGATTTGCATTCTAAGGTCTGAGGTCTCCAACTGGGATTGGGGTTTTATTGGGTAATTTTACAAGTTAGGAATTTTTGGCCTTTTCCTTATATTAGTTAGTAACATATACAATATAGAGTTGGTTTTATTGATTTTGGAGTGAGTATAAAATAGAGAGAAATAGGTGAATAATGGTGAATATACAGGTGAATATTTACAAGTGAATTTGGCTTCTTATTTAATGTAAATATGAATGCTAAAATGCAGATATTACTTATGTATGCATGAATGCTAATTATGCAATATAAGTGGAAATATGCATCTAATTACTCGGGAACAAAGCTCTATTTTCAACTTTTAAAGTGATGAATCACGGATTCATCAACCCCCTATGCTTAAACCTTGCTCGTCCCCGAGCAACTAAAATGAAATGCAAGAGTGAAATGAGATTGGGTTCCATACCAAGGTCATGAACAAAAGTTGAAAATGGAGCTTCACTCGACCTTTGGATTAATTGTGTGGTGGAACCTTATTGGGACCTGAACTTAAGACCTAACAGACTTCAAGTTCCACAAGTCTTCTATTCAAGACTCCTCAATAGTCAGGTTAGAACAAATCCTCATATGCAAATTTCTGATGACTATGATTCTTACTTGTACTGTGTAAGTGTAAAATAGCTCTCCACATCAGAAATGGTTAAGAAGCAGCCTCCTCTAACAAGGTAACTCTAATTCTCCGGTCCAGTAACTCTTTCCTTGAGGAGCGGGGTATTCCCTTCTAAGTTCAAGTGCGACCAACTCAAGAGTAGGGGGTAGAGAAAAGAATGAATGGTAGCCAGTGTAGCTACCTATCTCGGGATGCCTGACCAGTGTAGCCAAGTCATCCAGCTGCATACTTCTTGCTAATATACATACTCCGACAGGTATTTTATTTTCACTTTGGCATGTCTACTTTTTTAGAGTTCTTGCATTTTTTTTCTTTTCTTTTTTTTCCTTTTTTTCTTTTTTTGAACTATATACAAGGTGCAACATGTACATCAGAAGTTTTTCCTCTTGAGCAAGTAGACTATCCCTCTTTTGAAGCATTATTGCAACCCACATCATCCCGTCTTTAGACGTCAACACCACCAGACTAGGTTGAGATGTACTACCCTCCCTAGAGGAGGACGGATGTTTCCACCCGTGTGCTACTCCAAGCTAAAGTATTCTACCTCCTCACCACATCATCAATGAAGAACTACGTGCATGGTGCTTGTCCAAGTTAAGTCATTATCTAAAAGAATCATGCGTGTACACGAAATATTCTACTTAGACTGATCAAGATGATATATGAACATAGACTTGCGGACTCAAAGATATAAGTCACTTGATCTGAGAAATCTTAACTCCAATTCCTATAATGTTCCTCTGAAATTAAGTGAATTAAGGTCAAATCAAGTCCTTCCTCAACATCTACTCATAACTTGGTTCAGAACCCACTAGCTTTTCACTTTGCATATGCAAGATATGCAGATGAGATGCAAATGACATGCTATGAAATGCAAGACTCTTTTTCTTTCTTTGTTTTTCAGATGCAGAGATGATGTGCAGGGGTAAATAAGAAACCTTTGATTTTGATTTTTTTTATTTTTTTTCATTTTTTATAGTATACCTCTTATGTTACACCAAGTTTTCAAGAGTTTTATAAGTTTTATACATATTATACAAGTGTTATACAATATACAAGTATACATTCTTTTGCAAAAAAATCCCCATTTTTACCCATCCCGTAATTATTGCGTAGTATATACAAAAATATGTTAAAGCATGAGCTATGGATTAAGTATATATATGTAATATATACACGCCTCCTATACTTAGAGTGTGCTATGTCCTCAAAGCATGAAAAGCGAGGAAGAAGACATAGCTCGTGCTAAGTGTAGGAGGGCCAAAGGAAAAAGTATAGAAGTCATCCTGCCCCTCTATACTTAGGCTCTGGCAGTCTAAGTGTAGTAGGAGATCAAAAACAGGGAGGACGAGGTCAAGAGGGGATGTGGATGAAAATATATATACAAGATGGTTATCGGCCCCCCCATACTTAGGCTCAGGTCAACCTAAGTATAGGATGGGAGTGGTATGAGGACAGGTGTGATCTGGAGGATGTACCGTAAATGGGCTCAGGTGACTCCCCCCCTATACTTAGGATCTAGTCATCCTAAGTATAGTCGTAGATGAAAATATATATGAGGTTGGGGTGAATGATTAGAGTCATGGGAGGGAGGGGTAGACTGTACAGGAATGATGGGTATATACAAAGATCGCGGTCTGAATCTTTCCAGATGCTGCTGATGGCGAGAATTCACTGCTGCAAGGTCTCATGCGCGACTCTATGTGTATCTACTGAATCTATCTCGCGCATGAATACAATCTCTTCAACATGGACTAACTGTTCATTGGTTTCTACAAAGTGCTTCAACAGATGTCCATTTACTAGGAATGTCGGTGCTTCATCTGTGAGATCTGAGATCTCAACACATCCTCTATCATGTACCACACGGACAATGAATGCGCCCGTCCACTTGGATTTCAGCTTGCCTTGGAAAACCTTCAGCCTTGCATTGAACAACCATACCTTCTGTCCAGGAACAAAGGTCTTTTGTTTGATATATTTATCATGCCAACGCTTTACTTTGTCATTGTACACCAAACTGTTGTCGTATGCTCGGTTTCTGACTTCCACAAGCTCAATCAGATCCATATCTCTCTGTTTCTGCCCTAGGTGTGTGTTCCAATGGACCTTTTTGATTGCCCATTCTGATTTGTGCACTAATTCTGTGGGCAAATGGCACGTCTTATCAAATACCATCCGGAATGGGGAGGTTCCTAACAGTGTCTTGTAAGCTGTCCTATAAGCCCACAGGACTTGATCCAAGATCTGAGACCAGTCCTTCCTGTCTGGGCAGACAAGCTTCTACAATATGGTTTTCACCTCGCTATTCAACACCTTAGCCATACCATTGGTTTGTGGGTGGTAAGGACTAGCGATACGGTGCTCGATGTCGTAATCCTTCAAGAGCTTCTTCACATCTTTGTTTACAAAGTGGCTACCCCAATCTGATATCAACATTTTGGGGATCCCAAACCTAGAGATAATGTCATCTCTAATAAATTTACAGACAGTCCTGCTATCTGGCATGGATGGCCCACATTTGGAGAGAAGGGAAGGGATCGGACGGTGGAGAAGGAGGGGCGCATGGTGCTTTATGTGCGGGCCGTGTGGCGCAACCAGAGGGCGCCACGTGGCCTGATCTGAATGGTCGAAAGAAAATAAGGAATAAGAGAGAAAAGATGGCCGAATTTAGGAAAACTCAAAACATGAAAGTTGTAGATCTTGATGAGATCTACAAGTTTCATGTTGACCAAAAATGAAGATGAGGTCAAATAAGATACAAAAATACAAGGGTACAAATATACATACATATAATGTACAAATGGGCCCCCGAACCCAAGTTTTGCATACGAGCTCCGATTCAAATGAAATTGATCTCATTTTGAAGGTCTCTAAATATATATTAATCTAAAAGTGAGTAGACCAAGATCGGAGGTTGTATGAGATAGAGATTTGCATTCTAAGGTCTGAGGTCTCCAACTGGGTTTGGGGTTTTATTGGGTAATTTTACAAGTTAGGAATTTTTGGCCTTTTCCTTATATTAGCTAGTAATATATACAATATAGAGTTGGTTTTATTGATTTTAAAGTGAGTACAAAATATAGAGAAATAAGTGAATAATGTTGAATATACAGGTGAATATTTACAAGTGAATTTGGCTTCTTATTTAATGCAAATATGAATGCTAAAATGCAGATATTACTTATGCATGCATGAATGCTAATTATGCAATATAAGTGGAAATATGCATCTAATCACTCGGGAACAGATCTCTATTTTCAACTTTTAGAGTGATGAATCATAGATTCATCGATCGGCTCTACAATAACTTCTGCTATTGTACCTGTAGACGGTATATGATCTGTACTATGTGGACTGTCCACCTTGGCTACTAACGACTCAGTAAGTAAAATCTCTAGTAGATCTGCAATGAATGATCTCTACTAAAAAAGGAGGGTTCATCAGGGTGTTCAACATTTTTATCAATTAACGACTCATATATCTCAACAATAATATCAGAAAGATGTCTCTCATATGTACATAACTTAGGAAATTCAACAAATGGCTCAGATATCTGTACCTCAGAACTCTCAGAAAGAGGCATATCACCAGTAATATCTGAAAAGTGTATCAAAGGAATATCAGAAGGTGCCTCCAGAAACTCAAATTAATCCTCAGAAATCAGCTCAAACTGTCCACCAGCAACTAGCTCAATTGGATCACCAAGGGAACTCATGTCGAATGTGTTTTCCATGGAGTTCTTTTGGGAAAGGAACTCCTAGATATCTATGAAACCAGTGAAAAGATCTATCTCTTGGAATTCAACAAGAAAGTCGCAGTCATCTAGCTCTGATATTACTTCCTCTGTCTCATTTGATGCTGGTGGCGGTGATGGTTTAGGATAAGAGATTGTCTCACTTTTCACCTTGTCACTACGAGAGTAAAAGATGATCTCTTCAGTACCATAATTAATTATTTCTTCAGTAGTTTGGTGGAACGGTCGACCTAGTATGATCGAGGTATGGAGTAATGGTGCATGTTTGTCCATATCCATGGCAACAAAATCAACAGGGAATTTCATTCCCTGCACCATTACAATGATGTCCTCTAAAATTCCTTTTGGCATCTTAATCGATCTATCAACAAACTGAAGGATCATCCTGGTTATTTTAAGAGGCCCTAACTGAAATTCAGTCAGCAAAGAGGATGGTGAGATTAATGGAGGAACCGCTGTCGAGAAGAGTATGATCAAATTTCTGATCAAAGATATGGCAACAGATGTGAGGTGCTCCCTTATCTTTCTTTTTAGGCAGGAGGTTACCGATGGCTTGAATTGTGGCCAAGGTCAAGACGTGTCTCTCTGTTTCCTTTCGCCTATTCTACCTTGGTTGACGCTTTTGTGTACATGCCTTTTTCATTCCCTTTTTTACTGCATGCATGTATTCCATGGCATTAAGGAGTGGCATCTTTAAAAAGATGTTCTGTAAGATCTCAACCACTCCATGATCAGATGGGGTTGTTTTTAAGTTTTGTATTTTTTAGATTTAAGAGCATAAGGAAATAGCATAAAATTAAAATAAACATTCAAATGTTCATTTCCATTATTCAAAGTAGAATCCTTATTTACAAAAGGACAACCAGAATCAGTCTGTACAGTGTTGTCCAAATTAGGTGAAGGAAAAATTGAATTCAAAATAGAAAAGAATGTTGCTGGTGGTGAAGAGGAAGAATCCGTGATTGGTAAAAACTCCCTTGCTGTTGGTGATTTGCATATGCCTGGTGAAGATGTTGCTATACAAGGCCTCTCGACTGCTGGTGAAGGAGATGATGTGGAAGATGATGCTCTCTCAGTGGTTCGATCTCCCAACCCCAACTGGTGCGTAGGTGGCTACAAGCTCCTATCACTCATGAGATGAAAGGCATCAAATAAACATGTAAAATCAACGGCCATACATGTCTCAGGTGTGGGTAGGCTATTGGCAACTTGATCCTTGCGTCTGAAAATGTTGGGTTTGGCTTTGACCTGAGCTGGGATCGGTGTCTTGGTGGTAGTCAGGTCGTCGATCCAATGAGTCAATTCGTTCATATTCTTCATGAGCAGTGCAAGCTGGTCCAGTGCTGGATTCACCGAAGGGGCCTTAGGGTGTTCAGTGCCTCGATGTCACTGAGACTGGTAGTGCGGATGTTGTTGGTAATCATACTAATTCTGATAATGAGAAGGAGGAGGAAGATATGGATATTGTCCATAATATGCAGTCTGATGTTGGTTAGGATGAGGAAAATATACAGACTGTTGCTGTGGTTGGCCTTGTCTCCAATTTTGGAATAGTGATGGAGATTGGTATTGAGGCTGGAACTACTGATGCTGGTACTGTTGTTGTCTGCCTCTCTGAAACTGGTGGGTGGGTCTCTGACCTGCTGTGAACCATGTGGCCTTGCCCTAACAAATGGGGCTGGTTTCGCTCATGGTCGAATCAGATGTCGTTCACCTCCTGAATGATAAGTGGAGGTGGAGACTGCTGCTCAGGATGTAATCTACTTCTTATTGGTACGGAACTATCTATTGTGAATGTTGCTGGATCTGATCAAGTGTCTGCACGTAGTAGACATGCTGAACTGTGGATGGTTCTCCACTACTCTGTTGGGTGGAAGAGGTCTGCTCCCTAGTAGAGGTATCGACTGCTTCACTAACACTATGGACTGCACTGATCGTACTCACAAGAAGATCCTGGTGCTTTATTATCTCATCCAGTATATCCAAGTTCTTAGTCCTATGTTCGATCACTTGACGCTTCTCAAGCTCCTTGGATAGTTTCTCAATTATGTCCACTTGGGATAGGTGGTTTCCAATGATGGTCAGGTCAGAGCTGTCCACCCTATCCACTTCATGTGACGATGTCATATTGACAACCTTGTTGGGTACTACTAGGGAGGTGATGGGGTGCTTTTGAAAAGCACGTGAAGAAGAAAGAGTCGATGAACTCTCCACCATCTCCTCAATAATTTGATAAAGGACATCCACGTCCTTGTTGAAGTGGCTCCTCCCACAATTGGCATCTACCAGCTTCTGATTATCTATACTTAAACCCCAAAGAAATTTTGCACAAGGCCTGCCTTTGGAATATCATGATGGGGTACTTCTCCTTCAAATCTTTAAATCTTTCCCATGCCTCATGAATATGCTCATGGGACATCTGGGAGAAGTTAGCAATCAAGGATCGCATTTGGTTGAGTCGTCCGAGCGGGTAATATTTGTTCAGAAACACGAACATCAACTCTTCCCAAGTAGTGACAACCCTTCCCAAGTGATTTAACCAATATAACGCTTTGTCCATCGGACTGAACGGGAAGGCCATTATATTCACTACCTTTAATGGGGCATTTGGATAGTGTATTATTCCACAAATGCGATCGAACTGCTGGAGGTGTACATAAGGCTCTTCATTAATATTTCCGTGGAATATTGGGAGAAGAGGCAAAATAGTGAGATTAAGTTTAAAATGCCCATGAATCACAGGGATTTGAATCCAAGAATATATCTATCTTGCCCCTAGATTATAAGCATCCTTTAATGTAAGCTTAGCTACATGTTCAATCACATGATCTTCTCCCCCATTCCCACCTCCAGGATTTCTATTATCCTCCTCTCTATCTTGTCTTTCTTGTCTCATCTCGAGAATCATATCTCTCAATGTGGTCTGAAAATTAGCCTACTCTGTTAACTGGGCTTGAGTTGACTGAATGGAGGCATGGTGCTATTGATCTCGTTATGCTCTGATATGATTTCCTTTCCTTTTGGTGGCATCAAGTGTCCGATATATGACTCTAAAAATATACATGACACTCGACTAGTCCTAAAAAATGATGGAGTCTTAGATATTAGTTTGATATTAGATCCAATCTCAAACACTGGGTTGTTGGATGTTATGAAAGGTAAGTGGAGAAAAAGCAATATTCGGGAAGTGAGTCTCCTCGAACAGAAGGTGAATGGATCGGAGTGTAGAATGGGTTCGCAAAGTTCAAACGAGAAATACTCCAGTCCGACATCTTCGAAATCAATAGATCGGATGCGAGAGCACGAAGGTCAATGCAAGAGAGAAAATGAGTGGAAGGTACAAATTGCGTGGAAGGATCTCTAACACTAGCAATCAAACACAATAAAAACCCCAATTCACCAACTCAACTCAATATGAAGACCGTGAAGGTTTGGTCAATTATCTTATCAATTTTGGACTTTGGTGAGAATAGAGTATTGGAAAGAGTTAACTAGCTATTAGGTGTCTGTCTTTCCCTACAGATTAGCTCGATTCATACGACTAGTTGCATCCACTTTCAGGCAGTATAGGATTAAGTACGGACCGTAAGAATACGGCTACCCGGGTTACTTGAGGATGAAGCCTTACACAGAGTGCTCTAAACCTCCCACTCTGCTAAGGAAATTCAGACCGTTTACTGGCTATCTACATTTCCTTACTGAAAAATGGCTAATCATTTTTGGAGAACCAATAGTCTATCTGAAAAATCGACCGTGACTCTATCCTAGTGTCGTCCCTCTCTCACTTTGCAAATAAATAAAAAAATGTAGGGGTTACTCTCCAAAATAAGATTTTTTCCTTACATTTATTTTTGGGTCGAGTTTTCTTTAGCAGTCCCAAATTTTAGGTAGTTGTCGCTTGGTTTGAATATTTCCAATAAATCACCTATCGAGTGTCCAATTTTCTTTTTAACTTATGTGAGTAAAAACAAGGAAGGAGATCGGAAAAGCCAATGCGCGATTAAACACAATGATGCATGCAATGGTTAGAGATGCATACCTTATTGCCAACACTCTACATGCAGGGCAATCCATGCAGAATTTAAATACAGGAAAAATAAACTAACCTATATGATGCAAGTGAACTGTCCTAACAATAGCTTCTATTAACGGGCAAGAACCAATTAAATTTGACTAAGTCCAATTACGCTCTATTCTATAGGTACATAAATTCTTGTTAAGGGTTTTTGGACCTAATTAATTACCTCGCTCAAGCAAATTAATTAAAGCAATCAATAGGTATCTCACATAATCCGCATGAAACAAAGAAAAATAAGGCAATGAAAAATAAAACCGGTAAGGTCCCCCAAGTCCACCGGCACTTAGCGAAATAGACCCCACACCAAATGAACATCCTTTTACAAGATTTAAATAATAGAAATAAATAAAAGAAAGTCTATTTTTTTTCAAATGCTTGGTCTCCTTCAAATCTTCTTCTCCTCTTCTTACGCTACCCTGCAGTTCTGTGAAGAATCAAGCCGCCTCAGCTTCGCTTACATGCGCCAGCTCTCCTAAGAAAGTCGCCCTCGCTCGTCAGGCCTCCGCAAGAAAGAGGAAATAAAAAATGTGTAAGAAACACAATTATAAAAATATGAGCACAAATGAGTAAAATAAATACAATAAATATGAACAATGAAATAATGTCAAAAAATATAAACAAAAATTTACAACCAAGAATACTAGGTAAAAAGAGAAACCAAACTACCCTCGTCATGCCTCCTCAGCAACGACGTCATTTTGTTGAAAGGGTTTTTTTCGGTGTTTTTATTTATGTGAAATAAATGTGCAAGCCGTGTCGTTGCAACCCAAATAATCCCTCACTAAAAAAATTATATTTCTTCTGAACTTGAAATAATTATAAAAATATGGTAGGAGAATTTTCGTTGTTTAATTTATCTGTATAGAAATAGAATCGAACTCAGGGAGGCTACAAATCCCGAGGGTTATTATAATAATTTAAGAAATCAATTAGTAGAAAAAGGAACTCAAAGGAAACAATCATGGTTTTTTAGGATTTTTATATTTTTATATTTTTTTGATTTTTTTATTTTTTGATTTATAATTTTTATGTCTTTTAGTTTTGCTAATTTTGAATTTTCAAAAATATAATTTTCAAAATAATTTTTTACAAAAAGGAAAAGCCACTTTTTAGATTTTTCAAATATGTAAAAAATGCTCAAAAAATATCCAAATAAAATATTTTTGCATTTTAATGATTTTTTACCGTTTTTGTAATTTTTCAAAAATTTTAGATTTTTTAGGATTTTCAAAATGAATAAAAATAGAGAATAATGAAAATAGTGAACATACAGGACAAATTTGCAATTTAAAAATATAAAATAAAATCAAAAGTTTCTGAAATTATTTATCCTAAAAATTAGAATGAATTATCTAAAAATAAGAAGTGAAATTATAATTTTTAGATTTTTGAAAATAATTATTGTGTGAAATTTGTATAAAAAAATAAAATGCACAAAAATAAAATTAATCTATTTTTTTGAAAATTTTTATGTAATCTTTGAATTTTATGATTTTTCAAAGTTCAAACAAGGAAAAATACAAAGTTTTTGATTTTTTAACAATATCAAATGGCAAAAATGCAATGAAAAAATTACTATAGACAGAACAACTAAGCAAGAGATAACACTAATTTTTGTAAAAAATATTGAGCATAAATGTTATTTATTTCAATGAAAAGAACACGCAATTTTAAAGTTTGAAAATACAGGGACTGAAACGTAATTTCTACAAAGTTTTTGCATAAAAAATAATAGGAAATAAAAACAGGCTAGAAATGTAATTTACCTAGGGTGTGCGTGCAACGGACGTGACTTGAATGCTGGCAGGAACGCTTGTGCAAAATCAGGAACTCTAGGGGGCTTTATTGTAATTTTCCCCAAAAATAAATTTAAGGTTGAACCGGGAGCTTCCTTCGTTTCCACGTAAGGGGAGACGATGCCACCTCTCTTTCTTCCTCGTTCAAGCTCGGCAGTCGCGGCCATTGGCAGCAGCACAGATGGGCAGCGATTATCGCAAGGGGGGTTCTTAGGCTGAAGGTCGGCGGAGATCGTGCGCGATGTGGACGGTAGTGGAGCTCGCGACATTCACGCTGGTTGTAACAAAGGGTTCTAGTGTCTATACTTGCTGAAGGCGCGACTTCAGAGAGCTCTCGCAAACGGAGATCGATCGGCAGGTAAAGGCTGGCTTCGATGGGGCGGCGCCTGCGCGGTCACGACGGTGGGTGAGAGACAGTAGCGCGGGGACGGTGGAGACGCGTGGAGAAGAAGGCTGGCGAGTCGCACGGCCTAGCACGACTGAGGAGCGGCTGGTGCGAGGATGAGGTCTCCAGGCGGGGGCAGGGATGCGACCATGTTTTGGCTAAGGCAGACGGCAGATCAGTAGTCGGGAGTGGCCGATCGCTTGCAGAAGAAGGTGGCCTCATGTGGATGATGGTACTGGGTCTCCTGCGGTGGTCTCGCACGGGTGGACGCAGGGGCTGACGGCGGCCAGAGATGCTCCTCTCCAGGAGCATGGCGACATGTACTGTCGGCGGTTGGGGAGGGCGATGCCTGCTTCCTCTTTTTTTTTTTACAGAATAACAGATGTAATCAATTTTTTTCAAAATACATATACCTGAAATAAAACAAATACGACGACTCGAGCATGATGGCTCTGTCAAGAAATAAAAATAGAGATGTGAATGGTTTTGCATCCCGTGAAATGGAAGATAGATCCGAGTCTCCGGTCACTGTGCGTGACAAGGGTTGAGTACTTACGTGAGGTAAAATGTGAACATGGAGAGATCGAGAAAATGATTACAAAATCAAAATCGAGGGCGGATCGAGTCATGATGGTTGATTAAAAAATGATTAACTAAGATTTAGAAATAAAAATGACAACGATTAAAAACACAAGAAATTAAACTATGTTAACTTAGATTAGAAAAAATGAGAAATAAAATAGATCTCACCATGGGAGTGGATGGAAGCTGTGATGGACTCGACGAGGACAGACTCGCTGTCGCCAGACGGCTCAGAAGCTAGGCACCTCTCTATGACAAGAATACTCCTGGAGAATAGGCTTCTCTCACCAAAGATTGATCGAGTTGGAGTGAGGGAGGAGGAGCCAGATAAATAGAGGAAAAAAATTTTGAATTTTATTTTTCAAAATTTTAATGGAGAGGAAAAGAAGTGAGGAGGTTAATGGTGGATAAAATTATTTACATTATCTACATAATTAATTAATTAATTAATTTCATCACTTTATTAAATTAGATAATAAATGTTAATTAATTATTTTTTAGTGAGGGTTATTAAGGAAATCAATTATATACATATATTATATACATATGGCACATTATATACATAGTTAAATAAGAAAATTAGTTTATTTTATGTTTTTAATTTTTTAATTTTTATTTTAAATAAGGGATTTTTACCCAGCAGACCGTATAAATTTTTTAAAATGCCTCTACGACCTTTTGCACAACGTAATTACCCCATCAACCATGTAAATTACCCCAAGAACCCTCACGGGCTTAAAACATATTACCCAGAGGGCTCATGGGGTAAGAGTTGGCAAGTTTACGGGGTCGAGGGGGGAATTAGGTTGTTTTGAAGGTCGTAGAGACATTTTAAAACGTTTATAGGGTCTGCCTAGTAAAAATCCCTTTAAATAATTATAAAAAATATTTACAATTATTTACAAATACAATATGTATAAAATAGATAAATATATAATATATACAATAAAGAAATGATAAAATTGTAAAAACCACCCCAGAAAACTGTCTTTCAAATCATAACTCTAAAAATTTATTATCTTTAAAATGGCGGTGGTTTCATAATTTTTAGAATATGTATTTCATCATCTTTATTCATTTATTTTGGTTCAATTCGAGTTCATAAGGAGCCGGAATTGGTCTTTCAATTTATCGCTTTATGGCCTTTTCCAGATGTGGTTACTTTATTCTGCACAATTTTTTTATTTTACAATTATTTTTATTTTGTTTTGAAAATTATTTAATTTAAGGTCAATTTATGTACAAATAAAATAATATAAGTTTTATACAAATATATACAGAATAAATGAGAAGCATTTACAAAACATATATTTTTAGGATTTTCTGATTAAGGACCCTATCTCTCCCTACTTTATTCATGGTCGATCAGGTCATGTCTTCGCCTTCTCTCGGGGTTCGGGACAGCCTGTATCTATTACATATATACATCCTTTTTATTTTTCTTTATTTTTCCTTTATTTATTTATTTATTTTAGGTTAAAATAATAATATATATACAATATTTACACACATATACATGTTAGTAAGAATATAGATTTAGTATTATATACAGGTATTTTATAAGGGATTTTAAGCTAAAATAAATGAATAAAGATGATGAAATATAGATTCATCACATTCTATCTTCTCAGTGCGTCACCGACATCGCCTCACAACAGCATCCAGGAGCTCTACCACCTTCATCCAGCACGGGCTCCACCTCGACACGACGTCGACCATCTTCATCTTCATAGACTACAGCTCCCCCATGCTCCACCGCCATCTTCATCAATGCACGAACCACACCGGAGCTGCCTCGCAGTTGTTTGCCTCCATTGGCCTTATCGCCCACTCAAGAGGCTTCTCTGCTCCGACACCATCTCACTCCAAGGTCTCTCCGCCACGCCAGCCGCCCGCCTCCGCATGCCAACCACCGTCCTCCACTGGGCACGATTCTCGATGCCCCAGCTCACGCGCACAACACGTGAGTTGGGGGAACGTCTATACAAGACACCGTCATGTGCCTAACATGTGCGTAGAGGGGGCAAATTGCACCAAAGCCCCTAGAGATGCGCCAATTTGCTCAGCTACACTCGCCAATCCACGACACATGCATATCACATGTTACTGAGAATTTTGCATAAAAACCCTTCGGGGATTACGCAATTACTATTTAGTCCCTTCACTGCATTTCTTTCATTTATTTAATTATTGTAATTGTGAAAAGACCCAAGTGTTTCACTTATTATTTAAACTACATTATCACATCATTTATTATTACAAAAATATCATTTTATTCTACTACTAATTCTCTATATCGTGGCGTGTATGTGATATTTTTATACTCTTTGGTTAATTAATAATTAATATTTCTATGAACATTTTCATATTTCACCTAATCTGCACTCTAAAATTCACAGATAATTAACCATCACTCTAAAAATTATCAAAAATTTATAGATAATAGAATTAATTGTGATTTACATTGTGCCCAAAAAGAATTGTATTTGCATACATATTTTGCTCTATAAAATCATTTTGTGTATTTCATTTATTAATTTTTAATATGCATTAAATTCAACATTTTCAAGATTTAGATTTTTCGAGATAGATCACCCAATGACATATCTTGAATAATTTTATTTTATGAAAATAAGTAGATTTAATATTTGTTATATTTAATTATTGAAATGTCTGCATTCATTAATTCATAAAATATTTATTTTGCATCCAAAAATTCTAAAAAATACAGAGAATTTATTTCATCATGATTCACATCTCGGCCAAGTTACATAATTTTTAGACATTATTCGAAAGAAAATTATATTTTAGTCCTCGAACTTTGCTAATTTGCATTTAATTCATTCAATTGCATTAAAAAAATACAAAAAAGATCTCTTTAGAGACCTGATTCTAGATCGACTATAAATCAACCTAAGGAGACATTGGCCTCCCTGAGTTCGACCTTGGACTTACCAAGTAAAAAAATTAAATTGACCAATTGCTTTTAGTAGACACATTAATTAAGTGATTTTTGATTAATCCAAACCGGCTACAACAAAAATTTAACGTTAATTCAACATAATTAACAAGGGTAATTTTTGCGTTCTTTAGTCTCACCACTAGATTTTGGCAAGTTTCATTGTATGCAAAATAACCACATATGCATCTCATGGCGCCAAGTATTTTCCCATTTTTTTGTTCGAATACATGTTGTTCTTCATTCTTTTACATCTGATTATGACACAATATTTTTTAGTCATATTAGCGCACATTTTGGTCTCTTGTTAGTTATTTGCGATATAGATTTGCAACGTGACAAGGTCGTGGCTTATGCGTCTCGACAATTGAAAATTCATGAGAGAAATTATCCTACTCATGTTCTTGAGATGGCCGCGCAGTTATTTTTGCGTTGAAGTTATGGAGACATTATCTGTATGGAGAGAAATTCAAGGTGCCTACTGACCATAAGAGCCTTAAATATCTTCTCTCAGAAGGACCTGAATATGAGGCAACGTAGATGGTTAGAATTATTGAAAGATTATGACTTCTCTTTGGACTATCATCCAAGAAAAATTAACGCAGTGGTAGATGCACTCAGCAGGAAATGTGAAGCTAAATTTGCTTGCATGATATTGCAATGGAAGTCCGTCAAGGATTTTGTTCAGTGGAAGCCTTTTATAGATGAGATCTGTGATATTTTTGTTGTTGGACTGCAAATTCACTCAGCATTGATTGAGAAGGTGTTGTTAGCACAAAAAGTTGATCCGGAATTATCACAGATGGTTGAAGCATCGAAGAAGCCTTCTAGTGAGTTGTCGATAGCAATCGATGGGGGGTTGAGATTTAGAAATCGATTATGGGTTCCTAATGATCCAGAGATTAAAAAAGAGATCTTAAAGGAGGCACATAGTTCAATGTACTCTATCCATCCAGGGAGTACAAAAATGTACAAGAACTTGAAAAGAAACTTCTGGTGAAAAAATATGAAATGAAAAATTGCAGAGTTCGTTTCTAGGTGTCTTGTTTGTCAGTGAGTAAAGATTGAGCATCAAAGGCCATTTGGAGAATTACACCATTTGGACCTGGCAGAATGGAAGTGGGAGCATTTTACCATGGATCTTTTAATAGGTTTGCCTCCCACGAAGGGTGCCAAATATGATTCTATATGGGTGATTGTAGATCGAATGACTAAACCGGCACACTTTTTACATGTATAGTGTGGTCAGTATATAGAGAGTCTGGCAAAGTTATATGTTCATGAGACAGTGAAGCTGCACGGTGTACATGTATCCATTGTCTCAGATCGGGATGCACATTTCACATCCAGATTCTGGAAGAGCTTGAATGATGCATTGGGTACAAATATAAAGTTTAGCACATCTTTTCACCTGCAGACTGATGGGCAGTCAGAAAGAACCATTCAGACATTAGAGGATATGCTTATATCTTGTGCTTTGGACTTTGCACGAAATTGGGATTTTCATCTTCCACTTGTTGAATTTGCTTACAATAACAGTTTCATTCTAGTATCAAGATGGTCCTATACGAAGCTCTATATGATAGACCATGCCGTTCTCCCTTATTCTTGGATGATGTGGGCGAAAGGAAAGTCCTAGAATCAGAAATTATCTTAGATATTACAAATAAAATTGATATTATCAAGAAGATGTTGTTAGCTGCTCAAAGTAGGCAGAAAAGCTATGTTGATCATCTGAGGTGCGATATTAAATTTGAACTGGGTGATCATGTCTTTATCAAAGTCTCTCCAATGCATGGAGTTGTTCGCTTTGGTAGAAGAGGAAAATTGAATCCAAGATATGTAGGTCCTTTTATGATCACCAAGAAAATTGGTGAAGTTACTTATCAGGTGGATCTCCCTCCTCAATTCAAGAATATACATGATGTATTTCTTGTTTTGATGCTAAAGAGATGTAGTTGATCCCTCGCATGTGATTGAGCATGAGTTTCCTGAAGCGCGGACGGATCTAGCTTACGTAGAAGAACCAGTCAAGATGATAGATTGCAAGGAAAATCAATTACGACGTCAGTTGTTCCCAGTGATCAAGCTCTTATGGAAATACCAGAAGCGTGAGGAAACTACTTGGGAGTTGGAGGAGGAAATGCGGGTCAAATATCCCGAACTTTTTGGTAAGTTCTTAGACACATAATTTTGGGATAAGATTTTTTTAGTGAGGAAGATTATAACAACCACTAAATTTTAGTATACAAAATAATAAAATTATCACTTAGTTAAAAATAATAATTTAATAGAATTAATGAAAATAGGGGGCGGATATGAGGCAAGATCAATTCAACATCAACCACTTCATACGCAGATCTCTATTTTAGGATTGAGTGAGTCATCTCCCTACGTACAAGAGAGTGAGGGCAAGAGAGACAGAGACAACTCTCTACACGCACAAGAGGGAGAGAGAAGAGAAATACAACTATATCACCTTCCTTCTTTAGCTGAGTTTAATCGGCATCCCTAATCAACTACCCTTGATCGGAGGAGAATAATCACGGTGCCGAAAACCCACCCGAGTAGTTATTCCTCGCGGATACGGTATGTGTTCTATCATGCATCGTTCTCAATTTTCATCTCCCTCCTTGGATTCGTATATATTAATCATGCATCGATATCATTTTTTTGTAGTGATTCTTTGACAACATGTATTCCCTGCTCACATGAATTTACGACTTCAATAATCGTACAGATGTTGTCGATTACAACTCTTTGAAATTATTACTTTATATCCTTCTATGATTGATAAAAAAAATCCTATTTGGCATATCCCATCCTTATCGCCTCCTCCTACTTATCATGCTTGAAGGGTAATCATTGTTGCAGTATCTACTTATCATGCTTGAAGGGTAATCATTGTTGCAGTATGTTAATGTCTTATTCAGTAAACATTGATTTCAATAACTGGAATTAGATATGAGGTGTTACATAGATAAAAATTACTGGATCGTTTCGAAAACATCAGATATGTATCTCTTGCGTCAGACACCATAAATTATCTAATGGTTTAGATGCATTTATTAGATATAGAAAACAATTTGAGTGGCAACTTCAACATCTTTTTAGAATATAAAAATACCCAATGTCAGATTAATTGGAGAAATAATAGCTAGTTATACGAGTAAACCTACTCATTATTGTGTGGGAAAAAAAGAAGAAAAGAAACTGTGAAAATACCCAATGTCAGATTGATTGGAGAAATAATAGCTAGTTATACGAGTAAACCTACTCATTATTGTGTGGGAAAAAAAGAAGAAAAGAAACTGTGAAAATACCCAATGTCAGATTGATTGGAGAAATAATAGCTAGTTATACGAGTAAACCTACTCATTATTGTGTGGGAAAAAAAGAAGAAAAGAAACTGTGACGTGAGAAGATAAGGAATAGGACTAGAGATGAAGATAAGGAATAGGACTAGAGATGAGCATTGGGCTGGGCCGGGCCGGCTCAGCCCAAAGCCCAGCCCAAAAAGCTTAGCTCGGCCTAGGCTCAAATGAACATTGGACCGAGCTTGGGCTCAATATTTAAGCCTAAAATTTTTTTGGGCTAGGCTCGAGCTTGGCTCAGCTCAGCCTGACCCGGTTCGAATAGGGCCTAAATCCTTTCCCACATCCTACACACATGAAAACTCCCATCTATTTCATGCGCACTCTCTTCTTGTATCACGTCTTCAAAATGTTTATAAAACAAGAAAGTCAGGCATGTGACATATGAGTTGATGATCATTGAATTTCAATATAGAATTGATTTTCCTTAATTAATCTTTGGTTAAGATTCTGTTGGTTATTTTTGAATTTGTTAGTATTTATTTTTTCAATCATAACATTTTCTATTATTGATCCTTTACATGTAGGGTCTGGTGCACCTGTTGTTGTTAACTAGATAAATTTGTTTCACTCTTTCAACTTCTATACATGAGAGACATTCACGGTATCTAGCATTGAGTGCACGTGTGTAAAATGAGAAATCCTCGGATTTGGTAGAATTGAATGTTAGTTGTTTCACAAGTATTATGGCACATGTTTTAAACAATTTTGGCTTGTGTAACTTGAGTTGAGATTATTTGAAACAAAATACTCAAAGCTAATAATCTCTAATGGGTGGAGATGGGCCGGCCCGGCCCAAGAATTGAGCCGTACTTGGGTTTGGGCCGAACGAAAAAAATTTACGGACCTAAGCCCGACCCACGATCCGAATTTTTTAAACGGACTTGGACCTGAGCCTTTCAAGGTCCGACCCATGCTCATCCCTAAATATAGGACTCTTATCACATAAGTGCATACGCATATAATTGGATGGGAGATCACTGATACCGACATGTCTAATTCTTTTTTGTTTTGTTTCACTGTTTAAACATAGGGCTTATTTATGCATTCCATTCATAAAACCTTAGTGTACCTTTATGATCACACGTGTTTAAACCACCAATGATAGTCCACTGGATTCCTTCCCTAAGATCAAGTTACGGATAACCTTTGAGAGATATAGTCATATCATATGTGTACCTTGAGATCCTCTGCCCCCACTTGATTACACAACTCCATCTCATTCATATCTTTAAGGTCCTGTTCGGTTCGGGAATAAGCAGGAATAAAGATGGGAAATAAGGAGAATAAAGGTCTATTCTTTATTCGGCTTGAGGATAGGAATAAGGAGAATAAGGTGAAATAAAGGTAGGTAAAGTGGGATAAAGATAGGAATAAGAGAGAAATAAGATGGAATAATGGGGAATAGTCGTACCACTGGGAACCATGTCGGGAGGAGAATTGAGCCCTTATTTTAGGGCTTATTCTCCAACCAAACCCTTATTTTAGGGCTTATTCTCCAACCAAACAGAGCCTAAGGGCTTTTCTCCAAATCATGTGAAATCCACATGCTTTATAATACCTCTGAGTTACACCTAACCAAGGGGTGAGAACCAGGAACGTACAGGACAATCACGAACCACTGTCATAAAAAAACTAAACTCAGAGAATGTGAATTGTTAGTATATTTATAACTGCTAGGATTGTACTTAAATATGGAACTTTCATAGATGTGTTCGTATCAGGTTCCTATTAAATACTTCTTAATAACTTCCCTAACTGCAATATTATCAAGAGTTAGTCTAGTGACACGATAACAGTAAGCGAAGCTAAGTGCTACGCCTTGTGGTGGGAGCCACTTCTAAGTCCGATTACTGGATCCAATACGGGCATCAATGGTCTAAAGAGCCACCTTCCGGAGGCCTCAAGTTCAGTGGAACCTAGTGGAAAGTCTACCTATTGACTCAACGCTGATGTCATCACGATGTGTTTAATGTATGATCAAATGTGCAAGTGAAAGCCACTAGTACCAGCGAAGGGTGTTAATTGACCAACTTAGCTATAAGAGTGAGTTTAAGTGTATGTGTGCAACAATAGAGCATCATTATTGAGAATGTATGAAACCGTTATAAGTTTATGGGTATAACTGTATCGTCACCTTATGAATTTTTATCAAGTCGTCATTGAAATTTGTTTCTTTCTTAAAGCATGCTAAGCTTTTTGGCTTACGAGCATTCTTTTTCTCTCTTGTGGTTTGCCCTACCGCAGGTTCCTCGGAGGAGTAGCATATTGAAGCGATTAAGTGGCTGACGGAAGATTGAACATGTTCTCTTGGTAGTCATAGTTTTCCTTTTCACTGTTTGATTTTAGATGTACCCAAGGAACATTATGAGTTGTTCTGCTTAATTATCTTCGTTATTGATGTCTTTGAGAGATGTGACTTTGATCTTTGATTATGTCAAGTTGCTAAGTGATGATATCCATTTATTTGATGTATATCATGTGATTCCTTTATAACCTTTTTCGACTATCTTCTAGATTGTGGATTTGATACGCATTAGTAATCCCCGGATACTTCTGCTGGTCACACGGATCCGGGATGTTACAATGGGATCATTAAGTCATACATTAAACAAAAATTTTCTGAATCTTTACGAATCAATATAAATGCATTGCAGATTAATAAAAGGACAATCATGCATTTTCGATTCATAATTCAATTACAAAATACAAACAAGAAATGATTTATTTTGCAGAGCAACGTATTAGGGTGAGATCTAAGGAGGGTAAAGTAATAAACAAATTGTGGTAAACAAAATAGTATATAGATTAGAGATCACCGAAGCCCTTGACGGTCTATCCTTAGAGAGGATATCATCCCCACAATACTGGTGCATAAGTATGGACGATCTGCTCGCAAGATCCGATGGCACACGATCATCAGATCCAAAATCCGAATTGACTCTCCCGAGCCGAAACCGGAGACAGAGCAGAGCGCGCGTGCGTTTGTGATCCTCCATTCATCCTCTCTACTATTGCTACAAGATCTTGGGTGTGAACTCACATATAAGTCCATCAAAGTTTTAAAATTGCTAGATGTGGTATTGAAACTCCACCTGAACCCCTTTTGTTTTAAATTTGAGAATTCTCAACTTTCCCTCCAACACAATGGTTTCCCACTTGAAACCAATTTAGCTTCCCAATACAATTAAATAGGTTTACCAAGCTAAAACATAATTGTATTAAATACAACAAAAGATAATTGCATTGAATACAAGAAGTTCATCGAAACATGCCTTGCCATGGTGGAATTGTTTGTAGCCAGATTACGTTGATGATATCATGATATATAGTACGATGAACGACCACATAACACACTTGCATCAAGCATTAGAGAACTTAAGAACACAACTATTATTTGTTCACCTCATAATATTTTCTTTTATGTCAAACTTGGTCTTTTTCCTGGGTTATATTGTTTTTTGTTAATGGACTCAAGGTTGATACTTCCTAGGCTAAAGCGATTAAGAGTTAGTCAATACTATAAACTATCAATGTGATATGTCGTTTCCTTGGATTGGTCTTATTCTATCGTCGATTCATTCAAAATTTTAAATGCTTGTAATGCTTTGAAGATTCAATGCACTACAAAGACACGCCCATTTGGATCCCTACATCCAAAAGCTAGTTTTCATAAAATCTGTCGACCAATGCACCTGTTTAGCACTTCCGGATTTTCCAAATTTGTTGTGGTCAATTGTGATGCCTTACACATTGGAATATGTGTTGTCCTAAGCCATGAAAGATGTCATGTGGTATTTTTCAGTAAGAAGTTGAACAAGGCTCGAGCACCATATTCCACCTATGATGTAGAATTTTATGTTGCGATGCAAACCCATGATTATTTCAAACATTACTAAATTCAACATGAGGTTGTCCTTAACTCCGATCACGAGGAATTGCATTATCTAAACTCCCACAAGACCTTAATAAACTCCATGATAAATAGGTTAGTCTCATGAGGCATTGCATTATCTGAATTCCCTCAAGACCATAACAAACTCCATGATAAATAGGTTAGTCTCTGACCGACCATCAAATCCCTTTAATAATTTATCATTTTTAATTGTACCATGAGAATCCAACGATCTATCAAAAATAACCACATTGAGAGATGATGTGGAAAATCAAATCTCAATGTAGCTGAATATTTATTTACTTGGGTAAGTCCGAAGATCAAACTCAGGGAAATAATATGAGGGTCTAAAATTAATTTCCAAATAATCCAGATAATTACGTTTTCATAGAAGAAATATTTTTGGAGTTTTTGTATTTTTTGGCTTTTTATGGATTTTTAAAATACAAAATATAATTAATCAATTAAAGAAACATGATGCATGGATCTTACAAATATTTTAATGCAAGAAATATGCTATGCAAATTTGTGGAGCAGTAAATAAATAGATGCAATTTATCGATTTTAGATGATGAATAAAATGATGAAAGATGAATGATTAAGTGTTTTACATGAAAGAGGATCCAACACAGTTCAAATAGACATAAAGAATGTCAAAACCGACTACAATTGTGCGAGTTATGAGGAAACAAAGTCTAGGGATCAAAATATAAATAAAATAAATAATTATGCCTCAAAGATACCCTTGTGAGGCGTCTACATGCAATTCTCCTAATCTGCATTGGTATTTCTACAATTTATACCCGTGCGGGCGTGTTCTGGTGAATCAAGAGGCGGTAGGATACGATCACAAAATTCCCAAAGTCACGCATGTTGTGCGCATGACTGGATCTTCTTGCAAATTCTGATTAGTGCGAGGGCTCGAGCACAATTTCTCTCTCTTGCACATGGTACAAGTGAAGTGCTGGAGCTTCGGGTGGTGGAGTAGGCTCGGGTCCACGAGCCTCGCACGTGGCTACTCTGATAGTGTCGGGGCGACCCAAGGCACGAGGCTCAAGAATGTTCTGGATCGTCTGATGAAGCTTGATCTGATGACGAGGATTTGGGCATGAATGGATGGCTCGGATTAGGCGTGTTCTTGATCTGATACTTCCTGCACCTTTGACCTGGGGATTTTCTTCGTCGAAGTTCCTCTTCGTTGCAGCAAGTGATGGGTCTCCAGTTCTTCGGCCGACACTCAACCAGGGGTTGGTGGGGAGGAGGTGCTTTGTGTAACGCCAGTAAAGAGCACCTGATTTGCTTGGAAGATGGAGGAGAAGTGGGTTCCTTGCTCCGTTAAATGCCTGCAGAGGAATGAAAGGGCTCCTCGAGGATTGGTTGATGCATCGTCGAGCAACAATAACGAGGTCAAGGGTTGGTCTCGGATCACGCCTGATACTGGAGGTCTTTGTCAGAGATCTAAGGACCGTTGTCACCAGTCTCAATTTCTTGGCTCACTCCCTCTCTTTCTCTCCCGTGTTAGAACAGATGCGAATTGGCGGATGGTTTTGGGGGTAATTGAGAGGGGATTATATGGGTAGAAATGTAGGGATGTTGGGGATTAAGGTTGGGTACATGTAGTTGAAGATGACGGTTTGAAGCGATAAGGATTAGGTGGGTTCGGTGATCTGAAGATAGAGGCTAGATTAGGTTAGGGTTTGATCTGGTATAGACGTATGCGAGAGGGATTTCGGTTGGACTTGGGGAAGAAGATAAGGGAGATGGAGGTTCGATCAAAGGTGATCATTGGGTTCTCATGGCTGGAGAAGAGGATAAGGAAAGCTAGTTGAGCAAGGGAGAGTTAGGTCGGAGATGGAGGAATGGGTGGGCAGAGGCAACGATCGGGAGGAAGGGAAGAGATTACAGGTGTCGTTGGATCCTACGTGATCTAATGACAAAAAGGATTTCACGTGCTAGGCACGTGGGTGGGACTCGAGGATAGTCACGTGCTTCGCACACGAGGGAGAATAGAAGATGGCAGAAGTAACTATGGCCATTGGATCAACCTTGATCCAACGACACAGATGGATAGTGCTACATGACAATATGGGTGGTTTGACCAACTGAACAAGGTTAACTAGGTCTTAGGTGGACCAATCAGAAGATGACACATGGCTTTAACCATTGACCATGCATTGAACTGCAAAGAAAAATAAGAAATAAATAATGAATGGAATCCAATGCAAAACTGACCAAAACGAAAAATGTAGATCTAAGTGCATTCTACAATGTTCATGAAAGACTCAAATGCTACCTAACTCATGTGTGTGAGATGAGATTTTTTTGGTGATATTCTATGGATATAAAATGTCAATTTTTCTGTTTTGTATTTTTTATTTGATTTTCTATAGATGATTAATGCATGAGAAAAATCAAATATGATGTAAATTAATGCAATGGACTAAAATGTATATTTTTTGAATTTTTATGAATTAGAAACCGTTATAAAATGTGAGATATATACATATGAATTGGTCAACGAGCTTAAGTCAGAATTTACCTTTTTTCTTTGTTTTCCTAATTTTTTGAATGTTTATTTTTATGTAATTAGTTAGAATATGAAATGAAATAAAGAATTGAAAAAGAAAAGAGTCAAATATGTACATGAAACAATAGGTCAAAAATCAGTAAAAATGTATAATTTACAGTTAGATCTCAACATCTAATTTTCACAAATAAACTCCGATTCTTTTGAGTTTGGTCTTGATTTGTAGATAATTGAATGAACATTAATTCAAAAATGAGTAGAGTGAAATTGGATACTTTATGTGAGAGATGTCAACATTTGTTGCTTTTTGTCTTGAAATTAGGATTTGGGTTATGTACAAGTTAGTAATTTTTTTGGATTTTTCATTGATTAAGATTTGATATGTACATAATGGATCAGCTTCATGTTGATTGGATTTAGCATGAATTAATTACAAATACATTAAGTTAGGTGAAATTACATATGATTATGAATGCAGAATGTAATGCTAATTTATGCAAATTATTTACAAGTGCATGGATGTTAATTTTTTTATATAAACATGTGAATGAACCTAATTTCTCGGACGAACTCTATTGTCAGCTAATTAGAGAGATGGATCATATATTCATCAGCCTCTTAGAGGAATATACCTTTCACCTCAAGCACAAAGCAGAGACATTGAATCAAGTGTCAGATGCGTTAAGTAGGCATACCCATGTCTTAATCATGATGTCTATAATTATGATGGTGTTTGATACTCTCAAGATCTTCATCATACCGAACCATGATTTCGATTCAATTTATGATGGTTGTGTTGACAATAGATAAGGTCCGACATTCACCTACATTCTTCACGAGGGATTTCTATTTAAGATACATCTATTGTGGATTCCCGCCACTACCCTTCTAAGAACCTTATTTTAGAACTATACAACGGTGGATTAGTTGAATGCTTTGGGATGGATAAGACCTTGACTCTACTCTGAGAGCATCTTTATTGGCCTCAATTGCGAAAGGATGTTACTCAATTTATGCAAAAATATCAAACTTGTCAAACATTCAAAAGACATGAGTAAAACACTGACTTTTCCACCTCTACCGATTCTTATTTGACACTGGTAAGACATTAATATGAATTGTGTGCTAAGCTTCCGTCTCACCGCTAGATTTTGGCATGTTTCATTGCATGCAAAATAATCGCATATGCATCTCCTGTCGTCAATGTATTTTCCCATTTTTTGTTCGACAACACGGTGTTCTTTATTCATTTACGTCTGATTATGCCACAATATTTTTGAGTCATATTAGCGCATGTTTTGGTCTCCTCTTGGTAGTTATTTGCAATATAGCCTTGCATATTATCCATGGACTTGTAGTCAAATCGAAGTGGTAAATATATCTTTAGGGGATTTATTTCGATGTCTTGTAGGGGACACTACGTCCAGATTGGATCTAATTCTTCTCCAAGTCGACTTCATGCATAATAGGTCAGCTACCGAAGTCTTGGTCGGCTCCTAACCTACCTCCATACTGAAATCCACACTAAATTTCAAGCCATGTCCCAAAAATACCATGCCTAATCCAACATATACCTTTGAGAGAGTGAGTTTAGAGTTGGAGAATTCGTGATGGTCCATCAAAAAACAGAGAAGTTCCCTTTGAGTGCCCACCAAATAATAAGTGCTTCAAAATTAGCCTTTTCAGAATCCTTAAACAAATTGGAAAAAATGCGCATCTTCTGGATATGCTGCTAGATATCTGGACTTCACCAGTTTTCAACATCTCCGACCTTTTCATATATCATGGAGACGGCTAGTTTGATGAGACCATGTCGATTGATCATGCCTAGCCTTTTGTCCTAATGCTAGACTCTCATCGTCACTGATGCAAATGAGATAGAATATATTGTAGACGTTCGAGATATGACCACTAGACAAGGTCTATTTCGATGTTTGCTTAGTCAAATGGTAGGAATGTTCACTGACGGATTGCACATGGATTGACGAGGAAGAACTTTGACAAATCCGTCCTAATTTACTCCACAATATCTCGATGGAGCGAGATTCTTAGCAACCTGTGGGAGTCGATGTAACATAGGAGTTGTTCTTTCTGGGTCATCTTCCTTCATTATTATTTTTAAATCTATAATCTGGCTGATTTAACTTATTCGGGTATATTAAGAGGCCCGTTATAAAAGACTTATCTTTTTAATGTTATTGCTTTTATTTATTCAGTCTTATATTTTTTTTGGTTATTTATTTATTAGGAAAATGCTATGTACCTAAATGCCCCTCAAATAGAAAGAGAAGGCATTGAAATACTATAACAGAATTCATTTTACTACAAAGTACAAACTAAGCAAATGGTGTGATAAGGAAAGCTTTTTTTACAATATAAGTAAAATATGGAATGACTTTTCTTCATGTAGAGGTACATTTATTTTCATCTAAGATGTTATTACTAACTAATTAACAAAGAAAGTTATAGAAGAATAAAATAAGATATTGTACAAATACTTCTAAGAAATATGTTGTAGCGAGGTTCTGTGACATTGGATTTTATATTTGCAAAATAAAAATATTGATTATGAAGATTCACTACTATAAAACTAGTTTAGAACAATGAATAATTTAAATATTTAATGTCGTATGTTTGATGTCAAATATCTAACAACCAATATTATTTGTTGCAAGTTGTCTTTTGTATTTGTAGTTGGCAAGGATTACAACAATAGTTATCCATTGATTTCTATTTAAAAATGTGTACCGATCATTGCTAATTCAGTAACGATTGCAAGAAGAAGTCATCGATTAACGGTTATTATATGATTCAATGTTAATAATATAACAACAAATATGATATCTATTGCAAAGGCTACCTCTCCATCAAGTTCCAAGACTACAATCTCACCATAGACTATTACCGCCTGCCTTTCCTCGTTGGAAGAGGATCCTCTGCTGTAGAGGGTATTGCAGCAGAGGTGTTGTAAACCTCAATAAATTTTTTTTGTGATTTAGATTCTAAAATCCAACCTTATAGATTGAATCTTAGGTTAATGTTCTATATATCTTCCAAATTTCGCTTAAATACGATATTATTTGCTATTTTATCTTAATGGTCAAACAATCGGTCAAGATCTAAGCAACTTGAACTCCATTTAAAAAAGATCCGAATCTTGAACTATTAAGATAAAATAGCAAATAATGTCGGATTTAAGCGAAATTTAGAGGATATGTATAACATTAACCTATACAGCAGAGGTTGGATTTGTTATTGGTGTTGTAAACCTCAATAAATTTGGAGGATTTAAGCGAGGTTGGATTAACCTATACAGCAGAGGTCGGATTTAAGCGAAATTTGGATTTAAGCGAAATTTGGATTTAAGCGAGGTTGGATTAACCTCAATAACATTAACCTATACAGCAGAGGTCGGATTTAAGCGAAATTTGGAGGATATGTTATTGGTGTTGTAAACCTCAATAAATTTGGAGCAAATAATGTCGGATTTAAGATTCAATCTATAAGGTTGGATTTTAGAATCTAAATCACAAAAAAAAAATTTATTGGAATTTACAACACCTCTGCAATACCCTATACAGCAGAGGATCTCTTCCCTTCCTCGTTATCGTCGGCCACCCACCCCGCAATTCCTCTCCATCGGTCAAGAAAGCCATCCATCATAGAACAGCTTCACTGGATATCCAGGAGATGGCTCGGTGCCGATAGCTATGTATTCAACGCTGGCCAGTGGTGGAATCGGGATAAAACAGTAAAGACGTGGGAATCCAGACCCTTGTATTTACAATATATGTGGTAAAATTCCACAGCTGATTATTCCCTAATTTTATACGATGTGTAATTGGAACTCTCAGGGGGTTCTACTTTCAGGATGGCAAGCAAGTGAACATACAATGGACATCAAGGAAGCATTCAGGAGGACGTTGCAGACATGGAAGCAATGGATTCTTCAGAATCTGGATCCTAAGAAAAGCTGCATCTTCTTCCGAAGCTACTCTGGGGCGGAACTAGTATGCATTATGGAGGGGTCATGGCCCTTCCATGATTATTATGCATCACTTATATAATATACTAAGTTTTTAATACGGTCCCTCCTTAATTGTATTATAATTAATATTGTTAGAGAAATATTACAGAATCATTAAATGGTTAAGTGGTAGAGTGGCAAAGCTATTATTTTAAAGAGTAGGGTTCGAATTTTATCTTCATCAATTTTACTTTCTTTTATATGGATTATCTAATCATTTCTAAAGTATTAAAATAATTTGATAGAAAATTGTATCGAGTGAGGAGTGGAACTAGTTTACATTATAATCCCCCCCCCCCATTATTATTATACGTCACTTATAAAATGTATTAATCTTGTAATATGACTCCTCCTTAATTGTATTATAATTAAAATTGTTAGAAAAATTTTATTGAATTATCAAATGGTTAAGTGGTAGAGTGGAAAGGCTAAATATTGGATACCATGGTTCAAATCTTATCTCCATCGATTTTACTTTCTTTTATATGGTTTATCCAATCACTTCCAAAGTATTAAAATAATTTGATATAAAATTGTATTCGAGTTTATTTATCTCTTCCATTATTTTTTACTCTTTATAAATAAAATAAATTTTATTGTTTCCTTATAACCATGAACTTTTTTGTTTCAAAATTTCATTTGATAATTTAGCCTTTTTAGGATGGATTTAGATAGGCTTAAATTAGTATATTTATCCAATTTTTAAAATAGCCACGGAAAATACCAATTTATGTGAAATTCTAACATTAATAATATATTTAAATTCTACATTTATCAAGATTGAAAGAGGTTCATTTTAAAATTATTAATTCTATTTAAAAATAGCGTTTAAATATACATCGATTTTTCTATTTTTTAAGCATACATAATAGTTGTATACTCGACCTCTCCTTGATGAAATTCCTGGTTCCGCCCTTGCTCCAACATCTTTCAAGCAAGTACACCCGATCAAAGAAACTGAGATTGGGAATAAGAATAGTGAACAAAGTTAGAATCATAACTATCTTTCTGACCCTAATCATGCAGGGGTGGGTCATGGAATGAAGGCGGACGTTGTGATTATTTTCTGGGTCGGAAACCAACTACATAGACTTGGTGCATGAGCCATGGGAACAACCATATTCCATCTGACACAATTGAAGAGATCATGAATGTCTCTGAGATATACGTGAAGTTCCTGAACATAACATATCTCACAGAGTTGAGGAAAGATGGCCATCCTTCCGTCCACCGTGAACCCGGCATGCCGGTCCCTTCTCCGAAGGACTGCAGCCACTGGTGCCTCCCCGGAATACCAGATATCTGGAATGTGGCGTTGACAAGGAGAAACCTTAGCAGATGCCAAGACTGTTGAAGAATTCTTAGCTGCAGTGTACAAAAAACAATTAACCGGTGAAGAGTGTTTCTGAGATAGAGCAACTACGAAATTTTGTAATTAATATGTGTAATCTTCGGTTTGTACAACCTAAAATTCAAGGTTCGGTGCCATTGTCTAGTTGCTGGACCTGGACCTGTCCAGCCTCCCGGCATCCCATGGGACGTCATGCTCAAGCTCAACGCGTACAGGTCCTTCTCCGAGGCCTCGCCGCTCCTGCAGTTCACGCACTTCACCTGTGTGCAGGCACTCCTGGAGGAGCTCGTCGGCTACTAGTGCATCCATGTCATTGATTTCAAGGTCGGCGTTGACAGGCAGTGGTTTTCGTTCCTATAGGAGCTCTTCTGGCTTGCACCTCGTGAAGCAGCTTTCTATGAAGATTGTCATCTTCACGGAATGGGCGGCTGGCGACGAAGCAGAGGAAGAAGTGCTGGCGGAGGAAGAGAAAGGGGGGCTGAAACAGATGCCTTTCTGCATCTGTTTAATTAACATAAATTTCGATTAATTGATTCATGAAAATGCATCGAAAAATTCAATAGGATTTATTGTTTGATCCGCAACAAGTGATATATCCGTGAAAATGCAAAAAATTTAGCGATTTGATGGATGCATGAAGGTGTAATTAAGAGAGAGAAATTATGAAAAGAAAGGAAGAAGAACAAATGAGGAAGAAGATGAAGAAGAAGTTTGGACAATTATGCCCCTCTTAACTGCACTATAGTTTAAAAAAACCATGGTTGAGTTCAACTCATTGACGGTTAAACTAACGGAGGGGCACAAGTGATAGAGCGGCAAGAAGTCAGGGGCACAACTGATATTCCCAAAAAAGGAAGGGCATAACTGATATTAGAATATCTCGGAGAGGCACAACTGATAAAAACCCTTTCTTTGTTGGTTTAGTCTGCCCTAACTAACTATCCTATTCGGTATTGTTCGAATGATCGTGTTTAATCGCTCCATCCTCGATTTATAACTGCTTAGTCAGACACCTCCTCTCCCTTCCTCGGCTCATCTGATCCACATCATCCCACTTTTCATTATTGTGTCATTTCTCAGCTTGTCGAAACCAATGTTTTCTCATCCAGCATACTCTCTTCCTTCCTTAGCTCTCTTAAATTACTCCATCCAACACCTTTCTTTGTCTTCCTTTAATGAGAGTCCTCCATCTGCATTTGATTTTTGGAAACCCGAATATATTGTTGTAGCTGTAAGAAATTATATGCATACAACTACCATATATGGTAGTTGCCAACTTTATTTTTATTTCTTATTTTTGTGGCTCATGATTAATTGTGAAAGGATGCATCAATTTGGGAGGTTGCTTTTGGTGGTTACCTTAATGGATAGGTAACCATCATATTATATATATATGGATTGGGGTCCCCTCTCCCTCAACTAATGAATGCAAGAGGATCCATTACTCAAGCATATTAGACAAGAGTTGAGAAGGAGAAGGAAATCCCATCTTCATCACTTCATTTCCGCTGCGATGACTTCCGGTAATTATTTAGCATGAAATTCTATCTTTAAGATTAAGTTAATAGACTATCAGGTTATTATATCTATCAATTTGTATCAGAGCAAGTTTTATTTAGTCGATCATGAAGTCGATAATTTTTTTATGCCTTTGCCTGATTAATTGGAACTCGGTATTTCGAGGATGGAACTCGATTGTCGGGATTTAAAGATATGAATATCTTTTATTAGTTGCCATTAAGTTGTTGTTTTCTAAAGGAATAGTACGGATCTTTCTTGTACTATTAGTTGCTATTAGATATATTTTTTCCCATCACCACGTTGGATTTCACGAATTAGACCATTCATATAATGGTTTTACTCGTCCAGAGTTGGTGTTTGGATAACATAATATGTATCCTTTTAGAGTTGTATTAAATCAGAGCTTTTAGATATACATTTTAATATATTTGATACACGTGCTTAATAAATGGTATGATATCAGATCTTGAGCACTCGTGGGCATATGTTCCCTTTTAGATACACGTGCTTGTTTTAATCCATACGCATATGGAATGGTAATTTTCGGAAATATGAACTTGCACATGCCAACTAACTTGGAGGTTTGGAACCGACTTCTGCAATCTAAAGTTTATCCGTGAAATTATTGTTGTAAAGTTATTTGCCATTGGATGTTAATATTTTTTTATTATGTTGATTACAAGAAGTAATCCATCCGGATTAACAAATCGGAAGTCGTAATCAACCATTGATTTTATTTATATATAGAATTTTGTTGGCATTTTTTTAAGATACTTGATAGTTTTGAATCCGTTGAACGATTTGATTGCCCAAAATATTGTTGTTATCTGGGTTTGACTCGAGTGCATAGGCATTCATGATCATGTTGTTATTGCGGTCAGGAGCAATGACTTCACTTTTAATTCAGTATGCACAAAAGGCGAAGCACATCAAGATTCATCTTCGCCTTTGTGATTGATTGTCCAAGTGCGCCTATAACTCTTGTTATATTAATGTTTATGATGTATACTTGTGAATTCTCGTCCTTCACGCGCATATTTTATATATTGGAGAAACATGGGCCTTTTGTATATATATAGAACTGCTAATGATGATTTGTTATTTTATAAGGACTTTTGTATACATAGAACTGCTTATAGGCTTTCATGGTCAAACTTTTCGAGAAGTTGTTTCAAATGTATAACATCGCTTGGACATCTCAAGATAGTGTTTTCTCAATATGAAGTTAATTATTATTGCAGAAAAGCTCCGAAAGCTTCTTTATATCAGTTGGTATAACTGTTGGTTTTAATACTGAATAACGTTTTTTATTATTCCACTAGAGCATGAACTTTTTACGTAATTAACTAACCGTTGAAAATTATTTTATTAATTTATTTGATGTCATTTTGATATGATTGGTATAACTGGATTGGGAGGAATAGTCACCGCATCCTAACAATACCTATACATTGTTTTACTTTGATAATGGGTAATTATTGGCTAGTTATCTTAGAGTAGCCACATCATCTTCGATAATAATGTCAATAATTGCATTAAGTGTAAGAGTTCAATTATTTGAACTAATGGCATCATATCACATCTACATGATGGAAATAGCTTGATTAACTCCCTTTAAAGTCATTCGGATAAGTGTGTATAATTGAATCGGGAAGAGTAGCCACAACATCTGATCAGTTCATATTGTACATATTATTTCTTGTAATGAGTAATTATTGGTTAGTTATCCAAAAGTAGCCACAACATGTAGGATAACAATGCCAATACTTACATTAAGTGATAGAGTTAATTGGATTTTTTTTTGAAATGAGAAAAATAAATTATAGTTATTCCAATGCCCACAAGTACGAAATTTCTAATGAATATTCGAAAAAATTATTTGTCTCATTTATTAAGAAAAATCAATTGTATATTACAATTCTTTAGCCACAACAAGTCTTGTAATGATAGTACATTGATTTCTTAAAATATTAAATAAGTTAATATTTTGGATTAGGTTTTATGCTTGAGTTATTTGCTTATTGTGATTGTCTTGTTATGAATTATTGCAGATAGTTCAGCTTTCATGTCTACTCAATTCAATATCTTAAATTCTATTTCAATAATTGAATGTCATGTATGTCATGAATCTAATTTCATTGATGTCCCTATTAATACTTGGTGGATTGATTCTGGTACTTCAATCCATATTTTCAACTCCATCCAAGGCTTTCTGAAAACAAGGATGCCACTAAAGAATGAGCAAAGTGTTTATATGGGAAATCGCATGACTTCACATGTTGAAGTGATTGGAACGCAACAGCTCATTTTGGAAACTGGCCATGTACTTGATTTGGAAAATATATTTTTTGTACCCAAGTTCTCTAGAAATTTAATTTCAATATCTAGACTTTGTAATCTTGGATACAAATTTTCATTTGAAAGTACATCTTTCCAAATGATTAAGAATGACAAGTTGATTGGTACAGGTGGCTTAGTGGACTATTTATATAAATTATACTTAGATCCACATTTTGAAAATAATCTCCTTGTTTGCAATGTAGTTGGTAAAAAGTGAAAACGTAATAGTGATCGATCATCAATGCTTTGGCATAAAAAATTAGGTCATATCTCCATTAAAAGGATCAAGAAATTAGTAAGTGATGGAGTAATTGATACTCTAGATTTTACTGATTCTAGTATTTGTTTGGAATGTATTAAGGAAAAACATACCAACAAACATGCTAAAGGGTCAAGGATAAGTACAAGTCTTTTAGAAATTATACATACTGACATATGTGGTCCATTTCCTATAGAATGTTTTAGTGGTCAAAAATACTTCATCACCTTCATAGATGATTTCTCAGTTATATGTATCTTTATCTTTTATTTGAAAAATCAGAAGCTATAAATGCTTTTAAAGATTATCAAATAAAAGTAGAGAGACAAATAGAAAAGAAAATTAAAATTGTGAGATCAGATAGAGGTGGTGAGTATTATGGTAGGTATGTTGGAGGAGAACAAAAACTTGGACCATTTACGTGATTTCTTAAGGATAAAGGCATTGAACATCAATTTTCAATGCCTGGTGAGCCGGATCAAAACGGTGTCGCCGAAAGACGGAATCGCACATTAATGGATATGGTTCGAAGTACGATGAGTAACTCCTCATTGCCTTTATCCTTTTGGAGTGAAGCTCTAAAGACAGTCGTGTATATTTTAAATAGAGTTCCATCAAAAGCAGTTCCATCCACTCCATTTGAGCCTTGTAAAGGATGGAAACCAAGATTAGAACACATACATATTTGGGGTTGTCAAGCTGAGATTAGAATCTATAACCCACATGAGAAAAAATTGGATATGAAAACTACAAGTGGATACTTCATTGGTTATCTACAAGGCTCTAAAGGTTATAGATTCTATTGTCCAAATAGGGAATTGAGTATTGTAAAATCAAGAAATGCTATATTTTTAGAAAATAGCGAGAAAAGTGGGAGTAGGATGGTAATTAAAGACATCATACTTGATGAATTACCGGATCTTGTTATACCACTAGAAAGGGAGGAGCAAAATATTCAACGTGATATCTTGGATGAGTTACAACATCAAGACATTGTTGTTCCTCTAGTCCAAGATATCCCTTTGGTTGAACTAATGGTGAATCCTCCACTGCATTAGAATCACGTTGAAATAGCACCAAGTGTTCAACAAGGTGTTGTTACAACTAGATCTGGCCGAGTTGTCAAATCTACAATCTCATCAGATTTTATAACATATCTACAAGAATTTGACTACGACACCGGAATTTCAGAGGACCCAATATCATTTTCACAAGCCATGAGTGGAATTAATTCTACTAAATGGTATAATACCATGAGGAAGGAGATGGATTCTATGAGTGCAAACCAAGTATGAGACTTGATAGAGTTACCCAAATGAGCGAAATCTATTGGTTGTAAATGGGTCTTTAAAACTAAAAGACTCATTAGGCAACATTGAGAGATATAAGGTCAGACTTGTGGCTAAAGGTTTTACTCAAAAGGAGGGTATAGACTATCATGAGACTTTCGCTCCTGTATCACGAAAGGACTCATTACGAATAATCATGGTATTAGTAGCTCATTATGATTTAGAGTTACACCAAATGGATGTGAAAACAGCTTTTCTTAATGGAGACTTGGATGCACATGTTTACATGCGATAACCTGAGGGTTTTATTTTAGACAATAACAAGCATTTGATTTGTAAATTAAGGAAGTCTATATATGGACTAAAACAAGCATCTCGTCAATGGTACATTAAGTTCAACAATGCAATAACTTCATTTGATTTTGTTGAGAACATTGTTGATAATTGTATATATCTTAAGACGAGTGGGAGTAAATATGCTTTTCTAGTCCTTTATGTAGACGACATTTTACTTGCTTGTAATGACCTTGGGATGTTGCGAGAAACAAAGATGTTCCTTTCTAATAATTTTGAAATGAAAGATATGGGCGATGCTAAATATGTCATTGGCATTGAAATTCATAGAGACAGATCTCATAGAGTACTTGGATTGTCTCAAAAGGCTTATATTGAAAAATTATTATAGAGATTTGGAATGAAATATTGTTCTCCTACTCTAGCACCTATGGTAAAAGGAGATAAAAATTTTTCATTCAAATGTTCCCAAAATAATTTAGAAAAGGAACAGATGAAGGACATTCCATATACATATATCATTGGGAGTCTAATGTATGCCCAAACATGCACTAGACCAGATATATGTTTTGCAGTTGGAATGTTGGGTAGACATCAAAGCAATCCAGACATGGACAATTGGATAGCGGTAAAGAAGGTCTTGCGATATTTGAAAGGAACTAAGGATTTTATACTAATCTACCGACATTCAGATTCCTTAAAAGTTATTGTCTATTCGGATTCGGATTATGCAGGACGTAAGGAGGATATAAAATCTACTTCTGGATACATTTTTCTGCTTGCTGGAGGTGCTATCTCATGGAGAAGTGTGAAACAATCACTTGTCACATCAAGTACCATGGAAGTCAAATTCGTACCATGTAATGAGGCTACTACACAAGCACTTTGGCTAAAGAATTTCATTGCGGGTCTCAAGATAGTGGATTCAATCTTAAGACCATTAAAGATTCATTGTGATAATTCTGCAGCCGTATTTTTTTGCTAATAACAACAAGTATACGCGTGTCGGAATGAGAATAGACATTAAATATCTTATTGTTAAAGAGAAAGTTAGAGATCATTTAGTATTGATTTATCATATAGGTACTAAGTACATGATTGTGGATCATATGACAAAGGGTTTGCCGCCTAGTGTATTTGTTGGAACATAAGTTGTAAGCGCCTATTGAGTTGTAGCAGGGTAAATGGATCCTGGAGGAGATCCATTTACCCCATCCGGTGTTTAGTCCCACATCGTCCAACGGTGGGACTTGGAGGCTCTGGAGAGTCTATATAAAGAGCCCCAGACCTTCTGTACTCATTGAGAAAAAGGAATAAAGTATCCGCCCCTTTGAGGGCTTCTCCCGTGGTTTCATCCCGCTCCTCACGGAGTAGGGTTCCACGTAAAAATCTTTGTGTTCTTCGTGATTATTCTTCTTTATTCTATTATTCCGCTTCCGCTTTCTATTTTCTAACATGGTATCAGAGCGGGTCGATTCTCGAGGAGTTTGATGTTTTTTTTTCAAGATTCGATTATCAATACATTGTTTATCGTTCTTGAAGATCGGTATTCTGCTAGAGATTCAATTTCTAGGGTTTTTTGAAACCTTAATTTCTGGATAGTTTGAAGATGATCACTATGTTTTTTGAAGATTGTGAATGATTCAAGTAGTTTTAGGGTTTCTGGTAGAAACCCTATTTCCAGCCGCAATCTCCTCCAGGATCCAGATTCAAGGCTGCGATCGGCTCCATGCCAGGCGTTATCAATTTCAAACCCTAGAGTCTCGAGGCACGCATCTCCTTCCAATTAGGCATCACGCTGCCATCTCCAGTACAGGCAACCCTCCAGGCGGATTCCCATTCAGATTCCAGATCGGCGCCCTCGGGCGCGCGCGAAGCAAGTGCTCCATCAAGCATGTGCGCCTCCACGGCTCCTCCCTCTACAGGCGATGAGCCCCTAATCTCTCGCTCGCTGTACTCGACGCACTCCAGGCCGCGCAATGAGGTTGTCCAGACGGAGCTCCTCCAACAGGCGAGATCGACAACCAAACCTCTAGGTTATGCAATACCAGAAGCTCCTGCATCTGGCGGCGCAAGTGTATCTGGCGACGCCGCATCCCTCTCGCGCGCATCAGCCACACCGAATCTGGGCGGCATCCTCCAGATCAGGTTGCCACTCGTGCGATGCTCCCTCCACGCGCTGCCCTTTGCGCCCATCCAAGCATCCTCTAGGCGGAGCCCTGCCGCATCCCTCTGGCGACTCCAGGCGGTGGAGCTCCATTGCGACACTCCTCCAAGCCGATGGCGACGCCGCATAAGCAGGCGCAGAACCCTCCAGCTGCGCGACCAAGCAGGCGCCAATCGGGGCGGCGCACGTCAAGAAGAAACCCCATCGGGGGTGTTTCGCTTTTGAGGAGAGGGTTTCCTGTCGGGGAACCCTAAAAAAAAGGAAGGGTTGAGTTTCACGGTCCAATGTTTGGGCCGACAAAAAAAATGATTCAAAAAAAAGGTTGAAAGGCTGTGAGTAAAAAAATAAAAAAATAGAGAGAGAAGAAGAAGGGGAGGGGGAGTGATGAGTTAAAAAAAAAGCCGGCATACAAAAAAAAGAAAGGGAGAAAGAGAGTTGGGCTGAAGTAGGCCTTGTTAAAAAAATATTGCGTAAAAAAAAGGAAGGAAGGTTGCAAGTTTTTTTTGAAAAAAAAAGGGCGCGTACACAGAAAAAAATCGTACGCAAAGTTTATCAAAAAAAATGAAAACCCGAAAAAAAATGTTGAAACGGCTTAAAAAAATATACTTTCGAAAAAAAATGTGACGGCTTAAAAAAATGAAAAGCCGCAAAATTCATGTTCTGTTTACCCCCATTCTATCTTGTCTTCTCCCAACTTAGTCGATGTTCATTTTCCGACAAGTATGGGAGAAAGGGGGAGTATATGTAGAGTCACAAGTCTTGTGTTCCAGATTCAGATGCCACATGCAGATTTCCAGACCATTCAGATTCCAGACTCTACAGTTGTTCAGACTCGACGATTGATGTTCCGAGTCCTCAGTTTCAGACACGCACAAGTGTGCGGTCATTGTCAGATGTGCATATGTTGCCATCTTTTGTTTCGTGGTCCCCATCATCCTTGTTGTTCGGCCAGAGTTTTCATGTGAGCCATAGGGACTCCAGAGCAGAGGACCATTCCCTATGCCAGTGAGGGCAAGGGTTTTCATGTGGTATCATAGGTACACCAGAGTAGTGCACCATTCTCTGAGACAGATGGACGAGACCCAGTTCTCCGACGAGGAGACTTCAGGCGCAAGTTCAGACTCGATGGTCAGGTTACGAGTCTTCAGTTGACTCACACTCCAGCCTGTTCGTCCTCCTCACCTGCACAGCATGAGAAGCAATGTCCTCGACTGCAGCAATGTGCGTGTTGGGTTGATATTGTCCATAGTGTCTTGTAGCATTGAGTTTAGTTTCTGTTTGTTTGTCCAAGCTGAGCATTGCATGCTCCAGCTTGAGGGGGAGTGTTGGAACATAAGTTGTAAGCGTCTATTGAGTTGTAGCAGGGTAAATGGATCCTGGAGGAGATCTATTTACCCCATCCAGTGTTTAGTCCCACATCGTCCAACGGTGGGACTTGGATGCTCTGGAGAGGCTATATAAAGAGCCCCAGACCTCCTGTACTCATTGAGAAAAAGGAATAAAGTATCTGCCCCTTTGAGGGCTTCTCCCGTGGTTTCATCCCGCTCCTCACGGAGTAGGGTTCCACGTAAAAATCTTTGTGTTCTTCGTGATTATTCTTCTTTATTCTATTATTCCGCTTCCGCTTTCTATTTTCTAACAGTATTCATCAATCATGTAACTGAGATGGGCCTATCTAGTACCTTGTAATAATATCAATACATCCGTGTGTGTACACCTTAAGTTTTGGTATGATGATCTTTTGGTTGTTGTCTGTATGAACAGACATAAAGAAAGGACCCGTGTTAGTATTTAGATATTAACACATGAAGTTTTGTTAAGATAAGCAAACTATTGGTATTGTAATGCTTGGAAGGATATATCTGCTTGAAAGGTATCTACCGCCAAGATTCATATTAATAGAGCTTAACTTGACAAATGTAAAGCAACAAATTTGCTACATGAGCCAAGTGGGAGAATGTAAGAAATTATATGCATACAACTACCATATATGGTAGTTGCCAACTTTATTTTTATTTCTTATTTTTGTGGCTCATGATTAATTGTGAAAGGATGCATCAATTTGAGAGGTTGCTTTTGGTGGTTACCTTAATGGATAAGTAACCATCATATTTTATATATATGGATTGGGGTCCCCTCTCCCTCAACTAATGAATGCAAGAGGATCCATTACTCAAGCATATTAGGCAAGAGTTGAGAAGGAGAAAGAAATTACATCTTCATCACTTCATTTCCGCTGTGATGACTTCCGGTAATCATTTAGTATCAAATTCTATCTTTAAGATTAAGTTAATAGATCTATCAGGTTATTAGATCTATCAGTAGCAACTCCCAAATGGCCTCTAAGTGTCAATGATGCAAACTCGTGGATGGTCATGGTAACTCAAGTCCCATGTTTGATGCTTCTTCTATCTCTCTCTCAACGTCAACACTCTACTCTGAGAAGTGTGTGAATCAGCTTGCTGATCTCCTATCCGCAGCAGAGACATTCGGAACCTCGATCATCATTTTGAGCTGTTTATTGTTATTCGGTGCAGGAGTACTGGCAGAAAAACAGCTCTTCTCACCTCCAGAAAAACAGACATTCGGTGAGGAAATCCCCCCCCCCCCCTCTCTCTCTCGATCGAATCACAAAACTCCAATTCCAAACGGACCTAATCTATTTTTTAGTAACTTCGTTGTTGTCTCAGTTCAACTTGTATGTAATTTGGTAGAACTTTTTTTCATGTGTGAAATCTTTCAATGTATTTAAAGTTTCACCGAAAGCAAAGAGCATTATGGGATTAATAATTTAATATATATTGTAACTTTCACTTGGAGTTTAAGATTAAGAAATGGATAATCTATTTTATAAAAAAAAATTCTTCTTGTACTTTCCACCTGTAACTTCTTATTACTTTTAAATAAACTTTGTGAAGTTTAACCTTATAGAGAGAATCGTTAGATATTATAATACATACAAGAATCTATTTTCGTCTCATATTTTCATGATTTAAAAATGAGAGATTGTTAGACGTGAAATTTTCCATTACTTATATTTTCTGTTGGTAACTTCTCCTGTAATACCTACTTCAAAGTCAAAGTATTGCAATTACTTTTTCATAAGCTTTCGGATAGGGGAAGAATAAGAAATATCTTCCAAGAAGAATAACGCTATGTGGATATTTTAATTAGGACACAAATATTTTATGCCTACAATATTTGATCTTTGGCTGACGTTCTAGCTAGCACAACAAACACGACCTTGATAGTATGATTTCAGCACAATGTATTTTTCTCTTATCATGGATTTTTGAGTTTCAACATTTAAGAACCACTATTTGATTCTACTTTACAGAAGTTGGGCAGACATATGCCATAAAGTATTATTTGAAGTTGTACTTTAACGGATTGTGATTAAGGGCTCTATTGAGTTTGCTGAGTCATGATCGTGAAGGCATTGAATGATAAAGAGTTAAGAGAATATTGTGCTAATTTTCACTCCAAACTTTCAAACGACGATTCATGTAATGTTCATTTCAATGATTTTTGATCTGAGTTAAAAGTATTGCAAATGACCATACCAAATGAGTCAATGTATGCTATTGCAATTCTTAAGTTTATAAAGTCTGCATATTGTTATCTAAATTTTTTCATTGCATAATAGAAGTTTTTAACTATATATGTGACTATCGCATCAACTGAAAGGAATTTTTCAAAGCTAAAATTAGTAAAAAAAAGTACTTGAGATCATTAATGTCGCAAGAAAGATTGAATGGCTAGTTTTGCAATATTATCAATTGAGAAATATTTATAAAAAAAAAACACTGACGTAGATGTTATTATTAATGATTTTACATATCGAAATGCTCGTAGAAATTATTTTTTATAATTTGTACTTCATGACATATTGTTTGATCCTCGTCGATCATAAACATCCACAGGTCTTTGTATAATTTTCAGATTTTTTTATAAGAAATTTACAAATTTTATAAATTTATATTATAATTTTTAAAGGTCTATTTTTATTCTTTTGTTTATGGTCCACGAAATGACAGGAACGACACTGATACTACTGGGAAGAAAAACACTGAGAAAAGAGCAAGTACAACTTTCTCTTCTCTCTCACTCCGCCCTTCTATATATTTCCCAAGTATATTGCCATAGACATATTTCCATAAAGACTTTACATGGAACATAATTGCAACTTTGTTGGAATTTATTAAGAGCCTAATTCCTTTAGAACCCTGTATCATAATCATTAACTCCTAATCCTAGCAATCTCCCCATGATTTCAATTCCTCTACGATCTACATGCCATCTTGAATCTGCAGTGATTCTTCCTCATTATTTGCAAGCTTCTCCCAAAAGAACTCCCCATCCCCAAGTGGCACAACCATCTTTGTGTGTCTTCGGTGTGCCACTTCTAGGGTGTGCCTGCACAAAACAATATTTTGTTTTCTGATGTGGCATCACACATCTCCCGTGACTAGACAATTTGTTGTGTTCCTTCAATAGAGAAAACCATACTTGCTTCTTCTACAACATCATCATTCCTCACATCACTATGCACACTCCCCGATAACTTTGAGAACTCTCCCTTCAATAGAAACTCATTATCTTCATTCCTCGATCATTCGAGTAAAATTATATTCTTTTTATTCTAGGCACAAGTCAGACACCTTTCAATGTTCTCACCGCCTTGTTGAAACTGAATTCTTGCATTGATCTAGTTCTTTGATGTGGTGAATCTATGCACCTACCATCGTGATCGTGTCATAATTGAATTATTGGTATGTTATAACTACTCTCTTGATGAACACACATGATATGAACATGTCAACTTCAGAAATCACCTTGAATTTACATTCTTCTGTCTTGAACATGCTAGCAATTGTCTCTCACATACTGCGGTGGAATTCTCTTAATCTGGGTTTGAATCGCATACATTTGTTTTTCCTTTCCCCTTTTCACATCATAAGCAATCAATAATATCATGGCATTCCTTGCCATAATAGAAGCATCTGAAAGGACTTTATGACGTGGATCAATGTATTCCTATCTCCCTTGATCTAAAACATCTTCCCTCTGGCACCAACGCTTAAACTCGGAGATACTTTGCCATGGTTATCCTTTATTTCCCAAGTATAATTTCTTTCAATGGAATCAAATGAATTTAATAAACAGGTATTCTATCACCTTCTTTGATCCAATAGTAGCATGCATCCAGTAGTGACAATGGGTCAGAGGCACATATTATTTCAATTCTCAAAAAACATGTTCGAACTATCAAGCACTATCTTGTTCTGGACAATTTGGCCGCAGTCAAGTTTTACAGGTACAAAGCCCCTGATGGAGATTATGCAGATACATGAAAAAAATATAAAAAATAGTTCCTCTAGACGGGTCATGTATGAAGCTAGTTTGTCTTAGTATATTGCCGGATAGTGAAAGCAAGTCCTAAAATCAAGGGAGGCATGAGCAGCTGGAGGATATTCGTGAACAAACTTGTGCCTTGCTTGATACTACTCTCAACCCTTGAAGCTAAGTAAACTTGATCTGTTGCGACTGTGGATGCATCAATTTCCCCTATTAAAGTTTGTCCAACATGTCTCTGGCCGACTTGTTGTGGCCTACATCTTCGAATCCATGGTTGAACCTTTGCCTGGAAATAAGATACATCACTTTTCTTCTTCAAATTAAGCAATTACGAAATATTTACCTTCCATTTGCAACAAACGAACCACCCCAAGATCTTTCAAGTTAAACATGTACGGATCGTAAAATGACCATCTACCTTTGATAAGTATAAATTCATAGGATATCTTATTCGATGATGAGGTCGAATAAGTGACTCACTAGTATGATGATTGCTCCATATTCTAAATCAAATGGTCAGAAATGCATAAAAACATGAAAGAAGAGAGAGCCAAATTAAAGATGGAAAGAGGGCTGTATGAAATAAAACTTTCCGTAGATGACGAGTTAAACATGCACGGATGTGAAATGACCATCTACATTTGATGAGTATAAATTAATAGGAAGTAAATATCAGTGAGGGGTACAACTGATCTTACCAAAAAGATAAGAGTATAACTGATATTGCAATATCTCAGAGGGGCACAAGTGATAAAAACTCAATAGAAAATATACGAAGTAAATTTATCTATACATTGACAACAATATCTATGCTTAACTTCAATAAATGTTTAACTCAAAAGTAGAAAAGTAAACAATGCTTATGTATTCAAACACACCGTATTCAAACAAAAAGTAATCGATAAAACAGTCTAATAAACAATAACTTGCGCTTACAACAACACAACAACAACAAAGCCTTTACCCACAATTAAATAGGGTCGGCTACATGGATTCTTCGCCTCCATTCAGATTTATCTTGGGTCAATATCGGGCTTATATCCAAAAAACTAAGATCCCTTCGTATAGTCTCTTTCCAACACTTCTTGGGTCATCCTTGCCCTCTCTTAGCCGGCTAAACATCCCAACACTCGTATCTCCTAACTGGTGTATCCGCTGGTTTCAATAACTTACTCATAGTAATATAGCATATAACTACAAAAAAATAATAGCAAACAAAATGGATGTCAACACGACATTAGAAGTAACATTTTCTCCTCGTAATAAAATGAGAAAGTAATTAACCATATGTAACAGAAACAATTTTAAAGCACAAATATTACTAACTACAAAAACCAAATAACCCTTGTCATTTTCCTATCCAATAAGTGATAATTAGATAGCTACGCAAAAAAACATGAGAAATCCAAGGAAAGAATGGATGAACGAAGCTTTATGAGAATCGGTGGAAGATTCAAAAAAATAATTAATAATAAAGGATTATGCTAGACCTCCGACCAAAATAATGAAAAAAAATCAATACGTTTCCGACAGTTGCAATTTCGTAGAAACACCCATAAAATAGTTCAGAGGCAAAGCAAGAACACATATGGAAATATATCGTCCCAAACAAAGAAATGAAAATAAAAAAGATCAACTTATTTGGAAAAGGAAAAAAATAAAAAAAAATCAGAAGCAAATCTGTGACAAGAGTACCAACAAAATAAGTGAAAACAAAAGCTAATGGGGAAAAAGCTAGAACGGGCCTTCTAGACGATATACCAGAAGGCGACGAAAGATGCATACCTATTCAAAGGATGTAGACAATGGAGGTAGACGTGCAGAACGGCAAGGACAGAGCAAAAGCGAAGGAAGACATGAACGAAGAAGAAGCAAAGGCGAAGGAGGAAGGGGACGAAGAATAAGGGCGACGACGTCAAAGAGGAAGTAGGATTTTTAGGGTTCGGCTGGTAGAAGCGCATGGGGCAGAGGTGGAAAGAAAGGATTGCACAGAGGACAACTGCCATCTGAAATAAATTAAAAGGAAACAACCGGAGAGAAACAAATAAACAACATTTTTTGGCTAAAATTTAATACGCGTGGCAACAACTGCAGGGGGGGTGAGAAGGGGGGGGGGGGGGGAGGGTCGAAAAGACCAAAAGAAAAGAGGATAATCTGACACACCGTGGAAAAAAGGTAGGGAAGACTGAAGGATATGGAGAAATCCTCAAGCGCATCACGGAAGCGTGAGCGTCGTATCGGATACGACGAAGAACGACTAGTCATACTAGTTGTTCGGTGCAGCGGAATTTAAAAATTTTATTCGATGAAACCACATGATCCAAGAACAATTCTCGGATCGTTTCATCTATAACCACAACAAGTATAATGCAATACCTCTTGAAGCATGGTTGATCGAGTCTCTAAGAGAAGAGACCTCTTGTCTCAAGTCCGATCGTCGGAGAGATCACTTGCGAGCGCGGGGATGAACCGCGTAGTCCTCGCAATCCAAGAAGTTGATCCAAGCACGGTTGCTCCTGATCTCGTCGCACGAGATCGAACGTCTCCTTCGTGGGCGAAGCACTCGAAGTAGACGAAGAACCGCAGAGCGTCGAAGCGGCAGCACGAGGGCGCGGGCGACGACGATTCTCTCCACCAAGGTGGACGGCCACCAAGAAGAAGGGGGAGAGAGGGCTGTCGAGTATGGAGAAAGAGAGAGAGAGAGAAGAGTGCTACAATAGCATGTAAAGAGAGAGCCAAGAATGCCTCTCTATTTATAGGGTTTTGGGATCCATGGATCTCAATCCATGTGACATATAAAATCAATGGATGAGATTGATTTATGTCAATCCAATGGTCAAGATTGTTGTTGGTAAAAACCAACAACTTGTGATTTAATTTGATAAAAATATATTTGATAAATCAAATAAATATTAATACCATATTAAATCAATCAAATAAGGAGAGAGGAATCAAGAGAGATCAACCTTCCTCTTTGGAAGGGGGACGGCCACCAATTTCACAAGGAAATTGGTGCCGCCCCCTTCTTTCCAAAAGGGAGGGCAATCTCATGGCAATCCATGAGATTGCACATCTCCTTGAATTTCTCTCTACTTATTTTCCAACAACAATTTGTTGGTATTTTAATTCACCAAAATAATTCTCAATTAATTTTGGAAATATTGCAATCTTGGCATTGGAATATTGTGAATCATATTCACAACCCAAAACAAAATGTAATTTACATTTTCAATTAATTAGACAATGTGTATCCAATACACATTAATAATTAATCTACTAATATAAATTATATTTAACTCTCTCTAATACATTATAAATCACATTTATAACATATTATGAATAATTGGATATTGCTATCCACATTATTCTTATCCATAATAATTAAATCACATTTAATTATATTAGATAATTTCTCATACATCATGATAATTAAATCACATTTAATTATCAACTTCTCTTTGCTTAGATCTTATGGAATTGCTCTTAAACCATTTAAGAACAATGCTATTTCTCCTCAGATACTTGGAGATAAGGACAGGGCGATTGTATTGTTCCACGTATAGTGACTTGGATATTGAGATCACATCTCAAATCCAGATCCCATGGACCTCTCACAGATGCTTGATTAAATCAAGACCGTATACCTAATCTTCTCATTGCATCTGAATCTCATTCAGATCAATGTCCAGTAAATGGACTAAGATTAGGTCACTTCTCTGATGAGAGGAGTCACTAAAATCCAGACCTGTTTCATCACTCCCTCGGAATCGAAGCGTCATGGTTATACAATCGTTTATGATCAAATCACCCTTCAGGTATTCCCAATACCTGCACATCCTGCATAGTGGAAGACTCATGATCATCATGAAGATAAAGATCACTTTTACACTGTCATCTTCATAGTCTGATCATTAAGTTTCTCAATCTTGGTCCTTGGGATATGGTACAGATCATATGCTTTCACAAAGCATATATCTTACCTTCAAATTCATATCATGCTTCTAAAGCATGATGACCATGCATGGAATTTGGTTAATCCCAATACCTCATGAGTGAGCTCATGTCTCCCGGTTCACAAGAGAACCTGTATGATCCCTTTGAGAGATCATATTACTCATATGCCCTTACATGCACACCAGCTCGCCGGTGTATAGACCTTGATTAGGTCATCAACCTATTGGTCTGCCAAATACACATGCTCAGACATATAGTAATATATCTGTCTCTGGTCAGAGGATGTTTGCCTGTGATGTGACAGTATTCATCATAGGTCTTTGGTTATCTCGATCTCGTTAAGTCAACTCACTGACTCAACTAATCTGATACCTCCGAATCAACATTCCTATGCAGAGGACCTGCATCAAGAGGTCGATCAGATATCAGTCTAATGAGATGGGATTTCCATCTCCCACTCAGACTGGAGATCACTACTTGTTAATCATTGATGATGCTTGATGAGTCCTCTATCTAACTCCTTAGATATTCATCCAAGCATCAGCCTCTATGATTCAATCATTGAATCAACAGCTGTATGATTATCAAGTTGGCCATGGTACATAACCCTTATTGTACAGAGGGACTTTATAGTGCATTCATTCATTCAATATCGGAAAGGGAGTGAAACAAAACCAATAACTTTTATTGATAAATCATTTATTACAATAACATTTATTGTAGGAATGGTTCGCCTCGGGCTCACATTGCTAACAAAGACACACACCTTAAACTGAAGAGGCCAATTATCCGTGAACTAGGATGCCACGTGGTGGTACAGGAATGAAAATCTGAAGAACCCAGCTTTAGTATTATTAAGAGACATATAGAATATATATATATATATATATATATGAATGTTGATTCTAATGTTGGAATTCACCTTTATGAATTGCTTCAAGAGTGAGTATAAAAAAAGACCCATTCGGAGTTAAAATGATATTTTTATCCCACAAACCCTATAAGCTTCATAAATTACCTTCTCGACCTTTGAAACAATGTAATTCCCTCCTCAACCACATAGACTTGCTTCATCTTACCCCATGAACCCTACCGTTAAATATAGCTTTACTTGAGTTAATGCCTTAGGTTAATCTAACCATAGGAGCATTAACAATGGATTGTCCACCTCACCATCTCCTTCCTCTTTTTATTCTTCTTCCTCCTTTTTATTTTCTTTATCTTCACTTCATCTCCATCAATCCACCAAACCACAAAAACTTTCCTATTTTCACGGGTAAACTGTCTTTTGATTATGAAAATGAATTTTCTCAAATTTTTTGAGATGATTTCTTGAATCGATGGTTTAAATATTTGACATTCCTAAACAAATATATAGTTGAGTATGCTGGGGGCGGAGGAGCATGTGGTTCATCCTCTGGTTCCTCGAGTTCATGGGGGCATCGCCGAAAACCTAGAGGGCATCGCTGGAGCGGTCGAAATTATGAGAGCATCGACGAACATGGATTCAAGGACGATGCCAGATTCGTTGGTGCGTCTCCGAGCTTGATATCGCGTCTGAGGTGGAGATGCAGTTGGGTTGGTGTTGCTTCTTCCTTCTCCGGGTTGGGATTGAGAAAGGGGAGGAGGATCCCGCGGGATAGGAGCAAGGTGAGTGGAGGAGGTGATGGAGGGGGCGGAGGCCGAGGATCATGGGGCTGAGGAGGAGGTTGTTTGGGGCGGAGGAAGGGGATGAGGCAACGGCTGGGGAGGAGCAAGGTGAGGGAAGGAGGTGGTGGAGGGGCGAAGGCAGAGGATCAAAGGGCAGATCCACCTTCAGGGAAAGCCCCTTCAACAGTGGGAAGAATCTGCCTAAGCGGGGAAGCGGACGACCATGGAGAAGAGGGAGTTGTCCCCAAGGTTGGGGACGGAGCGAGGTGAGGGGAGGAGGTGGAGGGGGCATATACAAATGAGCAAGGGGATGAGGAGGAGGCGGTTGTGGTAGGAGGCAGAGGAACAAGGGGACGGAGAGGAAGAGGAGGGGGAAGAAAAGTGGAGGAAGATGCCATTTTTGTAAATTTATCAAACAAAGAAGGCAATTTGTACCTCTTTTCAATAGAATCTGGTTAAATTTAAAAGGTGAATTGGTGAGAGTTAACTGCAGGGTTCGTTGACAAAGGTCAACAAGTTTATGAGGTCGATGGGGGAATTGTGTTATTTAAAAAGTCGAGAATGTAATTCACAAAGCTTATAGAGTTTTGGGGGTAAAAATTCCTAGATAAATTTACCTTTACATCATGAGCTATCAAAACATACTACTAGATTAGTCAAGAAAGAGCCCGTGAACCCCAGTGTATTAGGAGATAAGTTCGATAAAAAGTATACAAATTTTTTATTTTCAAATCAGGGATTTTAAGGGTCCTATAGGTGTTGTTGTAGCATCGCCCTTGTATCGGTTACTCTTTTCAATCCTGCTTAAGATTAGCTATGGAGTTGTTGAGGCTAGTGACCAATGCCAGCTTGAGACTGTTGTCCACTCTTACGAGGGCAGGTTTTGATAGAAGGGAGGAGATATACGTCCAGAGCTTATCATCAATCTCCGCGTCCATTCTCTTAAGACAGAGCATGGAGTGCGCTCTAGTATCCTGATCTTGGTATTTTGAGTTTTTGGTTTCCATCTCCATCGAGAAGCCATAACGTGTGGAGAATGGAACCCATTCAGCATGTAGGAGTGTCTCATGTTGAATGAGTCGAGTCAGACCCAACCCTGACTCAAACTCGATTACAAACTCAACAGCGGTTGTTGCAGGTTTTAAGTCAAGCTCATGTAACTACACCCACGGTGATTGGTATCATAATTTGGCAAAAAAAACAGGTCTGACTTCTCCTGCAAAATAGGAACTAAGAATAAAGCTCATTCATTGCAACTGGGTCACGAGGTGACAAATACTTGTCCAACTGCAGGTTCAGTCAATCTGCTGCAATTTTCCATTACATGAAGTCGCGAATGAGAAAAGCTGTAATTGCTAGATGGCGTTGTGGCCAGGCAAATTGACTTAAACAGATTGACATCCAGTCCCTATAAACAAGCAAAACCATGCTAACAGTCCAAAACACCTCGGATAACAGTAATTAGTTGAAATTTACTGGTCCATAATATCTGACATCCAAATGACAAGGAACTCAAAAGTCCGAAAAGGCTAACTAGACATTTGTTAGTCAAGTTCTCAAGTAAGCTCTACCCTCCCTGAGCTTTATCTAAGAGACTCACTATGCGACGTGCATGGAAACCATATAAGTGATTGCAAAAGGGGCAAAAAAAACCAAAATTAATTTTTAAAAGTAGGCAAAGTGCACATAATGTCAAAACTTCCACAAGTATCTTACCAATATTTTCTAGCTTACTCGCCAAATGGCTGCTACATGAGCGCAAGATTTAGCTCATTTGATCAATTCATGATATCATAGTCATCAACCTGCCCATAATATTGAGAAATTTTCTTCTTTATCTTAGAGGTATCAACCCATGTAACAAAGTCCTCCATTTTTCTTGTAACAAGGTATGCAGGATCAGTGATTGTCTCTGGCCCGACTCGAACGTGACCTTGCTCAATATATGTTGTTGCCTCTTTTAGATGCTCTGCAAACTTTAACCGCACGAGCACACATGCTAACCTTCGCCTGTATGGAAACATAAAAAGATGAAAAGAAACTGGTAAAGAAAGTCTTATAGCGTAATTCGGATCTTCTAGGAATGAACTGATAAAAAAGCACACTTTATAACTGGATCAGCAGCTAATAACCCTAATATAATTTATCTTGTTAAGTGGCAAACAAAGAATAAATTTCCTTTCGGAAAATCTACAAAATGAAAATGAAGGAATCTGATTTGTAGAATTGTTCTCATGGCATGAACCACAGAAGTAGCTGACAAGGAACCTTCCATTACATCACTTCCTATAGTTTGATACCATGCCTAAACAGATAATAATGCAATCCAGGAAGCATGGCAAACTTGCATAGAAGTGTAAAACATTTACAACAAAAGCGTGTCATGCCATTCTAGAACTATTAGTTGAATGGGTGTGGCGTCCTGTCCAAATGAACTTGTAATATATGAAGGTAAACGAAAAGAATTGGATCATAAATATTACATTTTCGGACAAATCTGATAACTCAATTCAATGAATAGTTTGACAAAAAAAAAGTTTAATCAAACAAGAATTGAAGTCTGATGTCTCAAGCTTTCCTAGAGCCGTTCCCAGGATAAACATCAAAAGTTTGATCATGCCTAATCCCAAAAGACGGATCGCCCTTTCATTAGAGACCAACAACAATAATAGACACAATTCATGCCTTCAATACAAAAAAATCAACATGTGGTTGACCTCAAAATCAGGCAAAAGAAAAAGGAAATTGCACAATCTAAATCGGCCATCCTACATCATATCAACACACAAAAATAAAAGAAAAACACAACTCTCACAAGAAGAAAATCGCAGAACTCCAATCATGGAGGATAAGATGGACTTAACTATTGCATTAGACGAGAGAAAACAACAGTGTTACCGTTTTGGCCAAGCAACAGTACAATGAAATCTTCATAAAATATATAAAACTTTTATACTAGCATTTTCTTACTGAGGCACATCTATGCATACTTTTGAAATGGCATCTACACCTGCAAAGTAGAATATCTCACCTACAGAACGAAGACACGGAGAGTGCGTCACATAATGCCAAACTCTTCCTTGAAGGAATGACCCCCATATCATACCTGAAACGCAAAAACGGTAACTAATAATCAATCACATAAATCAAGAGACAAACAAATCCTAACAAACCATAATGATATGACATAGATCACGAGACAACCAAATCCTAACAAACGGTAACCAAAATTTTCTTCAATTCCAACGCCCCTCTTAAGTGTTCTAAAAAACACTTTATGTTAAAAGACCACTACATCTCCAATGTTAGAGCCCAACTAAACATCTGACTTACGAAAAGGGCTATCAAATTACCTTGGTCTCAAAAAATTTACCTTGGTACCTTGGCGAGTGTTCAATGGGTCTTCAGCAAACTAACTGTTCAAGTTATTGGCTAATAGAGTTGTATTCCCTTATTTGTTTATTTCTTTTTCTTATTTGTTTCCTTGATCTCTATTTCTATTTGCATCCCTTTGGGGCCTCTTGTGTAAGGCTCTAGGATTTCACATTATATAAGAAACTATATAACCATTAATAAAATCATTTCATTGCATTCTTTTTTTTCTTCCACATGGTATCAGAGCGATGGTCCTAGACCAGAGTTCATACCCAACCTCCTAGTGACCACCACCAGCCCTCCGATCTATCTACCTCTCCAAGAGGATCTCGAAGCCCCATGCAACCTTCCTCCGCAGCCAGCGACCACGAGCAAGCCCTCCCAGGCCCCCACTGTCATCAGGCCCGTGTGTGGGATCTCCCATTGCCACCAAACCCATGCGTGGATTTCCCCACCGGTGTCGGGCCTCGTGCAGGATCCCCCACTGCCATCAAGCCCTACGTGGGTTCCCATGCATCTCGATCCCCACGTGATTCCCTTGTTGCTATGGCTTGTACGATGCCCTCCTTGCACCGTCAAACCCCCTCTTTGTGTGCTCCTCACGCTAATTAGTGGGTCTCTACCTCTCTTATGTGTGATTAAAGAACTGTGGCACTTATTGATCTCTCTCTCTAATCGAGATGGTTGTGACTCCCACTGAAACCAAGCGACCAAGCCCATGTTTTCCACATCTTATGATGGTTCAAAGGACCTATATCAAAATCAGGGATGCAAACAACTTCATGCTATGGTCTCATGCCTTCAAGGTGTTCATCGGCGGTCAGAGAAAAATATTTATCCTGACAAAGGAACCTCTACATGAGACATACAATGACTATGAGTCCTGACTTGGGAACAACCACTATTATAAAAATCAACCGGCTAACCCGATTAATCGGTCCAATTAATTTGGCAGGTAGGGTAACGACTCGACTAGGTCAAATCAACCGTTAGTCGAGTAGACCCGATTAGTTGGATGACCAATCAATTTAATCGATCGATTAAGCAACCACTTCTTACATAGGGATTCTGGATCTGAAAAACGCACCCGAGCCCGAATACCCGATTCCAGGTCGATTTGGGGGGTTTATGGTTTATTGTTCTCCAGTAACCCTTATTCCTCCAAAAAACCATCACATTCAAGCCCTCTGCCTACTGAAAACCCCTTCCATCGAAATCGGAGGTCATCACCACCACCTCCTTTGCATCGTCAACGACATTGCGGCGAGTCCCTCGCGTGTCGGTCCTCCGTTGTGCTATCCTCTCCTTCCCAACTCCCTATCCTTCAACCAAGAACAAGGATTGAGGTACTCATTAGAGTTTTTTTTTCTGCATTCTATTTTTTTGTTACCACTTTATTGCTCTCCATTGTCATCTATTGGTTGAGAGTTATTGTTATGTATCAAGGTATGCTTCATCTTTTGTCATTTATTTTTGTTTCACCTATTGTATATCATTGTTATGTATCAATTTTATGTATCAATGTGGGAGGACAATAGCAAGAAGAGTGTTGCTACTGTCACTGCCTTGCTAATAGTACCCCTAGAGCTACTATTGATTAACAGTTGTTGTGAAAGGGCAGCCCTAGGAGGGCTGCTATTGAAGCTTCCATCTACATGCTTCTAATTTTCAAAATGATTTGCTTCTTTCTATAAATACACTCTTTCTTACTTTCATCTTTGTAATTTAACTTTTAGGTTAAGTTGCAAATGTTAGGATATAAACGATGAGAACATACAATTTTTTCGTATCAATGTAATTTGTTGGATTGTTTTACCAGTTGATCGTTATCTATTAACTTCTAGTTATTGTTGATTGTTTGAGTGTTTTATTGTACATCTATTATTTTAGGGTACTATTGATTAGTAACTTGTGAGTTTGTGATTATGTAGATGGTTACACCTCTGACAAACGCCGCTTCTAGTAGTGATTCGTCGTTTTATGTGCCACTGAGATCAAGTGATTATGCATGGCAATATGAGTACCCTTTTCGAACCATGCGAATCTAAATATGGTTACTTGCATACTGTGCAAGAATGTTGTCAAGGGAGATGTATATAAGTTCATGCAACATCTAGTACATAGAAGAGGCAACGTGGTTGCATGTCTCAAGGTAGATAAGGAGATTAAGAAGAAGATGATCACATACCTTAATGACGTTGCCAAGAAGAGCCAGAAAGCTGCTGATTTTCAGGAGATGAGAGAGGAGATTGATATCACTGGAGATCAAGGTTTGAAATCTCGATTTCGATTTCGTTTCGGTCTCCTCCAAAACCGAAATTTCACCGAAATTTCGGGAAATTTCGACCGTTTCGGTGGAAATGTCGAAAATGACTCAAAAAAACCATTTTTCGACCATTTTTTTCGCAAATTAAGATCTTCCAAGTTATTATAACAATAAATAACTTACAAACACACACTTATATCACACATATTGCTCATATATGCCCCTTATATCGCACATATCGATCATATCGGTAATATCGGCCAAATCGATGTTAATGTTGATTCTTGGCTGATACATACTGGAAATTGATATCATCCAATCCAAGATCTTAAAACAACAATAGCTTACAAATGCGCACTTATATCACACACATCTCTCATCCATATGTTTTATATCATACCATATCAATCATATTAGACATATTGTTGAGTTGACTGATAGATACTAGAAATGAAAATCAAAATAACTAAGTTAACAACATTTAGAAGACGTCTTTTGTTTAGAAAAACAGACGAGCATTTTTTACTCTAAAATATAGATAGTGATTAATTAAACAATGTCTTGTTTATAGAAATAATTGTCATAGACAAAGTTCGAATGAATTACAGAATTAATTACAGACTTACAATAAAGATGCATCTATTTACGAAGATAAATGACAAACGAATGAAACGAACAAGCTATATCAGATATATAGAAGTTATGGAGTTGTTTCATGTCCATTACTTAAACCCAAAAGGGAGGAAACACCCCAAGTTGAATAATCGACGTATGTACCCTCTTGTTAGACCATACCCTACCAAACGGGGTCTCGCTGAAACCCATGAATTTCAACCGAAATGGGTCGATATGTCGAAAATATCACCGAAATTTCGGTCGAAATCCATGAAATCTTGTACTGAAACCCATGAATTTCAACTGAAATGGGTCGATATGTCGAAATATCACTGAAATTTCGGTCGAAATCCGAGAAATCGACATATATATGAGTTTCGATGCCCATGACCTCTCGAAACCAAAATTTCGGTGAAATTTCGCCGAAATTTCGCGAAATTTAAATCATGCTGGAGATGCAAGTTCATCGATGAGATCATGAGTATCCGACTCCTTGGAGCAGAGTGATGCAGTAGAAGGGTCATCATGTCAGATGATCATAAAAGATGCATTCTCCACAGAAAGGATTGCCTTCTGTGTATGCAACTGAGCATATATATCAACAATTCCTTTCAATGCATTGACGACTGAGCCCTTCATGCAGATGGAAGAGATAACTGGGAAGTAGGTCGTGGACTATAGACTCCCACGAGGTATGAGCTCAACGGTTCATTTTTTGAAGAAGACATGAAGAAAATGCATGATGATTTGCAATGCCATCGAGATACGTTGAAGTCGAGGGGATGCTCTTTGATGACTAATGCGCGGACAGACATGTGAGGAAGGAGCATCATGAACTTTTATGTCAATTGCACCTTGGGTACTTCATTTTTGAAGTCCATAAATGCCTCAGATGAGGCTCACACCGTTGAATACATCTTCATGATGGAGGAGGTGTGTCTGAATAAAGTGGGAGTGGAAAATGTGGTTCAGATTGTGGTGAATAATACATCTGCCAATGTAGCAGCGGAAAGATTGTTGCTCACAAAATATCCACAGATTTGGTGGACCTTGTGTGATGCTTATTCTATTGATCTTATTTTGGAGGAGATAAGCAAAGAGTCAAAGGTGAGTGCAATCACAAAGGCAAAGAGGCTCGCAGTCTTCATTCTTCTTCTACACAAAGTCTCGCGGTGATCGCAGAAACCACTAAATCATTGCTTTAGCTTGAGTTTTTTGCTGCCACTTCTAAACCAAAGATAGCAAAATAGATTGCTCTGCAATATCATAAAGTTGAGAGGGGAAAAGGTCCCTTAGCAATATTTGAATCTTCACATATGCACAATCGAGCCATGCCTTTCCAATTCTTCTCTCACTTCACTGTCTTAAAATGCTTTATCATTCCAAAACCAAACACTATCAGTATGTAAAGGGAAAGAGATCCACGGAATCAAAGCATCTCATTTCAATCCAACTGTAAATCTGTAACCAAATTGAAAATGGGGAACAAATTCACTAAATGATGAATCATTCAAATAAATTGTGTTCGGAAATGCATGTGCATGCGCACTAAATCGCATAATGTGAAGACAGCATGCTAGGCATCGAAGCCACAGAGGTCACACAGCTGGCATGTCAGGTAGGACACTACTAAATCGATGAAACAGATCGTGGAAAAGATAAAACAATTTGTTAAGCCATGCCTTCAGTCTGCCACAGACATCTGCAGTTGCCCCCAATACCTCGAGAAACTAGAGTTCTGGAAGTTACATCCTCCATAGAGTTACACCTCCACTGACTAAGATTCTAGAAGCTACATCTCCCGTCAAGATACACACCTCCAGCGATCCATAAAAACTCCCACAAGTGGCAGCACAGGCTAGCCTCTTTTTATTTTTGAAAACCCAAAGAATAACTAGTAGCACATTAAAAAGGAATAAAATACTGGTACACTAGGCTTTGAATATGGGATCTTGTGTTGAAGAAAGATGAGGGAGTGGACTCGAGGTGAGCCACACCCAATGGGATCTTGTCTTGGATTATAAGTATTAACCATTTTACTGTTCGATCAGGTTGAACATTAACTTTATGCACTTTTACTTAGAACCATGGAAGGCCATATCGATTTCGAATTGACGTATTTTTGTGAAGGAAATGCCTGAAAAGAGGATATATTGCCATATCGGTCTCATCTATATCGCGATATTTCCTTCCATGCTTAGAACAAATCGCCGGTCACTAATGACACCATCAGCTATTGGAAGCACATTCTAGTCTGTTTTTTTTAAAAAATGCCAAACGATGACTACTAACACCTGGGATTTTATATTCGGATATTATATTAGAATGTACATGTTACCGTTTTTTAACTTGAATAGTTTCAGCTCTTAGTTTTACATGATGTGAGTTCAATTTCCCTGTGGTTGGAACAGGACATAATATCTATAAAGGCTGCATACTTTATATTATAATTTTAAATTCTAAATTAAATAAATTGTATATTTGAAATTAAAATAGATAATGGAACTACATGTCAGCTGCATACTTTATACATTGAGGCTCACCCGAGCTAATGCCCTGTGTTGCATCTTTGAATGTTGCTTGGAATAACATATTTTACATCTCCTCTTAGTCTTACCAATAGAAATGGTCAAAGTCAGAAAACTTGAATTACTATGTGGGAGTCAAGTGACGCAAAAAAATGATCCTATACATAAATACACAACTACAAGGGGAAATGACTTTTTGCATTTTTTTTCATGAAATGCACCACATTGCGCACAGAAACACAGCATGTCATGAAGACATCAAGTCACCAACTGTTATATCCCTGACAAGCCCTGGGTCAATTTACAATTCTATTTTCTAACAGTAAAAGCTGGGAGAGGCAACTTACAGGGCCACTTTCCAAGGCCATATCATGTTGTAAGGAGGAGTCCCAACTCCCAAAACATGGCGTAGCATCCATCAGCAGATGTTTGCATTACTTATCAACCTATGTAAGAAGCAATACCTGGCCCTTTATGTACTACAATGCCCAACCACTTTCAATAGGTTGTCTATTAGCATGAATAAATGTTTGCTTTATCTCATTCACACTTACAGAACATTTTCTCATATAAACTAACTACAGTATAGTTTTTCTATATCCTATCAACAAAAAACTACCGTAACTAATTTGTAAGGGATGAATGCGCAAATAATTGTATCTCATTCAAACAATCTAAACCAATCATAATTTTTTAGTTCAATGAATTTCTCACAGGTAAAAGTCTAACAATTTGCTTATAAATGATAAATCCATATATAAGCATGAATGGAATAGGACAAAGGGTGTAAAATAGTACAGTATGTTATTTTTTTATCAGATGCAATTTGACTTAATACTGAAAGTAAAAGAGCAAGAAAATCTCACAGCTTCTCAAGCAAGGAGTCTGTCATCTCCTTGCGGAATGTGTCCGTTGCATCCATCTGTTTGAGCATGTTGACCAGTTTCTGCACCATCAGGCAGATGCTTGAATACTTCTTGTAGTCATCTCTCTCCAACAGGCGGTACTTCCGTGTGATGAGGGCCTCACGATGGCCACCCTCCCTCTTCCACTCGAGGAAGTTGGCCTTCTTCAGCAGCTTCTTCTCATGATTCTTGAGCTTCCTCATCCTGCTAATGCCCAGTGGATGAATACTTGATGCAAACGCAAACCAACTTAAATTAATAAAAGAATTGTCATCAAACACAAAATCACACAAAGAAAGAAACAAAGATAAAATGGCAACTTTGTTGTAAATTGGTGGCCTGCATCCGCCCGGTCCAGGTACCGAGGTCTGAAGTGAGTAAGCGGGCAGGTAGAAGTATATACGGATTATGTGTTTTCTATTGTTTTAATATAAAAATAATTAAAATATAATAATAATAAATTCAAACATTACATATTTATGTTTCAAAAAAATATAATATGGAAGAAATATGAAGTGAAGACTTAGAAATAAATGGATAAATAAATACTTGAACTAAAATATTCGAACCAAAAGAAATTTCAAATTCAATTCAAATGCAGCAGCGGATGTGCTTAGAGAAAATGGATAAATGAAGCAGATGTGCTTAGAAATAAATGGATAAATGCGGCATATCCTGAAAAATACTTGAACAGTTAAACTAATTACATTGGATATAAGCAGCAGATGTGCTTAGAAATGGATAGATGCGGCAGATGTACTTAGAAATGGATAGATGGATATATGCAGCAGATGAACTAATTACTTGAACTAATTACATTGGATATAAGCAGAAGATGTGATTGAACTGAAATCAGTATTTAGGGCTAAATGCCACAAAAGGTGTTCAGAAATGTGCATGAGCAGGAGATGTTAATAGAGGTGCATCATGCATGAGCAGGAGATGTCCTGAAAATTCAATTCAAATTTCGAAGTTTTCACGCAAATGTTCATAAATTCAGACCTTGGCGAGTAGGTGGAGAAGCAGCTGTGGGCGGAGGAGCAGCCAAATAGGGGTGCAGCTCAGGTCTGACGGAGGAGCACACCGGAGGCGGGTCTGTGGGCGGAGGAGCACACCGGAGGCGGAGGAGCAGCTCTTGGCGGAGCACACCGGAGGCGGAGGAGCAGCTCTTTGCGGAGCACACCGGAGGCGGAGGGGGTCTGCAGGAGGACGTTAGTGTTTGGTATTGTCGAGGTTAGGGCGAAGAGCATCTGTGGGCGGAGAAGCACACCGGAGGCGGAGGAGCAGCTCTTGGCGGAGCACACCGGCGGCGGATGGGGTATGCAGGAGGAGGTTAGTGCTGGGTATTGCTGGGGTTAGGGCTTCGTCAGGGGGAATCGGGTGGGACCATACGGTATTTTGACACTACTCTGAATTTTGACATTGTAAAAATAAAAAAAAATGACGGATAATATGGGACTGATGGAAACTTAGGCCCTGTTCGTTTGGGGTATAAGGAGGAATGGAATAAGGGGAATAAGCCCCCAACACGCTTCCCCGTGGTACGACTATTCCCCATTATTTCATCTTATTTCACTCTTATTCCTATCTTTATCCCACCTTACCTACCTTTATTTCACCTTATTCTCCTTATTCTTATCCTCTAGCCGAACGGAGAATAGACCCTTATTCCCCTTATTCCCCATCCTTATTCCTGCTTATTCTCCTACCGAACGGGCCCTTAAACTATAAATTTAAAATCCCTGTGCAAAAACTAAATGAGTGGCTTGTATACTCGTGCAAATATAGATTACTAGTGCACACCCCGTGCAAAAAGCACGGGGGAGAAGCCCTTCTGCCCAAAACATCTAAAATATCAAATAATTTCTATAGATTACAATTATCTAATGAAACTTTAGATTAATTACTATAATCATATCTCTATTTGTAAATAAATAAATAAATCATATACATCCATTTGAAAATAGATACAATAGATAATGAAAATGAATTATATTCTTATTCGATTGAAACCCTAAATACATGTCATTTTTCTAATATATAAAAAGTTCTTAAATTTTAAAAATTTTATTATTAATCATATGTTTAATATATAACAGGATCATCCATAGATGTCCCGTGCATAAAATGGAAAATGAAATTTCTGAATGTTATTATTATTCATATATTTTATTTAAAGCACTCGGATTTTAGACCTAATAACAAAGAAATTAAAATTGAAATAGAGAATATATTCAAATGTGATCACCAATGACTCCTTTGATATAATGTAGTTGATGATACATAAATATAATTATATCTCAAAATTGATGTGTGTATAATCAGTTATGCTTTAAAACACCTTGTTCAGTTGCTTGAATTTTTGTGTATTCCAAAATATCACTACAACAATTAAGATCTATAGTGACATTTTTTTGTTAAGAGCGCAACGAATAAAGCGTCACTAAACCATCTCGTGACGAATTCATCACTCGTTGTAAGAATCGTTGCTATATAAGCCGTTGTTAAATTTTTAACAACGATTACTAATCGTTGAGAAATTTCAAACTGCAACGAATAATAATCGTCATTAATTTAATTTAACAACGAATAAAAACCGTTGCCAATTGTATATGCCAACGATTTTTTGTCACTATATAGAGCTTATTATTTCACTCTTTTAATATATAACACTTTTTTTGTCACTATTTGTGCCGATGACAACGAATAATTTGTCATAAAAACCAAGGATTGATATAACTCCAATTTATTTATTACTAAATACATTAATATAAATAATTTATTTGCTCAATATAATTTCATAATTTTACTACTAATACACATGAAGCAACAAATTATTTCATTATGATATCACTCATGAATCTCTAAAGACCACTAATTACGAAATCACCTAAAGATAATCAAATATTAACTACATATTGTTTTGGAGGAATGAAAAATAAAAATATATAACATTGTTTTGGAATGGTGGATGTGTCATCAACATCAAGCATTAAATTCTACTGCATCTTAAAATATTCCAAACGCTCCTTTGCTAGAATATCTTGTAGATGGTCCACTACATGAATCATGAACCTATAACATTGAAATAAAGATAATTAGCATAAATCATGAGCATTTCAAAAGCATATATTAATGAGTAGTAAGAATAAACTTTATACAACGACTTAAAGCAAACAAGCATCTTGATCGCAGAAAAGTCTTACTTGATATTTAGGTAGCAAATTGGAAGTGGAAGTCTGGAACCATTTCCCATGAATCATAAAAACTGTCTCAACCTATCCAACAAAATTAGGGGGAAAAAGATAAACTATTAGGAGATTAGTAAAAACGGACACCTCTTCCTCTTTCTTGGTCTTTTTCTAACAAATATGAAATTTGGTCACAATGTATATACTTAATAGGAGAAAGGTAACTATGATGTAAAACACATTCATTATTAAGGATACATAAAAAGAACAATTCCCTAAATATTATAATAAAGTCACATGTTCAAAAAATAAAATTAGTTCTACAACTTCAAAAAGATTGTTTCTTAACCTGGATTGCTTTGCAACCTGCAAAAATTGACTTTTCTACTATTCTTTGATGTCTACTCTCCATCAAAGTTGGTCGAGTAGATCCGCTCTAATTTGCATCCAGAGTTGTTTCCATCCAAACACACACCACTCTGAAAAGAAATATGAAGAAAGTGAGGGAATGTAGTATAAATCAACGCATCAAAAGAAGTAAAGAAAATGCAAGGGAAAGCAGATATTAATCAACACGCTTTCCTATAACACAAATTAGGATAACAGAAAAATAAATATATCTAGAAAAATCATTATCAAAATCAAGCATAATACTAGTATAGATAGTTGCTAAGGATGAGGTTCCCTACCACTTTTTGGTACACTATTGTGATGTAGATTGTAAATACAGAAACAACGACTCGCTCCTATTCATGATGAGTTATATTGTAGTTGTAACTTGAAGTCATATTGGGTTAGTTAGTGGCTCACAGGAGGGGTCTTGTACTAAGATTGCAACTTCCAAGAAGGAGAGATGTCAAACCCAATGTTAGTCACCCTCTTGCTAAGTGCATTAATAGAAAGTGAAGTGCATTTGATTAGTAGATTAAAAGCATGAGATTAAATAATAGATATTCTTATAGTCATACAAACATAGAAACACATATCAAGAAACCAAAAGCCATCACCTTATGATGCCGACATTAGGGGAAACAAAGAGGAACCACTCTCACAAAGACAACAAAACAGAAGGCCGATCAAACCTTGAATGACTGTGAATAAGTGTTGTTCAAAAGTGGAAATGGGTTCTAACACATTCCCATATGGACACATAGGATGGGGAAAAGATACCACCATAAAGCAACATAAGTTTGGATCATGAAACATGCTTTAATGTTAAACTGGAAATAGCTTTAATATTAAATAGCAGAAAAAATAACATCATTGCTTCCAGAAATGTGCAAAAGAGGACGAACTTACATATCATATGAAAGTAAAAATATTGAGGTTACTTAACAGCTATAGAAATTGAGGGATGGATACCTGTAGCAAACATCAAGTGAAGGTCCTGAACAATATATTTCTTCAATAAGAAAATAGAAGTTACGGAATTCGATGTCTAGATGGTTATATTGTTTGGTCACAATAAGATGAATAAAATAGCTATGAAGTAGATTTGTGACAAGGCAAGCGGTCACACCCGTATATCATAGTTCTAATTGTGGCTCTGTATGATGCCTCTCCACCATATATTAAGGAACATGTAATATAACTACAATACCCATGAATAACATATCTATTCCCATCTCTCTCTGAAAAAATATAATCATACTCAGGAACTATATCAGGATGCAAAAAGCACTTGGCAAACCACCTGAAAGATCATGTTCAAAAATTATCATATCAAGAAGGCCGTCTAAATAAATCTAGAGTATAAAAGGAAAATATTTGCATGTCATGCCTCATGAAACAAATTACCATTTTATTTGGTCTAAATGCTGAGATATGAATGATTCTACTGTATAGTCTAAGTTACCCCATTTGTCCACCACGCTGTCATAATGAAAAAGCATGTTGATGAAGTTTCTCGATACAAACTTGTTTGTTCGAAAAAAGTCAGAAAGTTCAAGCATGATATATCACTATGAAGTCGCTTTAATATAGTTTTGTACCTTCTTCACAACTCTATTGACTGTATCTTTTCTATCTGAACATTATATTTGTTCAATAAGAAAATAGAAGTTACGGAATTCGATGTCTAGATGGTTATATTGTTTGGTCACAATAAGATGAATAAAATAGCAATGAAGTAGATTTGTGACAAGACAAGCAGTCATACCAGTATATCACAGTTCTAATTGTGGCTCTGTATGATGCCTCTGCGCCATATGTTAAGGAACATGTAATATAACTATAATACCCATGAATAACATATCTATTCCCATCTCTCTCTCTCTCTGAAAAAATATAATCATACTCAGGAACTATATCAGGATGCAAAAAGCGCTCGGCAAACCACCTGAAATATCATGTTCAAAAATTATCATATCAAGAAGGCCTTCTAAATAAATCTAGAGTATAAAAGGAAAATATTTGCACGTCATGCCTCATGAAACAAATTACCATTTTATTTGGTCTAAATGTTGAGATATGAATGATTCTATCGGTATAGTCTAAGTCACTCCATTTGTCCACCACGCTGTCATAATGAAAAAGCATGTCGATGAAGTTGCTCGATACAAACTTGTTTGTTCGAAAAAAGTCAGAAAGTTCAAGCATGATATATCAGTATGAAGTCGCTTTAATATAGTTTTGTACCTTCTTCACAGCTCTATTGCATGTATCTTTTCTATTTATCTCAACAAGCATAGCCAACAAATTCATAGAAGGTCTTGCATTTTCATTTGGGTAAAAAATTGTCAAAATGGGCAACTCTTTATATTGTTATCACTGGATTTCAAAGACTAGTAGACAACCAAAAAACTGGTCTTCCATCTACTTAGTTAGGGTGTAGTTCTTCCAAATAAGATCCTAATTACAATATGGATTTTAAACATTGGCATCAATTAAATAAAAGTGCAGAATCGGACACCTTCTTTTTAGAATTGTCCCATAATTTCTGCAATTTTAAATCAGATGAAGCATTAATTATGTCTTTAAGTAATGATTCAGTTCCTTGTAATTAAGGGTCTTTAAGTCATGTCTTGTTCTTACTCAGATAAAGTGTATGTAAATTAACTTATTACACCAATGACAAATCAAGGCAGGCGGCAACATATTATAGGTTTCTATGGCTTCACTATTTGGTCATGGGACTAGTCTCAAGATGTTTATAGTAAATAATGGCTCGTTTGTATTTTAAGCAGGAAAAGAACAGGGAGTGTGGGACCGAATAGAAGACTGGATCATGGAATGGCATCAAATATAAATGTGATTATCCTTGCAAATAAAAATCTAAGCCACCCTAGAAATAAAGGGTTTTTAAAATAATTCTAAAATAAAAACAATCATAAGAATGGCACGAAGAAGAGGGAAAAGACTCACAAAAAGACTTACATAGAAGAGTGCTCCCCAACAAAATAAGAAACCAAAATATACGACAGAGTGTCCAAAGGCATGACATCAAAGCAAATAAAGACATCCTGACTTGTAGCTGAAAATATTGTGAAGACAAAGCTAAACATTAGAAAGACTTACCAATTAGAGGTATTTTTTCAAATTCAAAACAACCATGGCTTTAAATCTCCAGAGAACCTAGAGTCACAAGGAATGGTTTTCCAAACGGATGAAATGCTAGTAATATTTGATGATGAGACATTCGCACCATAGAAGGAAGCAATAGCAACAAAATACTAGAGTGAATCTAGCAGATAGAAGGCGACCTTCCAAAGTTGCAAGGGCTTCACCATGAACTTGTACAACTTCTCCATGTCGTTCAGAGGCCACACAACATGCTCCTTACACACATCCTTCACAAATATTTGCATAACATCATAATATTTTAGGAGCAATTTTATTGGGCTTAGAGATCTCAGCAACCAATACATCAAAAATAAATAAGGTCAAAATCAGTGAGAGAGTTCTGATATCAAAGGTTTTATAAGCAAAAGTATAGATAGGAGAATCGTATACATCTACCTTATAAATCATTCCCAATCTCGATTTAGAATATGTCCCTGATGGCCTCAACAGCCACCCTGTAGCCACCACCGGTGTCTGCTCATGAGAATGAATATGTTCCTCATCCTTTCAGCCCCAACCTGCTCCATCACCATGGTCTCTCTATCGCCACCATCCTTGTCCAAGTCTAGGTCCCCCACACCGTCGTACACACCTCCCTGAGGTATGGCACCGACGTGCATGCCACGGGTTGTTGTAGGCCTTAATGTTCTGCAGCACGGTGTCCGTCAACCATCTCCACGGTTCAACTTCCTTACTGTTGGGGATCATCCCTTTATGCACGTATCCAGATCCACATGGCCGAGATAATTAGCGTCAGAGAATCCATCCGTGGCCTCCGTGTAGAGGGCCTCTGCGTAGCCTGCGGTGGTGCAGTGCTCGCAAGCGACACCATCAGCATCATCCTCATCACCACCACAAGTGCCACCCCGGCATCGCCCCCAGCGCTGTTGCATGCGCCACCCCTAGCACCGCCCCCAGCGCCGTTGCATGCGTCGCCCTCAACATCGCCCCTAACATCGCCGCTAGAGTCACCAATAACGTCACCGCCATATTCGCCCCAAAATCGTCGAATGCCGCCATTGCCCAGAGAGATGTCGAGAAGTCGAATGAGATATGTGGGAGGAGAGATAAGGTTAGGGTTTTGTTTTATTTATATGGTTAGGGATTTTTATTTGCCAAAGGAGAAGGAGGAGCATGTAACCGTATGGTGACGAATGAAGAAAAAACGTTGCCGTTATTTAGTATAATTAGCGACGATTAGCTGGAACCGTCACTATTACTAATATAATTAACGACACATAGATATAATCGTCGCTATTGTAAATATTGTGACGGATATAAACAATCGTTGTTATTTAATCGTCACTATAACTATATTTTGGTGTAGTGTATACACTCTTAATAAAATACGTACTCTTTTATAGAAATCTGATTTTTTTAGATTAAGTAAAAAATACATAGTATATGTATATGCACGGAGTTATCTTTCATTATAATTATTTACGAAAGGCCCCAGATTATATGTTTGTGTGTATGTGTTTTGCATGGATACATGAGTGTATCATATATCCACACTACTAATAGAGCAATAATATAAGTACACTAATTGTGCTTTGACACATGTAATGTTTGCGAGAAGTGCAAAGTTGAAAGGTTTTTTCATCTAAAAAGTTATCATAGAATTACTAAATAAGTATGTACGGTGCATAATTACAAAAGACACATTGTAAAACATTGTACATAAACTAATTATGCAGATTATGATTGAAAAATTTATGCTTTCGATGGATAATATGTGTTTGATTGGTTTTCATTTATTTATGCGAGAAAATCTTCCATTTCTATTCAAAGATCATGAACATAGTATTTTTATTGGTTAATATCGTAGAAAAACTCTTAAAGAGGTACATCTACAAAATTATTGTATGTGTTCTAGAGAATATTAAGTAAAAACTTCTAGATAGATAAAAATATTTGTTATTGTTTGCATTCTTAAAAAGGAGTATATTAGCAATGTATTTTTACTATGGTACAACCCAAAAATATTGTCTAATTATACAAGAACTATGTAGTTACAGTGCTACAACCTTCATAATTTTCCTCTATTTAATGCCTGCAGCCATGGGGAATGGTGTGGAATAGTAGTAAGATTAGGTGGTGCAGTATAATTTACATTGGTCATAGTATAATTATAAAGACTACATGGATCAGGAATATAATAAAATTTATCTTAGATTTTACTGGGTGAATATGAAATGAAAAGGTACTAAAAGTAATTTATGGGTGCTCTTGTCTTCTTGGCATGTGTACTATTATGTTATCTGAGATTTTAAATTTAAGCCTTTACTCAAGGACTCGTGTAAATATGAAAATTTAGATGTGTGTGTGTGTGAGAGAGAGAGAGGGTATGAGAAAGGGAGGTAAATACGTATATGCAATAAATTTGCACAGTCACAAAGTGAAAATCTCAAAGTAGACGTTTTTCGTTTCCTATATTTTGATATGGAAATAATATGATTATTTTAAAATATTGTGAATTTTGTGTATTTCTAGATCCTATACAACCACACATGATTCCCCAACTAACTATGCTCATATATCCATTTACCATCTTTCATAATCAAATGGAGACAACAGTTTGACCATATATGTAATCAACAGAAGCTCACGCTCAGTCACTTGAATGATTGAATCACTAATGGAAAAGGGCCCCGATGCTCTAGAAGCAGCTGCTAGTGCTCGATACCGTTCGAACTTCGTTCGAACTGAAATAGAAGCAGCTGCTAGTGCTCGATAACCGTTCGAACTTCGTTCGAACTGAAATTCATGATCTTCAAATTATGCTCGACTCTATGCGACTCTTTAGGATTTGCTTCCTTTCAATATCCACTTTCCATGATATCACCTTGTCATCCACTTGCCATGACATACTCACCTCCATTTGTTGCATCCGTTCATCTCGCGAGCGTGAAATCCACATGGGCGACCACATCAACTTGTGCTTCACCAATGAAGTAAGCTCCTTCAATGACAAAGTCTTCCTTGGCCTTATCGGTGCCTTTTGCATCCTCACATTTGTTGATACCTACGCATGCAAATCATTATCGAAGGTCCAGATTGTTTGGAGCAACTCCAACAATTGAATACAGATCTGAAGGTGATATGAAAGCTATAAATGGAAAGATTGGATATACGGGGTTCGATACCATGGAAGGGGATGTTGTTATTGCATGTGTACCTTTATTCGGTATTTTGATATATGCCGCTGGTGTAGGACTCATTACAATATAAATTGCTGAATTTTTGTTTTGAGGGCGATTGTGCTTTTTCATTACATTATGAGCTGACTCTGATGTTCATGAGAGCAATATCTCATTTTACCATTATCTTGATTCTCTTCTCTATCTATTTTTTACTATGAAACTGTGGAACGGTGGGAATAAATATAGGACTATGAAACCGTGGCTCTATGAGAATAAATAAGTGACTGGAATTGTTGCACTGAGCAATGTGGACATAAATATGGGGTTGTGGAATCCTAACTCGGGAATTAAGATAGCATAAAAATGCTACTTATGGGAGCTGGTATTTTGGCAAGTGATTTAAGGTTGTGGGAAA